>JADBJO010002832.1:0-5000 GCA_016801955.1 Conus betulinus | reverse complement strand
CCCAGATGTACTCTTGGAAGTCATTCAGGCGCGGACACAGTAGTTCTCTCTAGGAGTTTCTTCTGGGCCAGGTCCAGTTTAACTCGGGGGGGGGGGGGGGGGGGGGGGGGGGCTGTTCTTGGCTAGTACTAGATTAATCCCCAGGAAGGAGGCTGCTTTTGGCCAGGTTCAGTTTAATCTCTAGGGGGGACTGTTCCGGGCCAGTGCTAGATATACTCCCCAGAAGGAGGTGGGGGGATGTTCTGGGCCAGGTCCACTTTAACTCCTTATACTGGGGGCTGTTTTGGGCTAGTAACTCTCGGGGGAGGGGGGGGGGGGGGGGGGGGGTGTCAATTCTGGGCACGTGCCGGATTAACTTCCCATATAAGCTTTCGCTTGTTGTGCTCCATGTTCTGATGTTCGCTGCACAATGTTCCTGGTTGAATAATGTTTGTTTAACAGCAAAGTCTCCCCAGAAGGGGGGCTGTTCTGGGCCAGGTCCAATTTAACTCTCCTGGTGGGTTGTTCATGGCCGGTGCTAGATTAATTCTCCACTGGAGCGCTTCATTAATTGAGATAGAGAGGAGGGGTTGGGGGGGGGGGGGACTATTCTGGGCCTGCGCCAGACTAACTCCCGGGGGGGAAGGGGGGGGGGACTTTCAGGGCCTGTCCTGGAATGACTCTCCACTTGCGCCAGTTTAACTCCCGGGGAGTCATTTTGATGTCAAAAGTTTGGGCCTAGAAGAACTCCCGGGAGTTAGTTTGGGACAGCACCTGTTTAACTCTCCAAGGGGTTGGGGGGCTGATTTGGCACTGCCCCATATGAACTCCCGGGAGTTAGTTTAGAGTAAAAATTTTTAGGTTCAAAACAACACCCGGGAGTTATGAGACTGGTAGGGGTTCGTTTTGAAACAGACCTAATAAACAGAAAGAAGAGATGAGGGTGGGAGGGGGGTGAGGGCATTCTGAACCGGTTAGGGGGCTGCTTTAGTGCAGACCCAGATTAACTCCCGGGAGTTAATCTGAGACAGTGCCCCTGACTCCCGGACTTAAACTGGGAGGGGGGCGGTTTCACTATGTTACACCCCCTCACATCTTCGCCTCTGGCGTGTGCCAAAGTTTTAAGAGTTGGTCAGATCATGGGAACGGGCAGAGGATGGACATAGTAGCGATCTGCCCCTAGAGGGATTTAAAAAATGAACGTACTCTTTTTTTTCTCTTTTTTCGTTTTACTTGCTTGTGCTTTCGTTTGCTTTTTGTTTTAATTACTAGTGGACCAAAGATATATGGAGCACTGATTGCATGCTTCTCACTACCAAGCCCTTAAAACCACCATACATGTCCACGTATTGGCTTTAACATGCACAGACATTCACAAATTGATAGAAAAACTCTGTACGTTTCATGACTGAACATGTGAAATAAGCGAGAGCACTGACAACAAAAAAAAAACTTTGTGAACATCTGGAATATGTGTATGAAGACCTGGTACGATCCAGTCTGGCATCCCTGTTAATTTTAGAATCATGATAAGGTCTGTTTTCATCACCTAAAAGGAACTTGAACTGCATACCTGTTTTCTCCCTGCTAATATATCTGATCTTTTTTGAGACTTCTTTTAGTAATTTGATGTAGAGACTTGTTTTCCTAGAAGGATGGCTGGAGGGGTGTGTCATTTAACAGTGGTGTGAGTCTTCATTAGTTCTGTGAGGCCTTTCGGCGGAGCTGGGAAGAATAACAACAGCGCATCTTTACCTCCAAATCTGCAATTATATGATGAAAAGGAAATTTGAAGCAGCGCATTTGTTTTATCTGAGTCATTGGTGGTGTAAATTACAATGATCAGGGCATGATTCAGTATGTGAGAGTGTTCGTTAAATGAAAATGTGTATTTAGATCTGAGCTGCATGCATGGATGTATCTGCAGTAATGTTCGTGTGTGTAATCGTATGTAAGCGTATAAGTGTATAACCAGACACATACGTATCATCGCACACTTTTTTTTTTTTTTTTCCAAAACTCAGTTTCGAATGAGTGAATATAGACGTTCGTGCGCACACACACACACACACACACACACACACACACACACACACACACACACACACACACACACACACACACACACGCACTCATATATATATATATATATATATATATATATATATATATATATATATATATATATATATATATATATATATATATATGCGAACGCCCATTGGCTTTAACATGCACAAGCATACACAAATATGCATCCAAGCACATGCCCGCAGTCACACCTACTTGCTCTCATGCACGTGCATGCGCCTACGCGCGCGCGTGCGTGCGTGCACACACACACACACACACACACACACACACACACACACACACACACACACACACACACACGGACACAGACACGGACACGGGCACGTACTCACACACACACACACACACACACACACACACACACACACACACACACACACACACACACACACATGGACACACGCACGCACGCGCGCACACACACACACACGCACGCGCGCGCGCGCACGCACGCACGCACGCACGCACACACACACACACACACACACACACACACACACACACATTGTTGGCCCTGGGTGTACCTGTGCACACTAAGTCCTCTGAAGCTTATAAGATAGCAGGCCTTTTGCCACTTGATGAAGAAAGGAAAATAAGTTTTGTAAAATATGTAGTGAGGCGGATTGCTGTGGACGACCTTGAAGAGTTAAATACACGATCCGACATTGATTTTTCGAAAAATGCACAGAAAATTCAAATTTGGAGACGCTTCATTCATATGTTTCAGAAGTTTTTAATTCATCAAAGATTAACCCACACGAGGTAGCGCCCCGCGTACTGGTTCCGCCGGTACCCCATGGGAACTAACGGAAGTAATAGTTAACATTTTTTCTTCTGATCTAAATAAAGCGATGTCACCGCATGTCTTAGCAACATGTGTCAAAATTGACATGGAAGAAAAGTTTACTGTTTGAAAGTATGCACTGACGGTTCAGTTCTTGATGATAGTAGCGCGGGATCTGGCTTTGTAATTCCAGATTTCAAAGCTGAAAAATCATATTATTTAAGTAAGGGTGATTCCATATTTACAGCTGAACTTATTGCTGTCCTGATGGCATTAAATTATTTAATTTCCTTGCCAGTCTCAATATTTAATATCCTGTTTGTGTGTTGATTCACAGTCAGTATTAAAAAGTTTGCATTGTTTTGAAAATACACAGAGAGAGGAATTATTATTTGAGATTAAGTACATGTTGCACTGTCTTTACATGAAAGGTACTAATGTTGTATTTTCTTGGGTTCCATCGCACACCTCCTTCGTTTTTAACGATCAAGCAGATAGATAGACAGCAAAAAAGGGGAGCAAAGAATATATTAGGTAGTATTAAGGTTGATTGTCCTTTGTCACACAAGGAAATTAGTCATATAATCGAGAGGGATTTCTGGAGTCAATACAGTTCCTCATCAAAAACCTCGTCAGCAAACTCTGTCAAACTTTGTGTCGATTAGCCGACCAGTTTCAAGCCTGACTGTTAGACTTTAATGTAATTCCCTACGAAGCAAGTATTGCCAGACTGTTAAGTGTGTATGTCGTGGGGATCTTTCAGTTCAACATGTGATTTTTGATGTGAACTAACGAAACCCTTTTTGAATGGTGTTATACCAAGTGCTGACACTGGGCATGTTAATGTGTTTGATATTTTAGATTCGTTGCCAGTTGTTTCTCTTGTTAAATTAACGAGTAACCTTTTGCAAAGTCCATTAAGGAACATTTTATAATCATAGTTGTAAGTTAGATTACTTTAAATAGTTTTCCCTAATTTTTCATAGTTACTGTCCTATAATTCATCGATCCTTTATTTTTGTTCTATGTAACCACATCGTCCTCTTCTCTTCTTTTATGATAATAGTCTAAAATTGTAAACTCTATGTTATTTAGACGTCTGCAATCACCTATATGTGTGACGAGACGTAAAACCGAATTCCTTTCTACACACACACATACATTGAAGACAACAGCAAGCTTTCACTCGGTTCCCCATAATACATAGCGTAAAACAAAATATAGTCAGATGGAAAAGCACAAACTAAAAATGTTTCTGAAACTAAGTTTTGATGAATTGAATGAATCAGATTTGTTTGCAGATGGAATAAGATCTGAACTGAAGATACTGATTATGTATTGACAGGGGCAAGAAACTGCTACATCAACGGGGGGAAGGAGCTGCTTCATCAACGGACAACGGAGACCAGGCCATGTGAACGAACTCAGTGGATGCGGCTAACCACAAATGGGGGAGTATTGTTGTTGACTTTTTTGCTTGTTCTTCTCTCTCGTTTACACTTCTTCCAGTGTAGCTGTCCCTTTCTTTCATAGTTATCTGTGTGCTGTCATAGAGTTTAGTGTTTCCTTGTGTAGAGATGTGTGTCGTCTTCTATCCTAGGATTCATTGTCTTCTTTCCCAGAGTTTAGTATCGCCTTTCCTCACAAAAGTTCTACTGTCTTTTACAGGGGGTATATTTTCGACACTCACAAGTTTGAAATCTCCTTTCTGCGGTACTAGAATCTTCTTCGATCTCAGATGCTAGTCTTCTTATTCAGGGTTAGTGTTTTCTTGATTCACAGATTTATGTCCTTTTCTTCAGGAACTAGTGTCTAGTGTCCCATATTTTCCACAGCTGATGCTTGTCTTTTTTTAAAAATTGGGTTGTACCTTTCCTAACTTTCTAGTCTTCAGTGATCCGTGCATCTTCTTTTCCAGGATTTTGGGTCTTCTTTTTCAGAGTATTATGTCTTCTTCTTTCCCAGGATTTAGTGCCACCTTCTTTCCCAGGGTTCTTCTGTCCTAAGATCACGTGTCTTCTTTCCTGGGTTTAGTGCGTTTTTCTTCCCCAGATTTAGTGTTCTGTCCTTTCCCAGGGTCCATGCCTTCTTTCCCAGGCTTTAGTGCTCACTTCTTTCGCAGTACCTAGTGCCTTCTTTATTC
>JADBJO010002831.1:262730-281964 GCA_016801955.1 Conus betulinus | reverse complement strand
AACTTGTAGGTAGACGTAGAACATCTACTGTGGGCATCTATCTGCTATCTTTTTCGTTCCCTACCATAACAATAAATCTTAACACAATTTTAATAGTGAAATATAACCAAAACAAAAAAAATAAAACTGACGTGAACAGACACCGTAAACTTAACAGCTTTGCAACCCTTTCTCAAACATGTTGAAATGTTGACAGCTAGTTTCCAAATTACAAGAATTTCATTCACAATGCGTAGAGCCCAACTGAAAAGAATTGCTAATAGCCCAACAGAAAGACGAGGGCCAAGTCAGAGCTAGCTCAAAAACTCCAGCAGGAACAAAAGTCCAGATGCTGCTGAATAGCGAAACAATGCAGCAACACAGTGGACAGCAGTAAAGCACAGTGAATATATAAACCGAGCCAACTTGATGGACTACCCCAGTCCCATGTTTCTCTCTCCTTCCAACGTGCAACAAGATTTGAGCACATTCTCCTTTGCTCCCCTCGCCGCTGGGTGGTCAGGAAAGGTGTGGTCAGGAAGGTCAGAAAGGGTGGTCAGGAAAGGGCAGTCAAAAAAGGGTGTCAGGAAAGGGGCGGTCTGAGAGGTCAGGAAGGGCGGTCAGGAAAGAGCAGTCAAAAAGGGGTTGTCCGGAGAGGTCGGAAGGGTGGTCAGGAAGAGGTCAGGAAAGGGACGATCAGGAAAGGGCGGTCAGAGGGTCAGGAAAGGGTGGTCAGGAGAGTCAGGAAAAGGCAGTCATGAAAGGGTGGTCAGGAAAGAGTGGTCAGGGAGGTCAGGAAAGGGTGGTCAGGAGAGGTCTTGGAATGGGTGGTCAGGAAAGGGTGGTCAGATGTCTGGAAGAGTGGTCAGGAAAGGGCGGTCAGGAAAGGGGTGGTCAGGAAAGGGCGGTCAGGAAAGGGGTGGTCAGGAAAGGGAGGTCAGGAAAGGGAGGTCAGAAAAGGGGTGGTCAGGGAGAGATCAGGAAAGGGTGGTCAGGAAAGGGCTACCAAGTTCACCCAAAGATGATCAACAAATTTTGACACAATACAAAAACACTGAAGCACACTGGGGGTACTGCAACACCTCTGACCTACTGCAACCATAAAGAAACTCACAGCTCAAGAGAAAATACACGCACTCCTGGCCAATGCACCACAAAGTGGACATGTGAAGTATCCACTCTGGACCGTTTCTCAGCCTCTCTTTTCCATTTCAATTTCACTCTTTCTCCCACACTCACAGAAATTACATACTGACTGATGCACTCAAAGACGTCAGCTGCCATAACTAGAAGCAGCATCATCATAAGCCTTCAGTTTGCAGAGACATTGTTAGCCTGGCATGCAGTGAACAAGAAATTGTTGAGCTCAATAAAAGATTTGGATGGGGACAAGGCAAGGCCATGGACATCGGTGTGAAGGTGACTGAAAGGAGGGCCAGCCACAACACCACCATCAATACTTAGCAGCACTGGGCAAAGTGCAATGCAGAGTGGCACATTATGTCTTTGACAACTACACAGATCATACCCTGGGCTGTGTCAACACTGCTAAACTTACTGAATTGAGAACCCTGGAGGAAAGACGGTTCAATGACCACCTCACATTATTGTTCAAGATCAACTCTAACACTATGGACTTCATTAACCTGAACATATCCAAGTTCTACACCCAACTACACTATGACTTAACAACCTGAGCATATCCCAAATTCCAAACCAAACTAACTCTATGGACTTCAACAACCTGAACATTCAAGTTCAACACTGAACTAACACTATGGACTTCAACAATCTTGAACATATCCAAGCTCTACACCAAACCAGACAGAAGAACTAGAGGGGCCAGAGACTCCACCAGGAGCACATCAAACATCCAGGAATCATGTGTAAACGTTTTCCTTTGTGTCATCTTCTAGGTTATAAGGACTCTCCAGCATCTAAGAATTTTCAACCTCTCCAATAGAATTTTCACAACTTCTTCATGTTTTTGTTTTGTTTTTTTTTTGTTTTTTTTTTAAATAGAATTTCAAAGTACAATTTGGAGTGAACTCATCTTTACAATGTTCAGAGTAATCATTTTCATCATTCACAGTTGGAGTTAGCATTGCATGTACTGAAAGATTACAGTTATACTTTGTGTGATTGTTGGGCTACATTTTGCATTTGTAACTGTCAACTGCAAGGTTCAAACTCCACACTTCCTTAATCTTTTCCAAGTTTATAGTATTCTGAGCAACTGTCAACTATCACAGATAATTTAAACCTACCTGACTAGACATGCAAGCCATTTTTAACTCTATTACATGAAAATGAAAAATTCAGTGCCAGAGGGAAGAGATGGCTATTCACAGATATCATGCATTGAAATATGTTACTAGCTCAAGTTGCATGATGTTGCAATTGTCATCTCTGAGAAAACAATGGCCTATTTTCTTCCTCGTAGTATATTTCATACTTTTTGTGCATCACTGCCACTTCTTATATTATGTCCACCAATATGTGGTGTACTTCTTTTCTGTATGCCTAAAGCACATTTCAAAAAATCCCCTGAATGCAAACAGTTTTAGTCCGTAGTAGCAACAGGATGGTTTCCCCACCTGTGTGTTCACATTGTACACAAGAGCGGTAGAAAATGCCGCAGCTGACACCACTAATATATGGAATCAAGCAATGATATAAACGGGGAAAAGCAGAACCATGCAAGTGACACAGATGTACTTAATTTTGGATATATTAAAGCCCAGGAAAGATGGATGTTTTTTCCAGCTGTTAAATCTGTGTATGCCAGAACTCGTCAGAAAAGAGAAAAGCAGCTACTGAGATGATGTGATCTGAACGGCAACGGGGTTCCGTCCCTAGAATCTTTTTGTTCTATCCCGAGAATCCTTTCCAGAAAAGATGCCAGGAATTGATGATCGCGTCACTCATGAATGACAAACACTGTGGTTACATCATTACAAGATTACGTTCAGATCCAAAGCCAAGCCAAGCTGACAGTACTAGTCTACATTCAAACACAATGACCTGAACTACAGACACGTGTGCTGCAACAATACTAGGCACTAATCTTCCATCTATACCAGATGCTTATGGAACATCAGGTTCACTCACCTGAAGCAGCTAAGACCTTAACCCATAACCTCTCACAAAACCTGAAAAAAAAAAAAAATTTGAACTCCTGCCTTTGACTTATAATTATCAACTGACATCGACAGCTGGGTGTTATTAGAATAAAACATCTGAATCCTCAAACACTATTGGGATGCAAAACGACAAAGCAGCACCCTGCGCTTGCAGTGGTAAGATCCATGAGACGGCATCTCAGAGCTTCAGATGTTTTTTTTTTTAATTATCATGGCACACATGTCCACTGGAAGTTTAACTTGTGGGGGACAAAACTCAAGCTTTCAGAACCAATCACTCTGAATGCTTGAGAAAGAGCACATGCGCAAGAAGTAACATGCCTTTTCGATCCTGGCTGAAAACAATGAAAATTTTTTTTTTCTGTAGTTTATTATGTATTTTTAAACCTGTTCATTAATTAAACCACTTCTAGTTTGGCTATATTTTTTAAATTCTTGAGTTAGAAACATTTTTTCCCTTGGAAATTTGCTAGAGTTGAACAAAAAAACCTTTGACAGTGAACGTGTCAACATGTCCCCATCTTTGTTCTACACTTCGGCTTCATACTTCAGAGCTTGCGATTGAGAATTTACACCATGACTTCAGTCTATTTCACTACTTCCCTGCAACTGTTGTTGGTGTTCTACAATGACTTCATTAAGCCTGGAAACAAGACATCTTTCAGGATCCCAAGCCAACTCTTGAGAGCAGGAGGTAACATCAGGAAGACCCTTTGGCCAAACCTACACCCTTGTCAGGTCAGTGCCCTTCTTGTGTTGACTCTGCTGTTGTCCGGCGATATACACAAAAACCCTGGCCCACATCCAAAGAACATATTCCCGTGTGGTATGTGTGAAATTGAAAAACATGTGTCCTGGGCTGATGCTGGAGTTGCCTGTGATAACTGTAGTATTTGGTACCACAAATCACGCATCAAGCTTTGTTCATCAGACTCTGAGGTACTAAACCGACCAAGTACACAGTGGATCTGTCACAAATGTGACAGCATCAACTGTGGATCCTTCACCTTGCGCAGTCTCTCCTTGGAATCTGCAAACTACTACCAACCCTTTGCTGATCTTGACTCTAGCGTTGACTCCTCCCACCCTTCCCATCACAAGTTCAGTCCACTCAAGGCAAGCAGCCCCAAGTGTGCATGAATAGACTGAGCTCAGGGAGTAAGGAAAACCACCAGTCACGTCAATCAGCAAATTGTCACTCTATACCAGACACACACACCCCACAGGGCAAGCAGCCTTCAATTGGCCAAGATGGACAAAATAACCACAGCAGCCATGTTTATGACCTGCCAAGGAAACAAAACTCAGGTATCTTAAACCTCAACTGTCATAGTGTGACCAGAAAGGGGGCAGAGCTAGCTGCAATGATAAACTACATAAAACCAGATGTAGCGTTTGGAACAGAGCCGCATCTGGATGAAGACATCCTCTCCGCTGAGATCTTTCCGGTGAACTATGAGCCCTAACCGAAATGACCGCAATTGATTTGGTGGACGAGTCTTCATCCTAGTCCAAAGAGCCTTGTATCTTCAGAGTGTAAAGATCTCAAGGCTGACTGCAAAGCGGTATGGGCAAAAGTTCATCTTCAGGCAGGGGGAGATCTCCTCCTTGGATGCTTTTACATGCCCCATCGAAACCTTCATGATCTCAATGAGCTGGACAAGATCCTGAAGAAGATCACAACAGGGAGTAGCCAGAAACAAGTCATCTTGGCTGGGGACTTCAACTGCCCGGGCATCGACTGGGATGCACACACAGTTCTGCCAAATGCTAGTGACCCAGCTGTACAGGAAGAGTTTCTAAACATTATATCAGCAGCGCACCTGACTCAAATCCATGACCAACCCACCCAAGAGGAAAACATGATCAACATAGTCTTTAGTTAAAACCCCTCCACACACCACTGTCCCTGGACTCTCTGACCATGAGGCAGCGGTGACTGATTTTGATACCCGCCCAAAGAGAATGAAGCAGAAAGCTAGGAAGATGTACTCCTCAAAAGCAAAGTGGGAGGACAATGACAGAGATTTAAAACCACTATCAGAGAGACTGTTAACTAAGAAAAAAGAAGGGGCCGATGTCAACAGTCTTTGGGAGGATTTCAAAACAACGATCCTGACAACTGTAGAGAAGCATGTCCCAGAGAAGCATGTCCCATCTGCACTCCAGAAAAACAGGAATTATCTCCCATGGATCAAGGACATCCGCAAGCTCCTGAAAAAGAAGAGGCTATATCGAGGGGCCAAAAAGACACAGAACTGGACCAACTACACATCTGCAAGAAGGAATGTAGGAGGGCCCGGAGGAGGGCAGAACAGCAGTAGGTCACCAAGTCCACTGAAGAAGGCATGAAAGAGAAGAATAGTAAGCCTTTCTGGAGGTATATCAAGATGCAGCGCCGAGAAAACACTGGGTCAGCCCCCCTGAAGGATGGTGCAACACTCCGCAGCGACAGCCCCTCTTAGGCTAGACTTCTAAACTAGTTCAAGTGTGTCTTTGCAAAGGAAGATGGCTCACTCCACCACCCCCCCTCCCCCCCCCAAACAGATGCAAGGGCCAAGATCCCCAACTATTGACAACCTGACCATCAACACAAAAGGAGTTGCTAAACTTCTGCGAAATCTCAATCCCTCAAAGGCCTGCGGCCCAGATGGGATCCCCAGTAAGATCCTAAGGACTTGTTGGCAGACATTGGCTCCAGTCCTAAAGTGTACCTACAACCACTCCCTGTCCACTGGATGTTTTCCTGATGATTGGCTAACTGCAAACATATCCAGTGTGTACAAAAAAGGGGATAGAAATAAAGCGGAGAACTATAGACCCGTATCATTAACGTCTGTAGCCTGCAAACTGCTGGAATATATTAACTGTCACCACCTGCACGAACACCTGGAGAAGTACAACATCCTCACTGACAAGAACCCATGGCTTCAGATCTGGTTATTCCTGTGGTACTCAACTGCTGCTCACTACAACGCGAGACTTGTTCGAGTCCTCCGAAGCAGGGATACAGACTGACGTCATGATCTTGGATTTTCAGCAAGGCCTTCAATACAGTGCCCTATACCAAACTCCTCCACAAGCTGCAGCACTACGGTATCCAAAGGCCTGTTCATCAGTGGATAACAAGCTTCTTGACCAAAAGAACTGAGGGTGGTCCTGGAGGGGGAATCCTCTGAGGAGGCTGCAGTCGAGTCGGGAATGCCCCAAGGTACAGTTTGAGGTTCATTGCTGTTCCTGTGCCACATTAACGACCTCCCTGCTACTGTGACATCAAAAGTATGCCTGTTTGTAGTTGACTGCCTGCTCTACCGAGAAATACGCTCCTTCCAAGACCATCTCATCCTCCAAGCAGACCACAGACTGGAAGTGTGGGCCAACAACTGGGGAATGAGGTTTAACACAAAAGTACTACATCCTCCCAATCAAGGCCATGTCTTCCTACTTCTACACACACTGTGGAGAGGTTTGAAGCATGTGAACCACAATCCATATCTAGGCGTCCTCATCTCTTCAGATCTGAAATGGTCGACCCACTATGCAAGAGAGCTGGGTCGGTCGCTGCTTGGATTTTGAGACAACCTAGGGAACTGCCCACAGGAGTGTCACCGACTGGCCTACATCGCTCTTGTCTGATCAACACTGGAGTATGGGGCAATGGTTTGGGACCCGTACCTAAAGAAAGGTACTGATCGGCTGGAGCGAGTACAATGGCAAGCAGCGTGCTTCATCAAAAAAGACTACAGGTAGAGAAGAGGGCTGTGTCAACAAGATACTCCATGAGCTGGGCCTTCCACCCCTACAAGAATGCAGGAAACAACAACAGCTCACCAGTCTATAAAAAAAAAAATCAGCCAAGGGCTCATCAAGTCAATGCAGCCAGAAAAATTCCCAACCCTGCAAACAGAACCAGAAGGAAAATCCGCCCCACAGCATTTAAGGACTGCGAGATCACAAACATCGTTACTTGCCATGCTGACAATAACACCAAGGGCTGCAAGATTCCAGATGGCACTTCAGAGCAGTACAAATGCTCCTTTTTCGTAAAGACCATCGAGGAGTGGAACCACCTGGAAGAAACAACAGTCCAGGCCAGTACTGTCACCACCGCACACACAGCAGCGGTGGGCAGTGTTTCAGCCCTCCACTAAACCTATACTGTACATTAGTTTGATTAGGTAGGCGGGGAAAGGGTGGGGGTTGGGCCCCCTTTTTGGGGGGGTGGGGGTGGGGGGGGGCTTGGCACTACCTTCTGTAGGGTCAGGGCCGGTAATGTACAGGCTTGTCTGTATGTGCAATGCGAAAAGTAGTAGCGGTCCCAGCAGCTCCACACCTAGCTAGTCTTTAAGAGAAAAAGAGAAGGGAAGAGAAATGATGAGGGGAAGAACGTTTTTTGTTGTTGTCTTTTGCGCTCTCCCTGTTTTTCCGTCGCCAAATAATCAAGTTGGTTCCAGCAATGTATGCATCTTGATCCAGATCCATTAACAGTACACATTATGAATGTAATTGTACTTTTTGCCCAGGACACTTTATATATATATATATATATATATATATATATATATATATATATATATATATATATATATATATATGTGTGTGTGTGTGTGTGTGTGTGTGTGTGTGTGTCTGGGCAAAAAGTACAATTACATTTACATAAGGACTGCGAGATCACAAATATCGTTACTCGCTATGCTGTCAATAACAGAGAAACTGAGAATGGCATTCTTTGAGAGAGAAATCAATGGCGGAGTGGGAAGTGGTGAGTGGTGGAAGGGGGTGGGGTGATTTGTATAGATCTTTCTGTGTTGCTTCATTTAGATTTCCCAAACTGTTATGTCTGATTTCCTTTAACATGCTCCGCGTTGCTTCATTTAGATTTCCCAACTGTTATGTCTGATTTCCTTTAACATGCTCTGTTCACCGGTTCACCGGCAGCACACCTGTGTCGAATGCACGGCGCAATTAATCTTCGAGTGATACCTACAATTGCAAAGGGACGCTACTCCATTCTTCCTCCTGAACTATTCCTGCTGGTTTCGATTCAAAAATCGCCGGATCCTTCACATCTCAGATCTAACTTGTGAAGACAGGCACGCTTTTTCGCTTCTGATCCTCCACAAGACTAGGAGAGAAAAAGACCGGTTCCTACAACTGTGGCAACATGTGCGAGACGGCCTAGCGCACGAGCTCGATAGTGTGGCGCGCCATTTACAAATCGCGGGCTCGCCGATAATCTTGAACTCTGTCTCGTACTTACGTCATGTTTGCAAACTCTGTGAAGTCTAAAATTCCTTGTTCTAAGATGTGGTTTCACAACTTGCAACACTGACGGTCTCCGCTTCGCTTTCAACACTATTTTGTCATTGCCGATTGCAGGGTGCAAGCAAAAATAGTACGCCCTACGAATGCAATGCGTGTTGAGCCGACATTTGCGACAAGGCAAAGGGACGCAATTCCATTCTTCACAGAAACAACTCGTCACTTGTTTTCGATTCCAAATCGATCACATGCTGAACGTTTTATAGCTTGGAATATAACGATGTGACATGCATGGACTCAACTGATCGATTTCTGTTGCTCCACAAAACTGAGCAGGGCGGGGACCGATTCCCATTCCTCCTGATGCATCATTGCAAAATTCCATGCGACTCTGTTGCCGGCCAGCTGCTGAAGTCTACCTGCGCGGGCCGCTGCTGCCAAGGTAAAGCCTTCCATACATCAATTCTTTCAATCTTACACTTCAGTGTTTCCTTTTACACTACCCTTCTTGACGAACTAAATTACAATTCTGTCCTGTCACGACTTAATTGTCTCGAATCATCCAGCAAACGTTTCCTAGAACGCCCGACTAGGTAGGCCTACAAGTAGGCTAAGCCTATAAGCCACCACTGACAGCCCGCCACGGGGTATCCCCGACGCACGGGTTTTTTACCGACGGTCATAATGCCCAGATCTTGGAAGCGCCAAGTCTTAAAAAAAAAAAAAAAATCTAAAGTATGTAGAAAACGAAAACTCTTGTTTGTTCTTTTCACCGAGATTGGTACAGAGTGCTGCACAGCTCTTCAAGAACATCTCGCTAATCGGACCCAATCAGATGTAACCGGATCAGTCGGACCAAAGACAGTACGCCCTCCGTAGACAGGACTGTCTTTGGTCGGACCCAGCCGGATCGGGAAAGCACACACTGGGCCTACTATGCCCTGTCTATGTTTTTAACTGGGATTGTTTTCACGAAAAAAAAAAAAATCGTAATAAATAAGCCTAAACTTGCATCACTGATTTCACTTTTTTTCAGTATAAGCTTTACCTGGTGTGTGTGTGTTTGTTTGTGTGTGTGTGTGTGTGTGTGTGCGCGCGCGCGTGTGCGTGTGTGTGTGTTGTGTGTGTGTGTGTGTTTGTGTGCGTGCGTGCGTGCGTGTGTGTGTGTGTGTTTTTCTATGTGTGCGTTTCTGTGCGCGCGTGCGTGTGCGAGTGCACGCGCGCGCGAGACAGACACGCTTTTTTTTTAATCTCCATAAACAGCACGTCACGACTCGTCACTAGATCGGACACGAAAAAGCCATAACTAAAGCCGCGAGATCTACATTCCAGACAGCAGACTTGGCTATGTGCATGCCATTTCCAAACCGAACGCTATGTGTAGGCTACACCGTCTCTAAACCAACGCCATCATCTGAAGGAAAACTGGAGTCTCACTGATACCATTTTTGGTCATGGACAGAAGATGAAGTAGATTTGAAGGCGAAGAAGACAGCTCTGGATACTATGGCCGACAGCTGACAATATCAAAAGAAAAAATACAAGTGGGAAGGATTTCTGCAATGATTAAACGGTGCCCAGTCAGCAAATCGCGCATTGTAAAAACCGTTACGAGCTGAAAAATCCCAGCGACTGCCCATTCTCATTCACGAACTTCACTACCATGAGAAAGCACCAGGCAAAGTTATTAAAAGAGCAATCAATGGGCATGGCAATGTTAGACTGGTACCAACACCCACACCTGCAGAAAAGATGCCTGGATGGCAATGATTCATGTCAGAGAAAACGAAAGGTCTTCTGCCTCATGGATCAGGGTTTTCTCAGGGAAAATGCAGAGACCTCAGCTGACGTCTTGCTCACTCAACACCTGATTGTGGGGAAAAAACAAACGACTGAAAATTATGCCCCTCAGCTGCAGGTATTTTCTTCCAGACATACACAGCAGTTGTACGCGGGACTGCCAGCGCCGCTGCCACACTATTCTCTGTGTCTGCTAGTGCGCCAGATTAAGTACCATTATTTGTCATTCACTTTATCATTTGCTTTACGTTTATCATCTCCCCTCTCCCTCCTTAACGTGTAGCTGTCGAGCCAGAGCCGAGTGAGGTTTATAATTTTCCTATAACCTAATGATTGTTAAGCAATCCCTCTGTGTTTGTTCTTTTATCTCCTTAAATTCCGTTGGTTAAAGTCTTTAATCTTCAGTGTATCAACTCAGTTTCTCATCAGGACACCCCCCCCCCCCCCCCAAACCAGTTTTGGTGACATTTTTACCCTCCAGGTTCACTTTAAACATCAACCGTGAACAATGCAGCGTCAACAAGACGCGGAGACGAATCTCGCTTAACGGCCTGTCTGTGTCATCCTCTGTTCTGGCACGGACAAACTTACCTGTCTATCCCTTAGTTTTAAAAGCAAGTGTGGGAACAGTGCCTCTGGTTACACATAGTACAAAGAGTAGCAGAATTAGTAGTGACTAGCTCACACCACTAGCCCTGGCCTCGCGCATGTCCCTATTAACATACTGATTTAGCACTGGGGTCTGGTCACACACACACACACTAAAGTCAAAATCACTACCAATTCTCCAAAATTTTATCTTGTCCAGATTTTAATGTTTATAGTTGACTTCTAATTTCTTGCGGTAATGAAGAGTAAAACAAACAAAAAATTCCAAATGAATGTTATCAATAACAACGAGGGGAAGGCTATCAATGTGAGCAACATATTCTCTGCGATTGCCTGTGCACGCGGCCAACGCGCGCGCGCTCCGCTTTCAGTTTGTCGGCACCACGGTATAGTAGCCAAGGTGTGGGCATCAGGAGGAAAGCGGAGGGGGGGGGGGGGGGCGGGGGGAGGAGACATGACCAGTCCTGGTACCTGACGGCACTGCTCCAAGTCTTAACCTATAGTCTGCAAGACAGGCGACCATTCCGTCGGAGTTCAGCGTCACCTGATTGACTGGCGCTCATCAGGTGCCTGCAATCGAGATGAAACCCTTATCCAGCGTACCATGCTGTGGTCGGATAGGGTGTGCACAGACTCGAGGCCCTGTACTACTGTTCCAGTGCCACTGCCGATGGTGCCGAGTTGAGGCACAAGGGACCGCCACTGTCTTGATGCTGAACAGCGCCTTGAGCGAGACGCATGTTGCCTAGATCTTTGATACGAAAAAGCATGGCAAGACGGGGCGCCTCAAGAGCAGGGCATTGGGCGGCTAGGACGATCGGTTGATGGCGGGGGGGAGACACGGCTATGCTATGGACAGCAGCCATGTGTGAAGCGATAGTCTGCGACGTTTAAGGTTGAAGTCGGGTATTATGGCGGCCGCGGGAAGACGGAAAGAAGTGCTAGTCACTTCTGTTGAAAACGAATCTTCCCCCGTTTTCACAGTTGTTGGCTTTTCTATTTACATATTACTCCCATCATATTGCCCTCACAACTACAAGTCAATGCGCTTTACAGTTTGTGTCCGGCGGGTGGTTCCCCCCCCCCCCCCCCAAAAAAAAAAAAAAAAAAAATCATGGAAGGGAAACAGCAGTATTCCCAGAGTGCGGTGGTGGCGGTCATGTTCTGCGGCCGCAAATCGGCGCCGCCAACGAAGTGGTCTACAATTATATTCACAGCCGACACTTCTCGCTCCCAACGATTAACGGAAGAGGCAGAAAGCTGGGCACTGCCCACTATCTGCCATTTCTCTGGCACTGAGAGAATTTGCTATTTCAAACTACAGGCGGCGTTTTTTTTTTTTTTTTTTTGTTTTTTTTTTTTAGTGGAGGGTGGGGTAGAGGGACCTAAAACCTCAGTTTCGATATCAAATGCAAGGGGGCCGTCTTTGGACAGACGTCGTGGCGCCCTCCGGAAGGACAAACTCGCAAACGCCGGCTCTGCGACTAACCAATTCTCTCAGTGCGGGGCTTAGCAGGTGGTGTCCTGCGTATGTTGGATCAGAACAGGCACCACTTATCACCACCGAGGTGACTCGGCACTAGTCGGTGTTCCCTCCGGTGGGTTGCCTCTTGACAACTTGACCTTGGCTGCCCTCTGTGGATTGCCGTTACCGGGGCTGCGGCGGGCCGGGCGGGACTGTGGGCGGAGAAAAGAGGGGCGGGGGGGGGGGGGGGGGGGGGTCCGGAATGAGCGGCGTGGGTGTAATGGCAAAAATGGCACACATACACATAAAAAAAAAAAACTTGAACTGAACCTCTCCCCATCCACCCGTGTAACTTCGCCTCCATCGTCTTTAGTTTTCTGCTGTAGACTAAGTCGAGAAGGGTGGGGAATGCGGTCGGTGTGTGTGTGTGTGTGTGGGGGGGGGGGGGGGGGGGGTTAAGTAGCATGTTGCGTGTCCGGCCTTCTCCCTCCACCCTTCTTCAACCAAGAACACTTTCGGCCTGTGGACAAGTTGGATGACTTGTCAACTGGGTCCAAAGGCAAAACTCGAATCAACCGCAAAGACAGCCAAGTTCACACGTTGCTGGTAAAGTGTTATTATCTGAAGCCAGAATCTCTCTCTGCTGGTTGAGCACCGGACTGTCGACTCCTTAAATCGCTGGTTCGAATCTCCGCCGGGCTGTTGTTTTCCGCGGTACAGAATGACTATGCCCTCGGAATTCGTTTTGGTACAGAGCAAGTCTTAGTACAGACTCGCAGTCTTTCGGACGAGGCCAAACCGAAGTCCCGTGTGTATGCATGCGTAAACTGAAAATCTTGCACGCACAGAAAGATGGAAAACGGACGAGATAACACATGAACACTGCACGACAGTGAAGCAGTCAGCATGTTTAAGTTGGCTGCCTTGTTCAAAGAGAAAAAGAACTAAAAAACAAGAGAGAGAGAGAGAACTGAATGCCAGACTTACCATGAAAACCGTCCATAACTGCTGGTCTCAAGAAAAAGCACACCAAAGATACACCGTGAAAAAAGCTCTGCAAACAGTACCAATCCAGACACAGTAACTGTCCAGCGCAGAAAGGGCCGATTTTCGCGGGCTTTTGTTTTTTTATAACCAACATAAATTGTCAATTTCACTTTTGCACACGGTGAACGGCGGGAAGCATTGAGGTTGTCGGCTGATAGTTTCAGTCGGTCCCAGTCTCCATAGGGCCTATGTCGTCTGCTGCCTGCTTTCAGTTGTGTGCAGCAGTAGTAGTAATACTTTCATTTTTACGTCTTTTCACAAAATAATAATGATATAAGACGATGCTCTGTGTGTTTGTAAGCGCGTGTGTGTACATGTCTTCGAGTTAAAAAAAAAAAAAAACTGAACCAGCGTTTGTTTTGCGTATGCGCGTTCTTCTTTTCGTTAGGCAGCCAATGAAATTTTTGCGCGGGAAACCAACTGTTGCACCGGTGGTGGGGGGGGGGGGGAGGTGAGTGTGGGAGAGAGGAGGGAGTGGTAGAGATTCATGGGGAGGAAGGTGAAGAGAGATGGTGAGCGTCGTTACCGGCTCAACTGCTTGCCACCACACACATACACACACACACACACACACACTGCAGCCACATGTGACGGGATGTAGGCAACGCCCAGTCCTGCTTACGCATGCTCCCAGCGCATATCGAGACGGTTTGGGGGGGGGGGGGGGGGGGTCGCGATGAGAGCTCGGAGAGAAGAAAACTTTAGTAACCGGACTTACCCCCATCCCCACCCTCGGTCGGATTGCAAAAACAGCCCCCTCTCGCCCCCCCCCCCCCCCCCCCCCCCATCTTCTTCGAAACCCTCCCTGGGATTTCTTGTCTCTTCTTTCCACCCTGTGACTAAAGAAAATGTCCCGGGTCATTTGGGAGGCGGCGGAAATCCCCCCTTCCCCTCCTCCCACCCCGACTCCTCCGCTTCCACATTGTGTTGGGAGGGGACAATCCTCCCCAACCTCCGTATCTACCCCCCCCTCTCCCCCCGCCCTTCCACGCCCCTGTTGTGCAACATTGTGGGAGATGACTGCCCTCTCCGCGCGCATTTACAGCAGTTGAAAACCCCCTCCCCTCATCAAACGGCCCTGCATGTGACAGGAGAAAGGTCGGGAGGGTGGTGGGGGTGGGCGCATATCAAACAGTTTCAGTGCTTGTGTGTATATGTATGTGAGTGTGTATGTGCAGCGTTGTTTACACATGACGGCCTGGGACTCAGTGGTACTTGGCCATATTGGGCCTTAGACCTAACGGCGTTGTTTACACATGACGGCCTGGGACTCAGTGGTACTTGGCCATGAATTATTCGGTCTTAGATCTAACGGCGGCGTTGTTTACACATGACGGCCTGGGACTCAGTGGTACTTGGCCATATTGGGCCTTAGACCTAACGGCGTTGTTTACACATGATGGCCTGGGACTCAGTGGTACTTGGCCATGAATTATTCGGTCTTAGATCTAACGGCGTTGTTTACACATGACGGCCTGGGACTCAGTGGTACTTGGCCATATTGGGTCTTAGATCTAACGGCGTTGTTTACACATGATGGTCTGGGCCTCAACGGTATTGGGCCTTGCCTGGGATTCAGTGGTACATACCCTACTGGGCCTTAAACCTAACGGCGTTGTTCACACATGACGGCAAGCCAGGCCTGCATATGCGGTTTCCCATGGAGGTCATGTCAAGCTGGTACAGCAAGTTCTCATGTCTTGTGGTCTGACGGGTGGTTCTGGTGTGAGGATTTCAGAGTGGCCTTGCGTATACAAGCAGATCTTTAAATTCCTTCACAAGGGTGCGTATCTCTATGCCCTCCCCCATCTCTGTGCCCCCGTCTCCTTGGCTGCCGTCTCTATGTTCCGGCATCTCTCTGTGTCCAACGTTCGTGTTGGCGCACGTCTGTTTGTGCGCTCGCCTCCTTCATCCTCCGTCTTTCTGTCCCCACTCTACGTTTGTTCGTTCGTTCCTTCACATTTTATGTATATTATCCTAGTGTCATTTTAGACCATTAAGTGAAAAGACAGTGGGTATGTTTGACGGTGTGTCAAAAAGCAGGAAAGCGCACGTGTGTGTCTCTGTGTGTGCGTGTGTGTGTGTGTGTGTGTGTGTGTGTGTGTGTGTGTGTGTGTGTGTGTGTGTATGAGTGAGTGAGTGCGCACACGTGAGCGTGTAAGTGTGTATGGGCGCCGTGTGTGTTTTGTGTGCATTAGTGTTTGTGTGTATCTGTCGTGTGTGAGCGCGCGCATGTGCATGTGAATGTGTGTGCATGCTTGTGCATACGTGTGTGTGTTTTTGAGTTGGCAAGATACAGTGATGTGTATGTATCTGCGTCTACATACCCGCGCGCTCGAGAGAGAGAGAGAGAGAGAGAGAGAGAGAGAGAGAGAGTGTGTGTGTGTGTGTGTGTGTGTGTGTGTGTGTGTGTGTGTGTGTGTTTAACCGCTCGTGTGTGTGAAGAAATGGGAGCGTGTCTGTGGAATGCTGCGCGCTGAACTGTGTGTCTTTGAGTGAGTGTGCGCGCGCGCGTGCGCAAGATCGTCCGTGTACTAGTATGTGTACAAGGGTAGGGCACTTGTGTTCGTTTTGATAGACTAGATTGTGCGTGTTTGGGCACGTGGGCGCAGACGACACACGCAACACGGGTATGTTTGTTCTGAAAGTCCACCGGTTGAGTGTAATGACTGACCAAAGAGATTATTGAGGGGAAGTAATAACAATTGATTAATTACAGAGAATTGTGGGTAACGTGAACCGCATACAGCTATGAGAACAGTGCTTTCAGGAAAAGAAAAGAAAAAGAAAAAAAAGAAGAGAGAGCCTATTGGACTCGTCATTAAAGTATCAACGACATGCAAACAGAGCCATATATCCTGAAAAATACACTTTCCACCGTGTTGCAGAAAGTCTCTTTTCGCTGTGAATACAGGAACAATAAAAGAGAAGACTCTGCATCGTAAAACTTTCAACTGCTCCGCAGACACATTTTGTATTTTTGCAAAGATTTTGGGCAAAAATGATTTAGCTTGACCCTGAAAAACAACAATGTGTCGATTTTTTTTTTCATGTACGTTTCTGTTTTCGAGTCACTTAAGAAGACCTTCTTAACATGCTTACTTAAATAAAGAATTAACAACTGGAATTGTGTGTGACACTGCAATGAGGAATGGGATGTGTGTGTGTGTGTGTGTGTGTGTGTGTGTGTGTGTGTGTGTGTGTGTGTGTGTGTGTGTGTGTGTGTGTGTGAGCAGCCATTACAAATGGGGTTGTCAGTTTGATAATAATTTGTTGTCGTGAAGAATATAATACTCATACGCTCCTGAGAAGACTGTATTGGCGAATTCCAGACATTCTTTAATATCAAACTCGACTAGGTTTACTTTCCTGCAGGTAACGAAGAAACGGCATGAAAGATTGTATGTACGCAAGTGGTCAGGCAACATTAAAATAATGACAACACACACACGCAATTGTGCAAAAATAACTCACGTCGGCGCCATGGTTGTTGTTTTGTTTTTCTGTAAGTCCTTATACCTCGAATACTGATTTCAATGGATTCATCGGGTTTTCTCGCTCCTTTACGGGCAGCCCGATCAGCCCACTCAATACCGGAGATCCCGCAGTGTGACAGAATCCAGCAGCATTCCACTGTCGTGCCTCTTGACATATGGAGATGTGTAAGGTGCTTTAGTTCAGGGATAATGTCAGCCCGATCATTTACAACGGCTGATTCAACAACAAGTCACTTGGCTATTCTTAATAGAATAGATTTAGAATTTGCACTGGAACAAAAGTACTGTATACACTAAGCAGGCTACAAGAAAGTTAAGCGCCATTAACCGACCCCCCCACCGACCCCCCCCCCTCCCCCACGGGGGGGGCCCCCTCCCAGCTTTAAGATTAGAAAGCCCCTTTCCGATCTGAAAAGCTGTCTCAACTCTCTGAGACAGAGGAAACAAAACCACGTACAATTCTGTCAATAAACCACGATCCATTAGTGAAAACTGTTATATGACCTGGATAATATATTACTCATATGAGATTCGGCAACAGAGGATAAGATGTTGTCGTTAACGTGTCAACGTTCTTTTAAAAATCGGCGGATTTATTATCAAAACATGACGAATGCAGTTTCCAGTTCGGAGAATGGGCGATACATGAATGCATCGCTCTGTGCCCGCGTCTTCACGTAGCCTTAGAATCCCGCGTTGTGCTGACCCCATCAAATAATCACCTGACTGTACCTAGAGCGTGGGAGGAGCTGAATCCTAAAACTGAACTCGATCGATTTCATTGGAAATTGGACAACTGTTGTCGCGCTTTGTCTTTATGATTACATTCATTACGAACTAGTTTTTTTTCACAACCCCCAGTAGTTGTGTCAAAGTGATAAAGAACAATCCATGGAACTGACTGAAAAAAGTGCCGCTTGTGAAAGGCGTTGGGTCCCCAGGTTTATGCCTCGCCCCCCCCCCCCCCCCCCCCCCCCCCCAGGGTCTGCGTTCCTCCACGTCTTTAATTACCCTGGTCTGTACCCCCATCTCCTCCCAAGTCTGTGTTCTCCCAGGTCTGTGTTTCGTCCATATCTCTTTCTCCTACTGTTCCCCCACCCCCACCCACCCACCCACCCCCCCCCTGACTATGTTACCCCATGTCTATATCTCCCCCTCAATGCTGTGAAAAAATGTGTACCCGCCAGATCAAGTTTAAAGGTCAGGTGACCCAGATCAGGGTTAAAGGTCAGGTGACCCATATCAGGATTAAACGTCAGGTGACCCAGAATCAGATACTATGACAACCCAGATTGTGATTGGAGGTCCAAGATCCATCATGAAGAACTGACTCAAGTCTCACTCAGGTCAAGTGACCCGCAACGGATCACAGTGAGCTAAGTTATGGTGATGTCATCTCTATGTGGGTACTGTTGACTGTCACGATCCTGGTGTTCAACAATAGAAGACTCAACCAGACAACGTTCATCAACGGAGAAGAAACTCTCATGAGAAACTCCCACGCACTGGCGCTTACCCAGCGTCTTCGTTTGATGGGCTGACTACAGACAGACCTCTTTTCCGTCCTCTCTTTTTTTTTTTTTTTTTTTTTTTTTTTTTACCAAACTCGGTTGACACTCTCAATAAAAGAACACATAGCAATAAAGACGTCAGAGTCTTACAGATCTTAAGTTCTGAAATTGTTGTCTTTGGTTTTTGTTCTTACTGTGATTATCGTTGTTGTTACAATGCCAAAGAGTTTCTAAGTTTCTAATCTTACCTACAGCAAAACTTAATGTGTTGGCCACTGAAGAAAATTGACGAGGGGGCTTACAAAATCGTCCGCCTGTGGTTAAACACACCAATCTTGTACACAGTGATACACGTCACAGTTTCAAGTCTATTGCTGTTGCACGTGCAGCAAGGCGCCCAGCATGGCCGCGAGTCCAAACAAAAAGTCACATGCTGACACACCCAAAACAAATGTCCAACAAATGTCGGATGATGGAAAACAAAACCTACTCCCTGCGCAAAACTACAGCACCAACCTCAGTTGGACACACATATCACATCACAACATCCACAGACATTTCACTGTTCACTACACCACTCTTCCACACGCAGGCCACTGGAACTAAACAGCAGCCAAACACCACATGGAGAGCACGCACAACAGAACCTCACCTGTCCACCATCTTGTGTGTTCGTCTACCTTACGTTATAAAGTAAAATGCCATACCCAACACCGGGCTTGTGGAGTACCATCTCTCTATGGAGTACATTTTCCCGTTACTCCACCACAATTCCCGAGTTCATTAGGTGTGTGTGTGTGTGTGTGTGTGTGTGTGCGTGCGTGCGTGCGTGCGTGTGTGTGTGTGTGTGCATTCGTTCTTCCATTTAATGTCTATTCACCAAAAACTAGTAGCCTTTGATGGGGTACAGTGTGTGCGTGC
>JADBJO010002831.1:245230-257730 GCA_016801955.1 Conus betulinus | reverse complement strand
AATACCGCTGCAGGCATTGAAGAGGATATCTTAAGACATGGCCCAGCCAATGGAGGCGCCGTCTGCAGACGATGGTCGACACGGGGAGCTGTTTGGACCTCTCCCTGACCTCTTCATTTTGGTATGAAGTCTGACCATTTGATGCCCAAGATCTTACGTTGGCACTTAGTATCAAAGGCGTCGAGTTTCTTCTTCCGGGGTGGTCTTCAGTTGCCAGGTTTCACAGCCAGATAACAGCGTTGAAATCACACTGGATTATAAAATTTCAGTTTGATTCCAAGGGAGAATTTCGTGCTGTTCCATATTTTTTTCAGCTGATTGAATGCTGATGTTGCCTTCCCAATACGACACTTAAGTTCATGGTCGAGATCAATATGGTCGAAATGTATGCCATGTTTGATAACATATGAAAAACTCAAGATAATTTTACTTGGGAGAAAAACAGCTGGTGGCAGCAAATGAATCTGTCTTCGTCTTTGCCTACCACGTGCGCTATACCTTAAGGTTCCATTCTGGGACCTGTGTTATTTTCCGTTCGTCAGTATCATTCAATTTAATGATAAGTGCGTTTGAGGTTGCGGCCAGCAATGGTCTTCAAAGCAGAAAGGGAGTCTTACAGAATGAGGAAATCTGTATGTTTCGATTTAGAGACCATTTCAAGGGCTCAGCAGTGTAGATGGAGCTGTCACTGGAATGCGTTTAGAACATCTCTGAGAGGGAGAGGTTACTCGAAACACAGGTGAGGTAACCTCCTCTTTCGTTTTGGACCCATGGGTAACAATTCTTCTGAAGGATGAGAATTCAGAACGTAGTTCAGAGAAAAAAATGGCTTATACGCCAAGGAGCTGGCGAAATCTTCAGGATAGGAAGCTAAATCGAAAAGGATCTCCAGAGTGAGGGAGATCCATGGTGGGTCGCCAGGAAACCTGGACGAATCACGCATGACTCCAAGACCTGTATCTACACTGTACAAGTGGAGCTGAAGGCGAATTCCCAAGGGTTGAATGGAACTGAGGTGGTCTTCCCATTTCTGTTGGAACTTCAGGTCAAGGACACAGTCAAGCAGGCTTTGAGGCTTAGGAAAACGGGATTCAAACAGTAATTCAAAGAAAGTGTCAGCCAACGGTTGCACAGGGATGGTTTTCTGATCGCTGAAATTGTTTAAATCACTACACCTCTTTGAAATGTGATGGATACAACATATTCTTTTTGCTTGTGTTCCCGCTCATGTGGGCACTCGAGGCAATGAGGGGGTTGATTTGCTTGCCAAGAAAGCCCCAAAAGACAGAATGAGCAGATTCTATATCCCTCACACGGATATGAAACCCAAAGCTCAGGTTCATGTCAAAGACCTCTGGCAAGAGCAATGGAGCTCGCAGACGGATAACAAACTCTTCCAAATCCGTCCAAACCTGAGAGAGGTTTTTTTTTCATGTTGTATGGGTGGCCGCACAGAAGAAAGTCTTTACCGTTTGCGAACACGCCGCGATTTCACTTGCGAGAGTCAGAAAGAGAGAGAGAGAGAGAGAGAGAGAGAGACAGACAGACAGACAGACAGACAGACAGACAGACAGACAGACAGGCAGAGACAAAAAAAAAACAGACAGAGAACAAAAATACAGAGAGAGGGGGGGGGGGGGGGGGGGGGGGGGGGACAGAAACTAACTAACCAACAAAACAAGAGGTGAACTGAAGAATGAAGAAAACAATGTTAAAAAAACAAACAAACAGATACGTCTGCACGCAGTTGCAGGCAGCTGGGGAAGAGAGAATAGGTTAGGGAGGGGGGGGGGGGGGGGGGGAAGCTGGAAAAAAGGGGGGGGGGGGGGGGTAGGAAGAAGTGGGGGTGGAAAAGGGAAAGGGAAGAGGAGGAAGAGATTACAGAAAGAACATGCGGAAGTCCTTCATCAAGCGAAGTGTCATGTTTGAAGATGGTTCGCTTACAAAGGTCAGAGATGTCACAGGGCATGGCCCCCTGATACGCTAACAGATAGGTCATCATTGTAAAGAACCTCAGCTAAACTACCCAGTCCTCCGGTCTCGCTAACTCTCTGTCTCTGTCTCTGTCTGTCTGTCTCTCTCTCTGTCGCTCGCTCGTTCTCAAGACTTTTCAGGTAATGACAATAAAATATTGAAGTCTCAAAGCCTGCTTGCCTGTCTGTCTGTCCCTCTGTCTGATTGTCTCTGTTTGTCTGTCTGAGTGCCTGTCTGTCGTCTGTCTGTCTGATTGTCTATCTCTGTCTGTCTGATTCTCTCTCTCTCTCTCTCTCTCTCTCTCTCTCTCTCTCTCTCTCTCTCTCTCTCTCTTGCACACTGTTCATGAACGGACGGCCATCCCACAGTATAAGAGTTGCAGCAGCTACGATGAATGCCAGCGACAGCCGCACTCCGCTTGGACCACTTAGCCAGCGATCATTGGAGACACAGACTGACTGAACCATTATTGTGTACAGCTGACACATTCTGTCTGTCGGTGAATATGTTGGGTGTACGGCTCTGTCTGTCTGCCCCTCTACACCTACCACTAATTAACAAACAAACAGAATTATGGTTTTTACAATCTTCAGTTTACGTATCATTCTGCATGGCAAATTGTATACTACTTTAACTGATCAACCTGAATTGATTGTGCGCAGTTTGTTTGACAGTATAAGGTTGTCCGTCACGTGTGTTCTGACCAGTTGTGCCTTTATGTTGACTCCCGTTGAAAATATACCGGTGAAGCGCGCGCGCGTGTGAGTGCGTGTGCGTAAAAGATGCTTTATCTGCATTGAGTGCACACACACACCCTTCCTCCTCTCTCTCTCTCTCTCTCTTCTCTCTCTCCCCCCCCCCCCCCCCCCCCCCCCCCCCCCCCCCCTGCTTTACAAACAAACGCCACGCCTGCCCCTGCGCATGCACACACACTCTCCCTCTTTCTCTCTGTCACACACAACAGGCATGAGCATTCTCTCTCTCTCTCTCTCTCTCTCTCTCACACACACACACACACACACACACACACAGGCATGAGCATGCTCTCTCTCTCTGTCTGTCTGTCTCTCTGTGTCACACACACACACACACACACACACACACACACACACACTTGCAATCGTGTATCAACGGACGAGGCAATGCATTTGTCAACACAGTTTTAGGAACAAACGTCAAGAATTCCGTGCAAGTCAAGGTCTTCTGTGATGCACGTGCTTCAACCGTCCGGCCTGCTGTATGCGCAATCTGCCTGTCCATCCCACTCCGGATATGGACACACCGGTGCGGGACAAACATGGCGGAGAAGACCCACCCACCACCAGCTCGACACTAAACACGACTAAGTTTTCATGGTCGGTAGTCTTCACAGAAGTTTCTTACTGTGACGACAGTGATGTTGGTCATTGTCTACTTCACCCACGTGCGCATCACAAACTGGTGAAACTTGCATGGGTAGTTCTATCACCGGAGACAGCGGCTGTTCTGTACTTCCAAGCAGAAAAGTAAGTTTTTTAAACACTAGAGCCAACGTGAATTCCGCTTGGTGTCGGCTCACGCCTGTGTTGACAGCGATTGACAACGACCTCAGTGGGTAAGTTATTATTTGTGTGTTTTGTGCGTGTGTACGCGCGCGTACGCACACGCGCGCGCGCGCGCGCGCGCGCGCGCGCGCGTGTGTGTGTGTGTGTGTGTGTGTGTGTGTGTGTGTGTAGTTCTGTATAATGTCCTATCAAATACATTGTAGACGGCTAAGATAATTGTCACAATGTTATCAGAATTTAGCCCCCCCCCCCTCCCGCACACACACACACAAGAAAGGAAGATGTCGGGGGGGGGGGGGGCGGAGAAAGGGTCACTATCATACGATGGAGCACCATCCCATTAGTTTCTGTTTAAAACGGTTTAATTTTTGTCTGTGAGTGTTTAACCAAGTGAAGTGTTTTCCCTACACTCAAGAGAAGTTCGTTTATATACTCAGCACCTCTGCACGTCAGAGGGTCAGCAGCTGATGCACTGTCTTTCTGTCAGTGTCCACCTCCGGGCCCAGCAATGGTACTGTCAGAAGCGTCCTAGCCGTTGTAACCCGTCTACGGCTATACTGTCGCAGTGCTAGGGCAAAACTGTCTCCTATAACCTGGAGGCCCTAACACTGGTCTGTCACTAGTGATACTGTCACTGTAGTACGACACTGTAGTACACTCAAGGCCGAGTACTAAGCTCCCTAGCTAACTACAAGTTAACTAGTCCGCTCTCTCCTCAAGGCCGAGTGTTAGCTAACTACAAGTTAACACGACCGCGCACCCTTCAAGCTCCCGTGTCGTACTGCCGGAGTTGTCTGCTTGTTTATCTGAGAGTCAGTGAACACTTCTCACGCGAGGTGCACTTCCGCTGAGCTCGCCTATGAGCGCAGAAACCGTGCGTCACTACACTCCCCCCGACTTTATGATGAAAGCTTTTTGTCCAGGGGTTGCAGTGAGGAAGGGAGTTCTTCACCTCGCTTGAGCCCATGTCTGATTAGTTTTGATTTGCAGGTCCTTTGAGAGAGCTTCCTGTTTAGCAGCCGGAGACGCGGAAAGCACCGTGTGCCAACAGGCCCATGGAAACTGATCCATTGCCCGTCTGCGACCTCGTCCGGTAAGGCTCCACTACTTCAGCCACTTCGGAGGGTCAGCAGACACCTAAGGTATCACTGCCTGGGCAGGCTCCAAGGCCTCCAGCGCTGGATAGTGTTCCCCCCAGTTTTTTCCTGTGGGGTCCATCCACGCCACCAGAAGCAGCATGACCTTTCAATGAACCAGGATGGCTGCCGCCCCAGCCGGGCACTTCCGGAAGCTAGACTGAACCAGCCCCTCCGATATACTGGCAAAAAGTGGCCATCGCTTCCCTCTGCCCACCCCGGATGCGTACGCCACCCAGGGCGGACAGAAGATGCTGCATTCGGGTGAACTGGACCAATCAATCACCTCCAGCCATCCGGTGAGGCGACAAACCAATCCACGGCCTGCCACAATGCCTTGCACGCCCCTCAGCATACCATCACAGTCTC
Source organism: Conus betulinus (assembly GCA_016801955.1). NCBI lineage: Eukaryota > Metazoa > Mollusca > Gastropoda > Neogastropoda > Conidae > Conus > Conus betulinus. The sequence goes on along the minus strand of JADBJO010002831.1, from coordinate 252,707 downwards.
TCTCTCTCAGGCACCCTAACAGCAAGCAGAAGGCTCAGGGGACTCCATGTCCACTGGTGTTGGGAACTGCCTCTCTGCCAGCAGCTCTGCCTCTCTGGGCTCATACTAGCCATCAACACCAATAGTGCCTTCAGTGAATGAGAGCCGGCACAGACTTCAGATTAAATGTTTCTGGAAACTGCTCTCCCACATGCTGGCTAAAAGCCTTCATGGCCTCCTTCTGGCAGTTGGTGAAAGACTGTATTGCCCAAGCGGGTGCAGTGCCGCCTGCTGATGAAGTCTACCAACTTTCCCAGTTTCCACATGGCCCAGTAGCCCATGCCATTGCCTGCTCAAGTGCCTGTGTCCGACCCTGCAAAACAACCTTTGATGAAGGTGGCAGCCTTTCATCAAATATGCCAGGCAGATGATGAATGAAGGCATGAGCTTTCGGATACCTGTTAGCCTCTCCACATCCCAGGAATCAAACAGTTCTTGCCCCTCTTTTGGGTTTCCTGGCATGTGGAACCGGCCTCCTTTGCCTTCCTGGATCTGTGGCGATGTACAGACATGTGCTTGGGAGAAGTTCTGGCATCCTGGATCTCAGCAGTAGGGCTTGAGTCTGTATGTCTTTTCCCTTTTGTGGGCCCTTTGTCAGTAGATTCCCTGTCCCTGTCACTTGATCCTATAAGGCCTGTGTTGGGATCCTCCTGACGCTGGCTAGACTGCCCAATACCCCTACTGTCCTGAGTATCCCTGGCTGACACTTTTCCAGTGCAACTTGATTTGCCAGCTGTACTTGAATCCTGACTCTGGCATCCTGACCTGTTCTCCCTCATGGTCACTTTCACCTCAGAACCGGCCCTGACCCTAGCAATTTGAATAACCTCAGGCCCGTGCTTGAGGCGATTCCTTCAAATTCTTGCAAGGGGTGCTGACTGCCTGGGACTGGTTAGATACTTTCAGCGGTGAAGCACTAGGCACATGCGGCTGAGTATTGCCGGTAGCTCCCACCTTGGATCGTACCGAAGGTTGCACCTGGGAAATCCTGCCATGGGATATGGTCCTTACCACACTGACAGAGCGCGAAGGAACTGCGACTTGACTGAAGAGATGGTGTCATTTTTTCCTTCCTTCCCTCTCCTTTGCTAGACTGGTTCTGCAGCCACTTCTGGTAACGCCTGCAATCCTTTTTCCGGTGCCCAACCTGTTTGCAGTAAAGCACTTGATGTTGGAATCCGGGCTGTCAGGAGCTTGCTTTCCACTTTCTTTAGCTAGAAGCTGCAGACGAGCGGTCAGCTTTTTCCACGATCTGCTTAAAACTGTCCAGATCCTGCTTGGAAAAACCAGAACTGACCTGTGGCTCCTCCTGAACTTTCCTTGGTGCCTCATCCATGACCAGGGAGACGTGCTGGTACCACTTTACCTTATGGACGGCTTCTTCCATGGTTCTGGGTCTCTCCAGATAGGCATATTTACCTGCCTCCTTGTCTTGATTACCAGTGCAAAATTTGCTGATCGCCTCGCCCTGTACATATCTTTCTGGCAGGTCTCTGAAGGCTGAAACAGCAAGCACTGTGGCCCTGTCTGCCCAGTCCTCATAGGACTCCTCCCCTGGGTTTTGGCTGGCTTGTTGGAACTTGAGCTTGGCTGTTTCAGTCAGCTCTTTGGCCCCGAAGCGTGCTTCCAACTTCCTCATCATTTGGTGATATGAGCACTGTCTGCCCATCTTGGTGGCTATGGTGAAGAAGTCTAGGGCTTTTCCTTCCAGACACCATCCCAGGTAATCCCGACTCTCCATTTCTGACCAGTTGAGGGCTGTTCTATAGCTGTCAAACCTGTACTTGAATGACAGCCAGTTTGTATTCCGTCATACTGAAGATTTGGGGGGCAATTTCCGGGGGTTCCCTCTTGGTCCCGAATGGGAATGCCTAACAGGACTGTTTTCCCTGCTGCTGTCTGAGGGGTCAGAATACAATTCCAACTCACTCTCAGTGCAGTCATGGTGGTCATGGCAGTAAAATCTGTTCCTCTGTGACCTAGACCTTTGGTACCTGCTCCAAGTTACTCTCGAGGGCAGGGGAGAGCTCAACGGGGCCCATCGTCCGTCATGCCTCCTGCCACTATACAGGCACCCCTCCCCATCTCTATGATCTTGGTCATGATCTCCAGCAAAATCTCGACACCTGTGATCAGTCGGTGCTGGTGACCTAGACCTACTCGAGTATGGGGAAAAATACCCGGAATCTGTTGGTCTAAAGTCCCCTCCATGGTGTCTGTGCTGTCGTCCCCTGTGATCTTGCTTCAGGACTTTGACTGCTTCAGACTCTGCTTGTGCTCCCATGTCAGAGACTCTGACCCAAATCTGTGGCAACGCTGTCTGCTAGAGGCTGACCTTGACGAAGACGTAAACCTCCGCGACTGCCCATGTCCTCGATCTGAGTAATTAAGTCTAAAAGACTCACTCCTTCCTGGTGATTGCTTTCTCACCACCATTCTGGAGGGAAGGGGTTCCAATTTTTCAGCAGACCCTGGAGAGCCCACTTCCAACTCAGCCAGGTTGTCCACAAAATTTGGTGGATGAGCTGGAACTGATGGCAGCTCGGTGAGCAGGGAACTGGTATCACTGGGTTCAGCAACTTGACTTGAGCTTTTGCTTGCCTCCGAGTGAAAAGAGGACCAGCAATCATCCATGGACTGCTGCCCATCCCATGCAGGTAAGGGAGTACTCTTTTTCTTCTTCCCCCCAATGCGGCGGCCATTTTGGGGCTCTATTAAATCTCCCATGGCCCCCTGCTGCGTTCCGAAATCAATCAGTTCGAGCAGGTCGTCACTGGGGGTTTGCCACAAGGAATGGACATCATCATGGACAATGCAATACTCCCCTTTTTTTTTTTCCCTGAACACACAAGCTGCACTGCTCAATCCAGAGGCTGTGTTACATTCAGCCCTATGGTCTACTGAATAAATCTTTCCCCCTTTTTCTAATGGAGCAGCTGGAAAGTGCTAGTGTGGAGTACAATTAGTACCTGGTCTGTGTACAACACAACCAACACCCAACACTGTTAACAACTTCTGTTTGTTGTCAACTTACAGTTAGGGTTGTACTAACTGAAAGTGCTAAGTATATCCCACTTCTGACACCAATGAAGTGTTTTCCCTACACTCAAGAGAAGTTCGTTTATATACTCAGCACCTCTGCACTCGCACACACACACACACTCTACCTTACCTGGTCAGTCCAGACTCTGGCTTGGGGGCTTCGTCAGGATTCTGTCCCAAGCCCTTCACTGGCATGAGCTACCAAGTAAGGTCTGGTCTAGTCACTGTCTTCTAGGCCAGTCTGCGAACACACTCTGTCCAGGCCGTTCGCCCGTGTCAGAGGGTCAGCAGCTGATGCACTGTCTTTCTGTCAGTGTCCACCTCCGGGCCCAGCAATGGTACTGTCAGAAGCGTCCTAGCCGTTGTAACCGTCTACGGCTATACTGTCGCAGTGCTAGGGCAAAACTGTCTCCTATAACCTGGAGGCCCTAACACTGGTCTGTCACTAGTGATACTGTCACTGTAGTACGACACTGTAGTACACTCAAGGCCGAGTACTAAGCTCCCTAGCTAACTACAAGTTAACTAGTCCGCTCTCTCCTCAAGGCCGAGTGTTAGCTAACTACAAGTTAACACGACCGCACCCTTCAAGCTCCCGTGTCGTACTGCCGGAGTTTGTCTGCTTGTTTATCTGAGAGTCAGTGAACACTTCTCACGCGAGGTGCACTTCCGCAGAGCTCGCCTATGAGCGCAGAACGGGATGATGTTCAGTCGAAAGATGGCCACCCATCCTCTCCCCTAACACACACACACACACACACACACACACCAGCGGGAGGTGGGGGGAGGAGGAGGGGGGGACCACAGTGAAAGTGGGGATTAGGTTGGTAAGGGGCGCGGACTGTTGGATAGTGTGGAGCAGGGTGTAGGTTGGTGTGTAAGTGGGGATAAAGTTTGAGAGGAAAGGGAATGTTGGATAGTGTGTGGAGTGGGATGTAGGTTGGGGTGGGGAGTGGGGATAAAGTTTGAGAGGACAGGGGCTGTTGAATAGTGTGGAGGGGGTATAGGTGTGGAGTGGGGTGGTAGGTTGGGGTGGGAGTGGGGGTAAGGTTCAAGAGGAAAGGGGATATTGGATAGGGGATCAGAGAGAAACATCGGAAGTACCTGTAGTGTGCGTGTGTTTGAAAGCGCGCGCGCGCGCGTGTGTGATTGTTATTGTTTCTGGAATTTAGATCTTTCTATATAGATCAGATGTTTTTGTTGTAGTTATTTCTCTACGAGAGAGAGAGAGAGAGAGAGAGAGAGAGAGAGAGAGAGAGAGAGAGAATGTGTGAAGCATAGGTGTGTGGAAGTGCACGCAAAATATGGAATAATTACTACTTATAACATTATAGTAAATATCTAACAGGACTACATATTAAACAAAAGGTAACTTTGAAAACAAAATCAATATCAGAAAAAACATCAGTCACTGTCATGCCTAATAAACATGGTAAGTATGCCTTAGAGTCACACAATCAAATAAAACGTGGGCTCTTGACACACGTTTGCCTTACCACATATGCATTTTGTTCCTGCACTATATTTCGTTCTGAATGCGTCGAGTTTCAGTCTATAAAATACTGAAACAAAGTTTCTGTACTGATACATATCACGAACCTGCAAGGTGTTCAATGCCTTCAACCTGATCAAAGCTGAGAACATGGCTATTTCGAGCATTAACCCGCAAATAAGGGATGTTCTGGTTGTTTCTAAAAAAAAAGTCCCAAGCCACTTGTTTTAAACACTTGATGACACTCTTGTAAAGTCAAGGGGACAGAAAGTGACTGTGCACTCATTTCAGTTTTAGCTCCCTTTTTGGCAGATCTGTCAGCGAATTCATTGCCCAGAATTCCACAGTGTGAAGGAACCCAGAAAAAAAGTTAATCGGTCCCTTTGCACATCAAAATATGAATTAAATAACATATTTCCTTTAAAATAAAGTTTTCAGAATTAGAACTGAAAAAACTGATGATTGATTGTAGTACTGACACTGAGTCGACACATGACAATACTTGCAAGATTGATTGCGGTAAATCAATTAAATATGTCAAAGCCATTAGTATAGCTATCATTTCGGCAACGTAAATAGATCGATTTTTGACTATCGAATATGCTCTATCTACTTTAAGTGATGGAATAACAAAAGCAGATCCAGCGCCTTTGTTCTTTGTCAATGATCCATCAGTATATATCTTAAGATGGTTAGGATACTTGCTTTGCATATGCATCTTTGCTGAATATGGCAAGATATGCGGATGATCAGCTTCTTTAGCATCAGTGTGATGAAGGTCAAATTTTGCCCTGTTTCTTTCCCAGCTTGGGATTGGATCAGTATGAGAAATCTTTGCCAAAGAGTCGGGGGTCAAATCAGTTTTCTGCAACAAATGGGCAGAGCACGAGCCAATAGTAGACAAGCAGGAAATGTTTGGGATTTTTTTTTTTTTTTGCTCGTTTGGGGTAATTAATAGATGGATTTAAAGAGATTTCTGTTTCATTTACACCTTTCATAGCTGTACATTTCACAACATGTTTTGCCAGAGTGAGTGTTCTGTATTCGTTTAAAGGCAAAACATCAATTTCCGAATATGTCCCTACTGTAGAAGCATGTACAGGGATTCCCAAGCATACTAAAAGCCTTGCTAACGACACTTCGCAGTTTTTGCGACAAACATTTAGGAGCACAAAAGAAAGCTTCTTGTGCATACGACAGCTTAAAACGAACGAGTGATATTGCCAGATGTTTCAATGTTTTTACATCCTGGCACCAGCTTTGCTTGCTTAAGATTTTCAAAAACTTCAACTTTTCCTAGCCTGGTTAAGAGATAATCAATGTGAACTTTCCATGTCAGTTTAGATGTGAAGTAAACGCCTAAGAATTTTACTGAGTGTACATACTGAAGTGTTATTCCATCGAGTCTAAAAGACGGCAGATCAACAGGATCATCACCATTATTTAATAATGGTGGTTGTACGTGTGACTGTGTGTGTGCACGCATGCACGCGCACGTGTGTGTGTATGTGTGTGTGTGTGTGCGAGTGCATGTGCGAGCACGTGAAGGGTGAGGGGGGGGGGGGGGGGGGGGGGCGTTTGTACGTGTGCACACGCGCTGGTGTGTGTGTGTGTGTGTGTGTGTGTGTGTGTGTGTGTGTGTGTGTGCGCTTGCTTGCTTGCTTGCTTGCTTGCTTATGTTTGTGTGGATGTTTTCTTTCTTGTACTATGCTGTTTTGCTTCCAGTTGTGTTTATGCTTGTCGTGTGTTAGTATATGTGTGTGTGTGTGTGTGTGCGTGTGTGTGTGTGTGTGTGTGTACACACGCACATATGTGCTTGTGGACAGCGATTCCTTGGAATTTACTTTTTCTACAGTAGAAGATTAGTATTGATTCTTGCCTTGATTTAAGGAAAACCATTCATGAATCCAATAAAAAAAAAATAGTCGCGATTTATAAATAACAAATATACTAGTCACATAAAGTTAAACACAGGCCTTTGCACACAGGGGGTTGATTCATCCCTTCAAAAAACATTGTTTTTTTTTTTTTATGCGGCAACCAATGATGGAATCTCACACAGCAGTGTGTAATCCAGCCTGTGTCAACTGGTAGTGCGCACGGGGGTCTTGGTGACCTCGTTACCGCGCGGGATAAAAAGTGCAAAGTTGCGTTAACTGTGCCTGTTTTGCATCAAGCGTGCTGGCGACACAAGATGTGTAAAATGAAAAATTCTTTTTTCCCGTGCAAGAGCAGTCTCTCAAGTGAGTTTTATGCCCCTTCTTTTGGCTGTTTAAGCGCGGGGTTGGTTACTGTCAGCCCTTTTCTCACCATGCCACCACGAAGAAAACTTAGCACCTTTGACAAAACCAGGGCGATTGCGTGGATACAAGATGGCATTGCAAAGGCTGAAGTGGCGCGACGACTTGGTGTGCATCATTCAGTTATTGTTAGACTGAATCAGCGTTTTAGGGCGACCAACAGCGTTGAAGAGAGGCCCACGGTCAGGTCGGCCTAGGCAGACTACTCCAGAGAGAAGATCGTTTCATCGAGAGGCACCCCTATTGCAGCGGGATACCACATCCACCAGCATCCAAAGGCAGCTTCGTATGGCAAATAACACCATCCTCAGTCGTCAAGCCATACGAAACCGTCTTCACCACTTCGGCCTCAGATCACGTCGCCCAGCTGTTCGACCACGACTGCTAGCAGCCCATAGGCTGGCTCGCCGAGCTTTCTGCCATCGTCATGTGAGATGGAACCAACAACAGTGGTCCCAGGTCCTCTTTTCAGATGAGTCGCGGTTTAGTCTTGAACACAATGACGGCCGAACTAGAGTTTGGAGGCGTGTTGGTGAACGTTACATTGATGCAGCTGTTCGCCAGACCAGGGCCTTTGGGGGAGGATCTGTTATGGTATGGGGTG
>JADBJO010002831.1:217500-220000 GCA_016801955.1 Conus betulinus | reverse complement strand
TCAGCATGCACGCACGCGCGCGCGCGCGCGCGCGCACACACACACACATACACACACACACGTGCTCGCGTTCACACACTCGCACATACACGCTCACACACGCATACATACACAAGCACGCTCGCTCACGCTTACACACTCACACCCACGCGCGTGCATGCGCACGCATGAGCGCAATCACGAACGCGAACATACTCGCACCCGCACTCATACACAGAAACGTGCTTGCCCTCACGCTTGCGAGTAGGTAGGCAGACAAACACACGGACACGCACGCATATAGGCACGTACGCACACAGAAACACGCACGCAAGTCCGTGCATACTCCCACGGAGGCACGCACGCAACATGAACACGCATGCCTGCACGCACGCACGCACGATTACACACACACATACACACACACACACACAAGCGTGCGCGTGCTCGTGCTTACACACTCGCACAAACGCGCACAAACACACGCGTGCTCGAGCTTACACAAACATACTCGCGCAAATACTCGTACACACAAAAACGCGCGTGCGATCAGGCAGGCAGAAAGACACATACACACGCACGCACGTATGAAAACGCACGGAAACCGGCACAGAAACATGCACGCAAGTGCGCCCGTGCTCCTACGGAGGCACGCACAGATGCATACACGCAGCACACGCATACATGCGCGCGCGCGCATACACACTCGCATACACACGCATGAACGCAATCACGAACGCAAACATACTCGTGTGTGAACAGGCAGGCAGACAGACAAACACACACATACACACGCATGCACATATGCACACACATGGAAACACGCACGCAAATGCGTGTGTGCTCCTACGGAGGCACGCACAGATGCACACACACACACACACACACACACACACACACACACCTGCACGGACGAACGCTCACACACATACACACACACATACACAAGCGTGCAAGTGCTCTCGCTTACACACGCACAGACAAAACGCGCAAAACACACGTACACGCGCGCGCACACACACGCATGCACGCGCGATCGCATTTACACACACGCAAGCGCACACACACACATATGCACGCGCGAACACAAAAAACATGCTTGCGCACGCATTAATACACACATATGCGCGTGCGCTCGTGCTTGCGACCAGGCAGGCAGACAAAAACACAAGCACGCTGACGCACGCATGCACTCACGCACGCACGTACGCTGACACACACACACACACAGACATATACATACATACAAACGTTCTTACACGTGCGCGTGCGCGCGCGCACACACACACACACACACACACACACACACACACACACACACACACACACAAGCGCACACACACACACACAAGCGCACGCATGCTTGCACTTAGACACTCACATCTACACGCGCGCGCGTACAGATACATACACAGACATGCGCGCGCAATGTCCAACGCATCCAAACAAACAAATGGAACCTGCACCAGACTCAGACTCACCTCGTAGCCCCCCCCCCCCCCCCCCCCCCCCAGCTGTTCCCACTCTCCCGCTCCCCCCCCCCCCCCTCAATAAACACTCCCCCTTCTTGGGGGGGGGGGGGGGGGGGGGAATCTCTCTCTCCGCTGTATCTTTTACATTCTCGTTCTGAAAAACAAAATCTCTCTCTCTCTCTCTCTCTCTCTCTCTCTCTCTCTCTCTCTCTCTCTCTCTCTCTCGCACACACACACACACACACACACACACACACACACACATACACACGCGCGCGCGCGCTCTCGGTGGGAGAGAGAGAGAAAGAGAGAGAGAGAGAGAATAATTTCAGACAAACAAAGTAATTTTGAAACCAACATTCCCTGTCATGGTCCATGAACTCCTGCGAAGGCTGTTGCTACATCTCTGTTCCCAAGTACAGACCCATCAGTATAAATTTTCAAATGTTCAGACTACGTGTGTGAATATGGCGGCAGACGGAACTTCTAAGGATATTAGGTGACTGGTTTTATGATACGTTTGTGTGATCTATGCCAAGCCACAGATTGTTCATCTCCCATGTAGGTAGAGGTGAGAAGGAAAGTTTGGCTGCGATTTCATTTCTGTTTGGTTTTTGATTTTTTTTAATTATTAAAGATATGGAGTAAATGTGTTTATGGATTTTAATGATTTGATGGATTTAGTTCTTTTTGCAAAATGAAGATCAGACCTCATACAAACTTCGGCCTCTGTGAAATTTTCGAAACGAGGAACTTCGTAAAACATACTTTGTGTGTGTGTGTGTGTGTGTGTGTGTGTGTGTGTGTCTGCGTGCGTGCGTGCGTGCGTGCGTATATGCATTGTGTGCGCGCACGTGTGTGCATGCGTGCGGATATGCGCTTGATTGGGTGCGTCCTCGCGCGTGTGTATGCGTGTGTGCGCGCACTGTGCCTTGAATGCTCTCTCTCTCTCTCTCTCTCTCTCTCTCTCTCTCTCTCAAAGCGCGCGCGCGTGTGTGCACTGTTGTCTTGTATGCGACAATTGTTCTGTTGTCAGTTTGATCCGATTT
>JADBJO010002831.1:200000-210000 GCA_016801955.1 Conus betulinus | reverse complement strand
ACATGCCTAGCGCTAGAATCATTGCGGACCTGCTTTTCTGCGCCATATGCAAGGGAACTCTGAATGTTGGAGAAACACGCAATCCACTCAAACAACGCTTCTGCTTGCATCGGTCACACATCCAGAGCAGTACAGACACCGACGTCATTCATCATTTCGCGATGCACAACCACTCTCTCCAAGGCACCCAAAGAGATCTCAGAGAAAACTGCTGGACTAGTAAGTTACAAAGAAATCATGCACATAGTCTGAACACACGTGACTTGACATTCGTTACACTTGCTGGATTTCACTGCGTTTGATAGCCATTACGTCGTTCCCTCTTGTACAACACAACTAAGATGCAGGGATGATCGCTCAAAATGTGACGAAAGACAAGAGACTGTTTACATCACTTTGCGATGACGTGATTGTCATGACACAATTTCCCTTTTAAACATCGTTCCCATGATGTCGCTACAAACTGACGTCAACTTTACAGTTGATTCAACGTCCATATTGCGCCAAATTTGAGATGATACGTGATTACTCGTTTTTCGTTTTCATTGTTCTGAACGTTTGTTTATCTTGCCTGAGGAAGACCAAAGAGGTCGAAACGCGTCGTGTTTTTGTCTTGTAATTTGTTTGTCCCTTTAATCTGGCAGATGCTGTATAATTTCTCATTAAAAAATCTGTTTCAGTTTCCGTCTGCAGTCACCTCATTTTGAAAACTAACTACATGTATATCTAATCTAATCAACGACTACAAAGGTGAAACGTACAATGAGATGACACATTACCTGCGCCACCCATCAAAAGGGAGAGAGAGAGGCTCTGGTACCCTTGGTCAAGGAGTTTGATCTGCTCTGACCAGTACGGACCAAGCAGGTCATTGAAGTTCTGCACAGGGCAAACAGTTGGTGTTTTCTTTTGTGGTCTGATGTCTCTCTCTCTCTCTCTCTCTCTCTCCTCTCTCTCTCTCTCTCTCTCTCTCTCTCACACACACACACACACACACACACACACACACACACACACACACAAACACACACATACACACACGCATGCACGCACGCACACAAACTAACACACACACACACACACACACACACACACACACACACACACACGACACAACATAAACTGTGATTATAGAGACTCACCTGTCTATATACGATAAAAGGTATTGCAAAGCACATAAACAATGTGTGTAATCATTATAAACGTATAGATGCATGCACATACATATGGTTGCATACATGTGCGCGCGCACGCACACACACACACAGACAGACACACACACACACACACACACACACACACACACACACACACACACACACACACACACACACTTTCTCTCTGAGTGAAACTGAATTCTGGCTTTCTTCTTCGCAGTTACGAGCAATGGCACAACTAGTCATGGCATAAAGGTAAATATTGTTAAGACCTTCTCTCAGCCATTCGGTATAATTCTTCAGAAAACGTCAGCAATGGATACATGTAATGTTTGTCTAAAGTGTCCAGCAATATTTTCAACATTACAAAATTGACATTTTCTTTGAAACCGTGTCAGTCACAGGTCTTGATTCTTTTACTGATAAAAGACATGCAAAATGATTTTCATACCAAAATTGTAACGACTGATATGTTACGTTTTATGGGGATGAAACAATTCAAACAGAAGAGCAGATGCAGCTGCACATCTGACTAAATATGTGAACACACACTGGCCACATAGAGATTTATTTTGCCAAATCCAGCAAAGTGAGAATTTATGATTCACCGGTGGATAAGGCTATGGTTGTACGAAAGCAGCAAATTGAACAACCTTAACTATTTCCCAGTAACAGTAACAATGATGTTTGTGACTGGATCAAACAAAACAGAAACAATGATGTTTGTGACTGGATCAAACAAAACAGTAGCCTAACAATGATGTGTGTGACTGGATCAAACAAAACTTAAAAGTGGAGAAATCCTGAATGAACCTATCAAATCAATCATAAGAAATCCGGCTATGACGTAAACAAGAGATGACGGTGAACAGTGGAAGACTGAAGGACTTTTAAAAACGCGTACGCCACATAAGCTTGAACTGTATAACGTGACAATGCTTTATGCTCGCCCTGTTTTAATCTCTGAGCGAAGAGAAAATTGGCTCAGAAGCCCCGCTACTCATCCAAACAAAACCACTGCCTGCTATCGCTCCTTTCTCGATATATCACAGCCTGAAATTGGCTATCTTCATATTACAACTTAAAATTGGCTATCTTCATATCACAGCTTGAAATTGGCTATCTTCGTATCACAGCTTGAAATTGGCTATCTTCGTATGATTGTGCATTATGTGGCACGTGAGTCAGATAGGCATATTATCTGTCTTCTTGCAATTTGTCTTAGTTCAACATATATATATATATATATATATATATATATATATATATATATATATATATATATATATATACAAGTTCACGATTATTTTGAGAGAGAGAGAGAGAGAGAGAGAGAGAGAGAGAGAGAGGAGAGAGAGAGAGAGAGCGTGTATAACGACATTTCAATACAACCAAAGGTTAATCTGATAAATTTGTATCAACCAGGCAGTCAGAAGGTGCAGGCGCACATTAGATTTCAAGAACGCTGCCAGTTTTCGAAAGACGCTAGAATCCCCTCGATTTACCCGAACTGTCCTCTTTGCATAATGTTTATTGTGAAATGATAAAAATGAAATCAAACGAGTGAGCAAAACATGCTGCGAGTTAAACTGCGGGAACAAACGGTGCGCCAAAGTTTTTGCATACATTCGAGTAAACAGTATGCTTAAGTTAAGTGGAACAAGCAATAAGACTGAAAACGATGCCATGTGATTTTTTCAAGTAAGCATGACGAGCTGTATTGGCACTACATTTCATGAAGCTGTATCAGCAAGTTTTACCTAACGATTTCCTGGGCAACGTGTTCATCTGGACAGGGTGGTTTATAGGTGTAGGCAACTAGGGCCCCTCCAGGTCTGAGGACTCGCTGCACCTCGGGGTAGAACTTCTCCAGGTCGATCCAATGCAAAGCGGTTCCCGCCGTCACCAGATCCACACTCCCACTGTCCACAAACGACAGGTCTTCCCGCAGGGCCCACCCGGAACGACAGGTTGGGGACATGTGTCGGAGCTCTGGCGATCTGGGCTTCACTGACGTCCAGTCCTATGACCTTCTGGAAATGCTTGGTCAACGGCAACGTGCTCTGCCCTGGCCCACAGCCGACGTCGATGGCCAGAGAAAATGGAGCCGATGTGTTTTCTCGGCAGAAAACTGATGATGGCATCAAAAACGTCGGGTCCATAATCCGGCCGGTATTAAATGTAACTGTCCGCTAAATCCGATGATTGAAACAGCCGAGAGTCGTGTTTGTCACACATGACGGTAATGATATAGGACAAGACAAACTATCTGACTGCTGTGGTTGTATTCACTGACGAAAGATAAACTCTGCAATCACTTTAAACACCTCTTTCGTCTTTAGAGGCCACGGCCTAGATCCTCTGCATTAGATATCTATGATTTGAAACACAGAGAGGGGGAGATTACCTGCAGCAATGGTCATGTCAGAGTATATGTGTGGTGAAGGAATGAGGGGTGTGGAGAAAGAGGATGGGTTCAGGGGGTAGACGGACAATAATTTGTTTGTAGTGCAATGGGAGAGATCTTCCTGCTGAACGTAACTAAAAACTGATAATACGCTTTCTGTGCTGTGCAGTTGACCTCTCCAGTGTCTGCCATGACTTGTCACTCAAACCAGCGTGTACAGTTTACCCAGCCAATCAAAGCGCTTCAGTTACAGATGCTGACATTTTTTTTGCACCTCGGATGGTTGTTGTGGCAGTTTGTTACAAAACATAGGCAGTGTTTGTAACAAAACACAGACAGTTTTAGAAAAAGCTGAACGTGAAAACAGCAGCTTTGATTACTTTTTGTATGTGGTATTTCCCCCAAAATCTTTTGTGTTCTGAAATTGAAAATAAAATGAGGCAGGGAACAGTAAACGTCTAACACTTGGTTCCCCTGATCAGAGGCCATTCCAATGGATGGTAATCACTCAAGACTTGAATACTGAAAGAATTGAGGAGTTAAATACTGACACAATGGCTGGTTGATGAGTACGTGTCGACAGAGGGAGGGAGTACAGTCATGTGGGTGGGGACAGAGGAAGGGAACACAGCCATGTGGGTGACGACAGAGGAGGGAACACAGCCATGTTGGGTGACGACAGAGGGAGGGAACACAGCCATGTGGGTGTCGACAGAGGGAGGGTGTACAGCCATGTGGGTGTCGACAGAGGGAGGGTGTACAGCCATGTGGGTGTCGACAGAGGGAGGGTGTACAGCCATGTGGGTGTCGACAGAGGGAGGGAGGACAGCCATGTGGGTGTCGACAGAGGGAGAGAACACAGCCATGTGGGGGGCGACAGAGGGAGGGTGTACAGCCATGTGGGTGGGGACAGAGGGAGGGAACACAGCCATGTGGGTGGGGACAGAGGGAGGGAAACACAGCCATGTGGGTGGGGACAGAGGGAGGGTGTACAGCCATGTGGGTGGGGACAGAGGGAGGGAACACAGCCATGTGGTGGGGACAGAGGGAGGGAACACAGCCATGTGGGTGGGGACAGAGGGAGGGAACACAGCCATGTGGGTGGGGACAGAGGGAGGGAACACAGCCATGTGGGTGGCGACAGAGGGAGGGGGTACAGCCATGTGGGTGGGGATAGAGGGAGGGGTACAGCCATGTGGGTGGCGACAGAGGGAGGGAGTACAGCCATGTGGGTGGCGACAGAGGGAGGGAACACAGCCATGTGGGTGGCGACAGAGGGAGGGGGTACAGCCATGTGGGTGGCGACAGAGGGAGGGAACACAGCCATGTGGGTGGCGACAGAGGGAGGGGGTACAGCCATGTGGGTGGGCGACAGAGGGTGGGGGTACAGCCATGTGGGTGGCGACAGAGGGAGGGAACACAGCCATGTGGGTGGCGACAGAGGGAGGGAACACAGCCATGTGGGTGGCGACAGAGGGAGGGAACACAGCCATGTGGGTGGCGACAGAGGGAGGGGGTACAGCCATGTGGGTGGCGACAGAGGGAGGGGGTACAGCCATGTGGGTGGCGACAGAGGGAGGGGGTACAGCCATGTGGGTGGGGATAGAGGGAGGGGGTACAGCCATGTGGGTGGCGACAGAGGGAGGGGGTACAGCCATGTGGGTGGCGACAGAGGGGAGGGAGGACAACCATGTGGGTGTCGACAGAGGGAGGGAACACAGCCATGTGGGTGGCGACAGAGGGAGGGGGTACAGCCATGTGGGTGGCGACAGAGGGAGGGGATACAGCCATGTGGGTGGGGATAGAGGGAGGGGGTACAGCCATGTGGGTGGCGACAGAGGGGAGGGAGTACAGCCATGTGGGTGGCGACAGAGGGAGGGAACACAGCCATGTGGGTGGCGACAGAGGGAGGGAACACAGCCATGTGGGTGTCGACAGAGGGAGGGTGTACAGCCATGTGGGTGTCGACAGAGGGAGGGTGTACAGCCATGTGGGTGTCGACAGAGGGAGGGGTACAGCCATGTGGGTGGCGACAGAGGGAGGGAACACAGCCATGTGGGTGGGGATAGAGGGAGGGGGTACAGCCATGTGGGGGGCGACAGAGGGAGGGGGGTACAGCCATGTGGGTGGGGATAGAGGAAGGGGGTACAGCCATGTGGGTGGCGACAGAGGGAGGGGTACAGCCATATGGGTGGCGACAGAGGGAGGGAGGACAGCCATGTGGGGGGCGACAGAGGGAGGGGGTACAGCCATGTGGGTGGCGACAGAGGGAGGGAACACAGCCATGTGGGTGGGGATAGAGGGAGGGGGTACAGCCATGTGGGGGGCGACAGAGGGAGGGGGTACAGCCATGTGGGTGGGGATAGAGGAAGGGGGTACAGCCATGTGGGTGGCGACAGAGGGAGGGGGTACAGCCATATGGGTGGCGACAGAGGGAGGGAGGACAGCCATGTGGGGGCGACAGAGGGAGGGGGTACAGCCATGTGGGTGGCGACAGAGGGAGGGGGTACAGCCATGTGGGTGGGGATAGAGGAGGGGGTACAGCCATGTGGGTGGCGACAGAGGGAGGGAGTACAGCCATGTGGGTGGGGACAGAGGGAGGGAACACAGCCATGTGGGTGGCGACAGAGGGAGGGGGTACAGCCATGTGGGTGTCGACAGAGGGAGGGTGTACAGCCATGTGGGTGTCGACACAGAGGGAGGTGTACAGCCATGTGGGTGTCGACAGAGGGAGGGGGTACAGCCATGTGGGTGGCGACAGAGGGAGGGAACACAGCCATGTGGGTGGCGACAGAGGGAGGGTGTACAGCCATGTGGGTGGCGACAGAGGGAGGGAACACAGCCATGTGGGTGGGGATAGAGGGAGGGGGTACAGCCATGTGGGGGGCGACAGAGGGAGGGGGTACAGCCATGTGGGTGGGGATAGAGGGAGGGGGTACAGCCATATGGGTGGCGACAGAGGGAGGGAGGACAGCCATGTGGGGGGCGACAGAGGGAGGGGGTACAGCCATATGGGTGTGGCGACAGAGGGAGGGAGGACAGCCATGTGGGGGGGCGACAGAGGGAGGGGGTACAGCCATGTGGGGGGCGACAGAGGGAGGGAGTACAGCCATGTGGGTGGGGACAGAGGGAGGGGGTACAGCCATGTGGGGGGCGACAGAGGGGGTACAGCCATGTGGGGGCGACAGAGGGGGTACAGCCATGTTGGGGGGCGATAGAGGGAGGGGTACAGCCATGTGGGGGCGACAGAGGGGGTACAGCCATGTGGGGGGCGACAGAGGGGGTACAGCCATGTTGGGGGCGATAGAGGGAGGGGGTACAGCCATGTGGGGTGGCGACAGAGGGAGGGAGTACAGCCATGTGGGGGGGCGACAGAGGGAGGGGGTACAGCCATGTGGGGGGGCGATATAGAGGGAGGGGGTACAGCCATGTGGGGGGGGGGGGGGCGATAGAGAGATGGGGGGGGGTACAGCCATGTGGGGGGGGGGGGCGATAGAGGGAGGGGGTACAGCCATGTGGGGGGCGACAGAGGGAGGGGGTACAGCCATGTGGGGGGGGGGGGGGGATAGACGGAGGTTCATTGATAGATCACACCGTGATATGTCACCGCTTTTTTTTTTTTTTTTTTTTTTTGCGGCATCAGTTCTCGGAGAAATGGAGCACCTAAGGTGGTGAATTTTTTTTTTTTTCTTTCCCTAAGGCCCAAATCCACCTCTTCATTTTTTGGTGCTTTACACTGTCCTCTTCATCTACCAAAAACAAAAACAAAACAAAAACAAAACAAAAAGCGGAAAAAAACAAAAACAATTTCCACTACTAGTTTTTTTCCCTTTTTATTTTTCTTCTTTTCTTCCTCAACCAGTGTCTTACACACCATGCATAGTCTGTGTGTTCTCTTACAAATGGACATATTTTTGCTGATTTTAGTGTTTTGGCAATTGATACAAAGTGTCTGGGTTTGATAATGTACTAATGTGTGGTGTACGGGCACACTCACTCTGGTAATATGTTGCATTATACGAAAACAGAACCAACATAGATGAAACAATGGACATAATTAATATAGTTTTTTTCATTTTGTTTTACACATACACCCGCACACACACTCTTTGCTCACCGCTTTTTAAATGGAGAAGAACTTTAGAGAGTGTGGATGTGTGTGTGCGTATGTGTGCGTATGTGTGTGTGTGTGTGTGTGTGTGTGTGTGTGTGTGTGTGTGTGTGTGTGCGCGCGCGCGCGTATGTGTGTGTGTGTGTCTGTGTGTGTGTGTGTATGTGTGTGTGTGTGTGTGTGTGTGTGTGTGTGTGTGTGTGTGTGTGTGTGTGTGTGTGTGTGTGTGTGCGCTTGCGCGCGCTCGTCGTTTGTGTTCGTGTGCGCGTGTGTGCGCGCACACACGCACGCATGTGTGCGTTTTGTGTATTTATGGTAATTTTTTAATTTGTCTGAGGATTCTTCACCGATGTGTTCTAACGTTATGGTTTATTTATTATGAACTTTACATCATATAGCATATGTTATGACCGTTTGAAGTCATTAACAATTTTCTATTTGTATTGATAAGGCAACTCAATGACATTTTGAACGAAGTGAAGATTTCATCAATGGCAGAATTGCCGTTTTTTTTGTTGTTGTTGTTGTTGTTGTTGTTGTTGTTGTTGTTGTTGTTTTTGTAAACTAGCTTGATGCTCCTGTGCTGGCTCATGCTGAGAAATGTTTTCCTTTTGTTTCTTTTTTGGTCGTCAGGAACTTAGAGTGATGTTCCTTAGGTTATTAAAAATTTTTTTTTTATTGTTTTCTTTTTTTTTAATTTTTGGTAACCGTTGTGTTCGTAGAAAAAATGAAAATTTTGGACACTGCAATTCAGTCTGTGTCTTTATTCTGAGTTGCACGCAACTAATTATTACATCCCTATATTCGACCCATTCCTGCAGACTGTTACTAATAACAATTCTATAAGATTTGCTGCTTACGTCAGACAAGGACATGTCACTATGACTATTAGGTTAGTGTTAGTCATGTCATCTTCCTCGAATAACGGGAAAATAATCGATTTTTCTGGGAAAACTCTAATAAAATAGTTTTCTTTTTTTTCAGAAGAAAGTCAATGGTGTGAGCATCAGTACCTCTCCAGTAATATGATGTGGACCAGTAGCTTTTTTTTTTTTTAAGGTATTTTCCAGTTTCTGAATTGCAAGCAAAATTTCCTCTTTAGAATCGGAAAATTAAAATAGGCTTCTCTTCTCCATCGCAAACAACGGGCTGTTTTTTCATATGCGACAGTATCTTTATCTAACAAAATTTTTAAAGTGTTCTTTCCAGACGGATGTTAGGCCTATTTTTAGGCAGACTTCTGTTAAATGATGCCACCTTCATTGCTTGCCAAAAAAAAAAAAAAAAAAAAAAAAAAAAAAAAAAACACCCTGCTGTAATCAAGCAAGTTCTTATGAAATGGTTCATTGATACTTTTTATTTACCTTTTTATTTTTATTTTTTAAATTTTTTTTTTACTTCAAAAGATTTTTATATTTCCTCCTTGAAATTACATGCATGTTTCTGTCCCCATCGTCCAAAGTTCGAAGCCTCGTTTTTAGTAAACACAATACTTTTCCTTTTTAATCACCAGACACAGTCAAGCCAGTCCTCATTCAAACCATATATCCTTTTATCCACATGTTTCTTACTACATGCAGCGCAAAATTTTCATGTCACAAACAAACACACGCAAACTTTATTTATGTCGACACAATAAATTCTGTGGTTTCTTTCAGTTTCATGCACATGTACTATTTACAGAAATTGTCCCGATGAATTAAAATATATTCATCATTCCACACACACGTATCGAAAACATCATCTGTTCTACTCGACTGCTCATTATTTTCTGCCAAGAAATCACCGTGATCTTTAATAGACAAATGATCGGATTAGATGCGTTCAGTAAGAAACGTGTGAAACTACACAACAAATCTGCAGACGCCAGAAAATAATCGTTGACACTGCTACCACTGTCCGTTACGTAGATAAAACAGCCCAAGACGGTCGTCCTGACACATGCCATGCGTTATACATCAATTAAAAGTAGTGCCAAATCCAACGATGATTTAACATATTTATTTAGCACATATTACAAGAACAACGATCTGTAGACGGTGATTGACCTTCTGTCTGCAAAGCAGATTTACGACAGAAGAATATCAGAAAAGAATAGGCTGTTCTACTGTACAAGTTTCCACACAATCTCATGTTACCATAGAGCAAAGCAAGTCAGTCTTCAGCAATATAGATGCCAATGCCCATTGTGGAAAGAAAATGGTAGAAAGGGAAATATCCTGATGATGAAATATGTGTATATACTACTGCAATATGTTTTGTTGTTCAAAACAACGCCTTAAGAATTGTCAAGAGAGAGAGAGAGAGAGAGACAGAGAGAGAGAG
>JADBJO010002831.1:192500-195000 GCA_016801955.1 Conus betulinus | reverse complement strand
CAGATGTGAGTCAGGTAGGCGAATTGATTTTTTTTTTTTTTTTTTTTTTGCTATCCCATCTTCTGTGCCACCTCAATGGCATTGCACCCACGCCGCTCATTCCGAGTCCCTGTCCACAGCCACAGCCCGGTCGTCCCGCCGCAGCCCCGGCACCAGCAATCCACTGGGAGCAGTCAGTTGTCAAGAGGCACCCTGCTGGAGGAGACACTGCAGTACTGCCGAGTCACTTCGGTGCTGTTCAATAGTGTCTGTTCTGATCGAAAATACGCAGAATACCACCTACTAAGCCCTCTCCTGACAACAATAATTACTTAGTCGCGGAGCCGGCGTGAATGATGAATCTCCCTCTGGCAGGTGCTACTACATCCGTCCAACGACAGCCTCCATGAATTTGCAGGTACCGGTGACCCCGACGGAATCAAACCAAGGCCATAGACGCGGACAGGATGTTGAAACTGAGGTCATCATGAGAGCAGGGCTTGAAGGGCCACAGAATTTGAACCTTTTTTTTCATATTGCTGATCGATGAGAAAGGGGATGATGAAGATGCTGCTGCATGATGGGGCTGTTCTCTACGCTTACTTTCATAACATAACCCGGCTTCAACCAGGCCCTAGAGATACAGACACCTGCAGTGTTGGTCAGGAAATTTGAGCAACACTCTCAGAAACGCATCCATTAAGTGGATGAAACTCGACTGTGTGGTCCCAGTCTTCCCAACTGAGCCCGTCGCAAATTCAGCTCTGGGTAGGAGCCGGTCGGGGCAGAAAAACCTCACATGACTAGGATAGGTATCGAACCCACGATTTTTCAGCCGGGAGTCCGCGACGCTAACACTTCACCACGGCGGCTCGTGCAAATTGAAATATCTGTTTTGCTGCAATTTTTGCTCCCCTAGCAATACCTACAAGCTCATAACTAATCTGATAGTGTGTGTGTGTGTGTGTGTGTGTGTGTGTGTGTGTGTGTGTGTGTGTGTTTCAATGGTGAACTTTTTTTTTTTTTTCAATCATTAGACGTAAGATAACCAAGCTTGGTACAGGGGTAACATGGATAAATATTTGCAAGACCATTTCCCAGGGTTTTTCCTCTGAAAACGTCGAATGGTAGAGACTGTTCCTATGCCTATAGGATTTTCAGCAATATTTTCAGGACTAGAAAATTGAGACTTTTGTTGAAAGTTTTATCCTTTGCAATAATAGGTTTAGATACTACATTTTCATCTTCACCAAGGTGGGGCCAGTTCATGCAATTTTTACCAAAACAGATGATTTTAGAAAAATAAAAATGTCTAACCAAATTTAAACACATATAAATCATCTTGACAAATTCAGCAAAATGAAAAATGTAGTATTTGTGGCGAATCAAGCAAGCAAGTGAAGTAAAGAATTAACCACCATCAGTCGTTTCTTCAGCGACAGTAGCAATAACCTTTGTGACTGGGTGAAAACAACATTTAATAGCGCTGATAGAAGCGAAGGAATACGAAACGGAAGCGCCACAAAAACAAATGAATAAGTGAATGATGCGGTGACGTAGTAGGAGATGACGATAAACACTGGAACACGTCATGACTAAAATGTGCACGTCACGCAAGCTCGAGTTGTTGGGGGTGGGTTTAGTGTACGCTCACCATAGCCCTGTTACCGTCTCTGTGGGTCTGAAAAACAAGCTAAACGCCAGAGAAATGTATTTCTCTGCTGCAGACACCCCCGTCTCTCGTATTTCCACTCCCACCAACTCCCAGTCCCCATCTCACCCCCCCCCCATCCCAATCCCGATACATCCTGACAAGATTGCAACACACTTATGAGTTAAATGGGCAAATTGAAAGATTTGTTTTACTGCAATATTTTGCTCAACCAGCAGTCTCAAGAAGCTCGTAACTAATCTGAGAGTGTGTGCTTGCGTGTGTGTGTGTGTGTGTCGTTCGCGCGCGCGCGCGCGCGTGTGTGCGTGTGTGTGTGTGTGAAGCCTTGTCAGTACATGCCTACCTGTCCACCTGCACAGACACAAAGCACACAACGCACACACACAACCGTAGGTTGACTTATCAAACAATGAATTGGCAAGACGGTGCAGGCAGAGATTATGTGTGACGAGAGGATGGGAGAGTGGTATGGGGATGGGTGTGTGGGGTGGACGGATAGATTACAGGACTTACTCCACGCTTTCCTTACTCCCCCCCCCCCCCCCCCCCCCCCCCCCCCCCCCCCCCCCCAAAAAAAAAAAGCCAAACAAACAAATAAACAAACAAACACAAAAATCAAAACGCCGCTGAATTTCTTTGCCCAGTTTGCTTCAAAACCCAGCTGTTGCCTGTTACCTGCAGTGAAAATGATCTCTCATGTCTGTTTGTTAGTGTGTCTGCACGTTGGCAGGATTATGCAAACCTTACCGTGCAGACATTAACAACTTTTGGTGGGAAGGTGGAACGGGAATGTCTTTCCACGGTGAACTCAGCCCCAAACGCCTTCTTGACCACAGACTGCCGCACATC
>JADBJO010002831.1:185000-187500 GCA_016801955.1 Conus betulinus | reverse complement strand
AAAAAAAAACTGAAACAAAACAACTCTCCCCGAAACAAGCAAATAAAACTTAGTCTACATGCTCAATGTTTTCCTTTCTTTCCGTCTTTCTTTCTCTCTCCCCCCCCCCCCCCTCCCCCCCACTAGCACTGTATCCACTTCTTCTGTTTTTTTTTTTCTTTCCAAACGAGATCGTTAGGCTGCTGCTGATATTTGATGCGTACTTTGATGATGACGTGGATTCATGGCATTGACCTTGTGATATATGGCGCGTGAACATACATAACATTTCACAGATATCGGAAAACTGTGTGAATCAACCACGAAAAGAGGCAATAAACTGACAACAATGTAAGGAACAGCAACGACAATGTACGTCACAATAAAATGCAGTTAAGAAAGAAGCAAAGCGTCTATCTGTCGCCCCATCCCCCATCCCAACTCTCCCTACACTCCTGTTCTTGCCCCCTCCCAAGTGGAGGTGTTGGGGGGGGGGGGATAAAAACGGCAGATATACATTCATGCACCTCTCGACCACACACACACACACACACACACACACACGCGCGCGCGCGCGCGCGCGCCCACACACACACACATACACATGCATGCACCCCTAGCCCCTATACACACGCAGACACGCACGCACGCACCGCCCCGCGCGCGCGCGCACACACACACACACACACATCGCGTTTGTTTGTTTAAACTTCCTATTCAATGGCAATAAAAGAAACCAGTGGTACTATGCGGGAATCACAGACAGAACTCTCTTCCCAAGACTTCGTGCACAAACGTAGATCACAATCATCTACATTTGCAACTATCACTCACTCAGGACCCGGCAGTTGTCGAACCCATATCGATAACGACAAGAGAAACACTATGAGCCGATGCGTCTTCGCGCACCTGTTTCTTTCTTCAACCAACAGAAAAGCCATGGAGAACAACATCATCAAACAACAACAACAAGTTCCTCGCATGTCCAGTGAAATATTAGTCAACGCACTCAAAATGACTTGCCACTGGTGTTTTTTTGTCAAGCCGAGAGTGCACAGAAATACCAAGGAATGCTCGGTGTGCTAAGCTGAGAAACGAAAAAAACGAAGAAACAAACAAACAACAAGAACACAGAAAAAAAACAAAAGCAAATAATTACCCTCCCTTCCACGTCGTACCTTCAAACTTCAATGAAGCAAAATAATCCAAAGAACCCAAATAGCAATCAATACCAAAACAAAACAAAACGATCAAACAAACAAACAACAACAAAGAAAAAAGAAAATAATTACCTCTCTTCCACCCTAACCCTCCCCCCCCCCCTTCTCAAATTTCAATGACACAAAATATTCCAACTGACCTACACAACAACAAACAACAACGGTAACAAAAACGAACAATCCAACAAACAAACAAAATCACCAAAATGATGCACACAAAACCCAAACGACAAGCAAACTGATCTCCAACCAGGAAGAGGCAACACAGCAACAGAGAGCCAGTGGGACTTCAGTTTCCTTTCCTCCCTCTTCAGACAACAGGTTGTTTGTTTCCTGGTTTGCCTGACGATTCTCCCAGAAAAGGCGTTATTCATCTTCAGTTATTCCTCGGCTGCCACACAACACACACATTCAATGAACTGCTGTGTGCCGCTTTTGCGGGGCGGGGGGGGGGGGGGGGGGGGGGGGGGGGGGGGGGGGGGGGGGGAGGGGGGCTCTTTCTTCTTGTTGTTCTTGCTGTTGTTGAAAGATGACTTCAGGTTTTGTGACAGGTCCTAGCTACCTAAAACGTAAAACGGTCGTCATCCACGAAGCATACTATAAACACCATCCACAAAGCGTAATACAAACACCATCCACAAAGCGTACTACAAACACCATTCACAAAACATACTACAAACACCATCCACAAAACATACTACAAACACACAAACACCATCCACAAAACATACTACAACACCATCCACAAAACATACTACAAACACATCTGCGGATAGATTGTGGTAATCTTGCGCATCAGCCTCTTTCGGCGCCAGCAGTTTTGTGGTGAATGTTGCTGATGTGATGCCAGCTGTGACGGCCTGGTGCCGAACTACCTGACTCCGCCAGCAGGCAGGCGTCACAGGGAAAGCATCACTATAGCGACTCGACATCAGGGCAGGGACTCCTCTGCTGGGTTTGCTTCCAAATGACTGAAATGCCACTGAGAGACTGAACACGGAAGAAACAACAACAACAACAGCAAAAACAAGCAAACAACAAAAAAGCTTTTGCCGATTTGCACTGTTTAAGTACAAATCGATGATGCTTCACAAGTCTTTTTGACGCCCCCCCCCCCCCCCAAAAAAAAAAAAAAAAAAAAAAAAAAAAAAAAAAAAAAAAAAAAAAAAAAAAACCTATCAACGTTACCCGATTTACAGTCTCTTTGAAACAGAGATCAGTATTTGACAAGCCTTCAAACACGACACAAAGCAGATAAATGTACCCGCATAGTTGACGTCAAACTATCCAACGTGCGCACC
>JADBJO010002831.1:162500-167500 GCA_016801955.1 Conus betulinus | reverse complement strand
TAATTCATTTCCTGTCTGTACGTGGTACCAGTGTCGATTTCTGTTGGGTTCCTTCTCATTGTGGATTATCTGCAAATAATGTAACGTGTGTATGTGGCGAAAATATCTCGCCGTTTCATGTTATTTTTCTTTGCCAGCAGTTGAAAAAAACATTTGCCTAGTTGGCTCTCAGACATTGAGCCATCCCGCTCATCTTTCGAAAAGTTACTTTCGAATTATTTACAAATATTTGACATTGTACAGGGACTGTATAAGAGTCCCATTGGTAACTTGATCTGATGATTCCTTGTTTTGAAAATGTTGTGTGTTAGTTGTATTACAGTTTTTTTTTTTTTATTTAGTATTGCCCGACACCCCTCCCCTCTCCCTCCCCCCCCCCCCCCCCCCCTCCCCCCACTCCCGACCCCTCTCCTATCCAGCCTGATCCTGACCTTCCCTCCCCCCTTCAATGTCATTGGAATTTACTAATTTAAACACACCTGCATATACAGTATTACTTAGTATTTTCTCTCTCACGCGGATACACACTCACACATGTACACACACACACACACACACACACACACACACACACACACACACACACACACACACACACAACACACACACACACACACACACACACACACGTACCCCCTCCCTCCCCCCCCCCCACACACACACACACTAACGGCCACTGACCATGAGCATAGGGGTCATGGCCCTCATGCCAGGGGCGGCCAGTCCATGATGCTTCATGTTGAGGTAGGGGTCGTCCATGTGACGTAAGAAAGTAGGACGCGGGGATGACACCCAGCCGTCGGCACTCCTCCAGGTACGCCGTCTTGCCCGTGCGGTCGAAGGGAGGCGGCGTGTCTGTTGGAAAGGTGGGGGTGGGGGGGGTATCAAACACACACGGGTCGATCGATCAGAGTGTCAGTCAATCAGCTGGTTGTTGACTGGTCGTTCAGGTGATCAGTCGGCGAGTCGGTCAGCCAGCGAGCTAGCCCGCTCAGCCAGCCGACGGACTGACCGATCACTCCAACGATTTATCGGACAGTTGTTAGTTCACTAAGCTATCAACCCAGCGGTCAATCAGCCGCTCACTCAGTCAACTAACGTGATAATCGATCAGTCTATCTGCCAGTCCGTCAATTGACCAAACAGGCAAATAACGAGCAGTTGTTTGTAATTTAGTAGGTCGTTTTGTGTGTGTGCAGTAGAATCCCCTCCCCCCCCCCCCCCCCTTCCACCTGCCACCCCCCACCCCCCCCCTAAAAAAAAAAGCTAACGTGCACACACACACACACACACACACACACACACACACACACACACACACACAAGCTACAGAGAGAGAAAGAGAGAGAGAGAGAGAGAGAGAGAGAGAGAGAGAGAGAGAGAGAGAGAGAGAGAGAGAGACAGAGAGAGAGAGAGAGACAGAGAGAGAGACATAGACAGAGAGAGAGAGAGAGATACAGAGAGAGAGAGAGAAAAAAAAAAAGAATAGACACACATTTCCACCAATAACCAATAACTGAAATCTTACTCTTTGGCCATCACCATCACGACAAGGCCTACTTCTAGAGCAGTTGCTAATGTTGCTACCCGTCTCTCTCTCAAAAACAAACACTACTACCACCACAACCACAACAACAACGACAGCGGAAAACACAACAACAACAACACAACACAACCAACAAACGAGCCTCTATATGCTTAATTTTCTGGATGAAAAACTGATTCAAGTTTCTTGGTTTTGATTCCATGTTTACAGGTAGGCCTGCCCTGCATGTAACGCCTGCGATTCTTAGGAGACACTGATGTAAAGCCCACTCACACTAAGCCGATGCTCGATGATGTCGACGAACATGATGAAAATGATAATGATGACGATGCTGATAGTGACGATAACTGTGAGGATCCATGATAATGGTGATGACAATGATGAGGGTGATGATGATGATGAATTTGTTGATGTTGATGATAGTAATGGTGATCTTGTTGATCATGATGAAAATGATGGTGATGATAATGATTACAAAGAGGATAAATCTGTTGTTGCTGATGATAACGATGATGGTAATGATAATGAATTTGAGGTTGCTCAGTCTGATGATGATACAAAAGTGATGACGGTAACGATGACGATAATCACAATTGTTACTGCTCTTTCATCATGATGATGACGATGATGGTAATGATGATGATGACTACAAAGACGCTGATGATGGTGAAAATAACGATGATGATGGTGATGATCATTACAATTTCCACTTTCACTGTCATTGTTTTGGCTGCGCATGTGATAAGTATTTCAAGTACTACGATCATTATTATAGCAATTGCTACTATTACTATACTGATACTGTCATTACTTTTACTTCTATTATTGTCATTATTTTAACGACCACTGTATATAATATATTTGAATGACTACGATCATCAACAACATTGTTTCAACTTCTACTATCGTTTTTGTTTGAACTACTACTGCCATGATTATTTCAGCTACCATTATCATCATTTTATCATTATTTCATTTACTATTCTATTAATTTATCATTTCACCTAATACGATCATCATTATTTCAGTTACTAGAATTCTCATTCTTTCAATCACTATTCTCCTGATAATTTCTATTAATTCTATCATTAAGTTTGAAACAATACTGTCATCATTTCACCTACTACTATCATCAATGTTTCAATTACTACTTTTTTTTCCTCTCCTTCTCCTCTCTCCTCTTCCTCCTTCTCCTCTTTTTTCATCATCCTCTCCTACTCCTCATCATCATGATCATGATCAAGATCATCATTATCATCATCGTCGTCGTCGTCGTCATCGTCGTCGTCGTCATCATCATTATGATCATCATCATTATCATCATCAATAACCATCATCATTATTATTGCTATTATCATTATCATTACTATTATCATCACCATCATCTTTATTATTATTATCATAATTATTAACATAATCAATTCCTCTAATGCTATCATTATTTCAACTGCTCCTCTCATCATAATTTCAACTACTTTCATCTTTGTTTCAGCTTCTGCTTTTGTTGTGATTTCAGTTACTATTGTTATTTTTAATATTATATGTTAACTGATACTATCGTTGTTTCAGCCACTTCTATGATCATTATTTAGGCTTCTATCATAACAATTTCCTCCCACTATTATCATCATTACTTCCCCTATTGCTATCTTAAATCAACTACTACTATCGTTATTATTCCCCCTCACTACTATCATCATTATTTCAACTATTACTATCATCATTATTTCGACTTCTACCACCATCATTGATTCCCCCAATACTATCATCTTTATTTCAACTGCGGCTATCATCAATTTCAGCTGCTACTATGATTATTATTTCAACTGATAATAATCATCATTATTTCCCTCACTACTATCACACCGCTATTTCAATTGCTCCTATCATCATATGATCTGCTGCTGTTATCATCATTATTTCAACTTGAACTATCACCATTATTTCAGCTGCCGCTATCATCATTATTTCAACGACCTCTTTCATCATTATTTTAGCTACTACTATCATCATTTAACAAATAATACCAACATTATTATTCCCCTCATTTCTGTCAACGTTATTTCAGGTGCTATTATCAACATTATTTCAGCGGCTACTATGATCATTAATTCAACCACTTCTACCATAATAATATCTGAACCAATACAATCATCATTATTTCAACCACTACTATCATCGTTATTTCAACTAATACCATCGTCATTATTTCCTTCACTGCAATCATAATCAGCCTATTTCAACTACTACTCTCATCATTATATGAGCTACTATTCCCATCACTATTTCAGCTTGAGCTTTATCATCATTATTCTCGCACTACAACCGTTATTATTTCAGCTACTGCTATCATCGTTTCCCTCACCACTGCCATCATCATTTCCCTCACTATTGTCATCACTATTTCTCCCATTACTATCGTCATTATTTCAACTTCTGCTATCATCCTTATTCCACCACTACAATCGTCATTATTTCAGCTTACTGCTATTGTTATTATCTTCACTACTGCCATCATTATTTACATTATTATCATTGCTATATCCCCTGCTACTCTCATCATTATTTACCCACTACAATCGTTATTATTTCAGCTACTACTATTGTTATTACCATCACTACTACCATCATTATTTGAAACATTATTATCATTGTTATATCCATTGCCACTCTCATCATTATTTCCCCACAACAATCGTTATTATTTCAGCTGCCACTGACCCTCCCCCCTTTCCAGGTCCGTGTCCCAGCCCTGGTCATCTGTGATGTCCACTCCAAGGTAGTCCAGGTCGAAGGACTCGCCCCGTCTGTTCGGCTCTTCCACGTCGCTGTCACTGGCAGCGCTGACACCCCTGTCCACCTGTTTGGACTGGGGGCTGTCCGCCTGGGATCTACGGCTGCTGTGCGGCTTATTGTCTGGAAAAAGGGGTGGTAGGGTTGGGTTAGAATGCGGGTGTGAATTTTGTGAGAAGGAGAGAGAGCAGTACACGGCCGGACACACACACACACACACACACACACACACACACACACACACACACACACACCACAGAGAGAGAGAGAGAGAGAGAGAGAGAGAGAGAGAGAGAGAGAGAGAGAGAGAGAACTGGTTGAGAGGGAAGAGGTGCACTCAGTGAATGATAGGGAATAGCATCATTGCTCACTTTCGACTTCATAACTGACTTCAGCTGGACGAAATCGGAGCATTTCAATTTGACACCGCACCTTCGCAATGTGAGCACGCACCGCACACACGTTGGCATAAAAACTTATGTGGATTTTGTAAGGGTTGACAAAACAAAACAAACAAACAAACAAAAAACCACCCCTAAAAGTGGGTCAATGTTGCGATAGTATAACGTGAGCCGGGGTCGAACTTCCAGTATTGGTTGTACGAGTATATCAGGATATGCACCAGCTAGCATGATAATTATTATCTTCATCAATAAAACAA
>JADBJO010002831.1:132500-135000 GCA_016801955.1 Conus betulinus | reverse complement strand
GGAGAGAGATATGGAAATACGTTAACTGTATACATACATCGGTCTTGAAAACAACCTGACCGTAGGAGAGTCATACTAACAATACTCCAGAGGAAGAGACAGGAGAGAGAGAGAGAGAGAGAGAGAGAGAGAGATGATGATGATGATGATGATGATGATGATGATGATAATGATGTCGATTTTGATGATGATGATGATAATGATGCTGCTGCTGCTGCTGTTGCTGTTGCTGCTGCTGCTGCTGCTGCTGCTGCTGTCGATGATGATGATGATGAAGATAATTTATAAGTTCATTAGTAGAATGCCATCATGAAGGGAGCACTATGGCATGTACCTCACAATGTTTGTTTGTTGTTTGCTTGTTTTACGTCATTACAATGAAAGAGACACGTATCATGACGTCACAACAGAACATAACTGAACGTCTTTCATAGGAGGACTGGTCAGTCTCACAGCTCTTCCTTTCTAAGAAGTCAAAAACATGCACTCTACTCGATCAGATCTGGCTATGATTATTGTAATAGTTTTGTTGTGCTTACATCGTTCTCTCTCTCTCTCTCTCTCTCTCTCTCTCTCTCTCTCTCTTCTCTCTCTCTCTCTCTCTCTCTCTCTCTCACACACACACACACACACACACACACACACACACACAGAGTTCCTTTTCAACATAAGCTACTTCAAGAGTTACAAAACCAAGCTCCACTCAGACAAATGCAGTAAATCCTCTTCCCCCACAACCATAGCGTGTCGCGTGCTCCTCTCACACAAAACACTTAATGATCTCACAGGTGTAAAAAGGGGCGACTCCACAGATAATGCAACTTTTATCCCACTCATGCCCGCCTTGGTTTTCCTGCACTGAACACTGGGCCTATAATGTATGAGGTCTGTGAAGGGAAGTGACAGAACAGAGAAGTCACAAAGTGGGGATTTTTTTTTTTCGTACGCAGGCTAATCCTCCTGCGGATAATCCATGTATAGACAGGCAAGGATTAATCCCATCTACCCAACAAAGGGAGTGGAGTTTTGTGTGTATGACTGTTTTTTTTTTTTTTTTTAATCCCGCCATTAAGGCAGCCATACCCCATCTTCTGGGAAGGTGCATGCTATGTATAACGTGTCATCCATATCAACGCCAAACAGACCTTCTCTTCCGAAAGCTGGTAATGGGGGTTTTACGTGTGTGCAAGATGTTATGCGTGCGTTCACACACAAGGAACCTCGGTTTATAGTCTTATTCGAAGGACTGTATGGGAAATGGAGTCAGAAGCAATGTTAACTCCGAGGGAAAAATCCCCATGTACCGAAACGGCCCGGCGGAGAATTGAATCCGCAACCTCAAGATTACGAGTCCGGCGCTCTACCACTGAGCTATTCCCCCCCCCCACCCCCCCCCCCCCCCCCCCCCCCCCCCCCCCCCCCCCCCCCCCCGTGTATAATAATGTTCTAGAGTCGTAGGGGTGTGTAGAGTGCTACCCCATGATATTTATTTATTTATAGTGACAAAGCAAAGAAAAGAGTATTTACTTATATCTCATGCGAAATTTAGAACCAAGATCTAAAGTGATCTATATCTTCGTATCACTTTTTTTTTTTGTTTTTTTTAAGATGACAGCTGTCTTTGTATTGTCTGAAAGCTGTCTTTGTAATTATATTGAACAGAAACATGTAAGTGGGGTTATGATTTATGGGAAGTTAGAAAAGGTAAAGCGATGAAAAGTGAAGTTCATTGCAAGCATTCGAAAGAGCCAAAAAAAAAAAAAGAGTTACTGGGCCGCTCTTGTAGGAACGAACGAATCACTGATGATTTTCTTTTTTTCTATGACAAAGTCATGTTTGTGTTGTCTTAGGAAGGAAAACTGTACAATCAGAAGAGTTAGAGAGAAGAGAGAGAGACTACTGACACCGCATACAGACTTTTCGCCTGAGAGAGACTTGTCACTAAGTGCCTTAGTCGATAGGACATGGTTCTTACCACACACACACACACACACACACACACACACACACACACACACACACGTGCGTGCACTCACGCACACACGCACATACACATATACACACACGCATGCATACACGCACGCACGCACACGCGTACGTACACGTACACGCGCCAACATTCACACATACATACACGCGCGCGCGCGCGCGCACACACACACACACACACACACACACACACACACACACACACCGAGTTTCTTTATAACCTGAGCAGCTTCAAGAATTAAAATAAGAAGCAAGCGCCACTCAGATAGAAAACCCCAATTAATCCTCTCTCCACAGCATTGGCACGTTCAGTGTACCCCTCACACAACCAGTGATAGCCTTACAAGTGCTAAAAATAAGTCAACAGATTTACAGCTTTTGTGCCACTCGTGTCTACCGAGGCTTACCTGCCTTGAACAGCATAATGTATGGTGTCTGTCGAGGAGTGGAATGATTGTAGAGGAGAAGTGATAAAGTGGGTTTAAACGTTTACTGGTCGTGAGGGCATGTG
>JADBJO010002831.1:112500-117500 GCA_016801955.1 Conus betulinus | reverse complement strand
AGACTGCATTAGGCCTGTCTTCGTTCCTGTGTGTGTGTGTGTGTGTGTGTGTGTGTGTGTGTGTGTGTGTGTGTGTGTGTGTGTGTGTGTGTGTGTGTCTTCTATTCTTCCTATCCCTCTCTCTCTCCTTCCCCCCCATATCCTTTTGTTTTGTCGTCCCCCCCCCCCCCCCCCCCCCCCCCCCCCGCCGCCGCCCTTCCAACCCAACATGACATTTTTGTTGCTTGATCTGCGTGCGAGTGTGTGTGTGTGTGTGTGTGTGTGTGTGTGTGTGTGTGTGTGTGTGTGTGTGTGTGTGTGTGTGTGTGTATGCGCGCGCGCGCGCGCGTGTGTGTGTGTGTCCTTGCATGCATGCGAGTGTGCGTGCGTGCGTGTAAAGCTGCATTTGACTTTTTTGTCGTTCGAAATACGCCCAGAAACGAGTGAAAAATGGGAGCAATCTATCGTTTTACAAAAAAATGATCGGGTTCTTTAGATTTAAAGGTTCTGAATGATAATGAAGCTGTCTTCACCTTAAAGATTCGTGACTCATGACTGAGCTTTTGACTTCAAAGGGCGTGACGTTTGATCGCGCTGCTCCGCTTTAACTCACTTCAGGTCTTTCCCTTGAATTTTGATCACCGGTGGTCGACGGTTTTTTTTTTTCCCCCCCGGAATTATGGTATTTTAAACAACACATTTGTTATTTGAAGCAACGTATCGCCTAAAAAATCCGAAATAGACACTTTCATCAAAAAAAACATTATTACTTTAGAAATAATGCGCAGAAGGTTACGACAAAAAACAACGTCCGTCATGAAAAATGGAAAAATCTCAAAAGCTGTTGGTATCTGAAGATCGAGTTGCCGCTTCCAGTAAGAACTGAGCCCAGGTGGATCAAATGTACTTCATCCAGCTGGTATGCCAGGCCTCAATAGATTGTGTCATATCGGATAATGCAAAAAAAAAAAAAAAAAAAAATCAAAGTGTAATCGCCCTTTGCCCTTTGTATCCTTTCTGTAATTAGACTAGTGGAACGCCAGACAGAAAAAAAAAAATAAAAAAGAAGGAAAAGAAGGGCACAGCATCGTCTTTATCAATAACGATTTCAGGAGCTAGGGTACAGTCATTCTGGTGTACTCTGTGCATAGAACTAGAACACACGGGCGTCGCAGCCCTTTCCAGAGATAAAACGGATCCTGGATTCACCTTTTGATCCATATCTGCTCTAAAGATCCACATCGAACTTTACAAGCTTCGTCCGTGGGACCACATTCTATCTTTCTTTCAAGTTCTGCAAAAATCGGTAGAGGAGCTTGTGTGTGCTTGCGTGCATGCGTGCGTGCGTGCGTGCGTGCGTGTGTGTGTGTGTGTGTGTGTGTGTGTGTGTGTGTGTGTGTGTGTGTGTGTGTGTGTAGTGTGCGTGTATATGTGTGTGTGTGTGTGTGTGTGTGTGTGTGTGTGTGTGTGTGTACGTGTGTGTGTGTGGTGTGTACGTGTGTGTGATCTTGCTAAGAGACAAACGAATTGACAAACGTGGATGCGTAAAATTCTTGGTGGTGGTAGAAAGGCGACAGCATAGTCGTCATCACTGCACTACGATGTCAGGAGTACGGTTGTGTGAGATGAATGGACGACATGCTTTGAATGAATTAGGAGGAAGAGACGCGTACTGCTCTATACTAGAGTAAAGATGGAAAGGTTGTGCCATTTGGGAACAAACAGATTATTTTTGTTTGTTTGTCTAACAGTTATTCGAATTCTCTGGCTGCAGCTCCTGTCTATAGTTACTCTACTTTTAGACATGATCTACCTCCGGCGAGGCCACCATGCATTTTAAAAAAAATGTTGATTTTTCTTGAGTTATTAAAAAACAAGCCCAAAGCTATGACATCAATCGTTTAAAAACAAACAAACGAAAGCTACGAAGTCAGATCACACTATCCCCAGCTATTACATCAGGAAATAATATCCTGCAATTCCCTCGAAGTCAAGTATGACTGCAGTAAGACATATTGTAGATATATCTCTCTTTCTTTTCTTCTTCTTCTTTCTTCTTCTTCTTCTTCTTCTGCGGTCGATTTTGTTGTTGTTTATTGCATCAGATCTTCAATGCTGTCGCCATGATAAAGCCCACGGTCTTCTGGAGGCCTTGACAGCCGCCCCAAAGCTGTATCTGCAGTTCTTGGAGTCTGTGGCCTCTGTTACCGAACTCAGGACATAACCCTGTATTCGATTTTTCCTAACGCTCCCGGATTTTTGTCACTTTTACGTGTCGACAGGTTCACAACAGATTACCTTCATATGAACAATGACAGGTTTCACTCCAGACGGGAACAAGTTCTCATCCAAACTCTACTATACAGGTATTATTTACCTGTAGAAAGGTGGTTTTCGTCTTTATGCTTAAGCAAAGCAGGTACAACAGCAAGCAACCCATATACACCCCAACAGTTTCTCCTCCTCTGACTAGCCTCATAACGATCTGCTATTAACAACTCTCTGTGGATTGCTGATGCTGAGACCCCAGCACAGACAGACTAGGTGTGGCTGTGTTTTGGGCAGGAGTCGGGCTGAACGACTTTAGGTTATGAATATTAATAGGACCACAAAAAAAAAAACCGACCTCACCTTGCCACCTGGTACACTGACAACAAAGACATACCACTGCACAGACTCTTACCCAGCTGTAGATTTCACGGCCGCGTGGATCGTCAAGCGTGGGTAGCCGGTGATAATTGTAGACAACAAAGGCGCCGCCGGGCTTCAGAACTCGTTCGACTTCGGCAAACACGCGCTTAGAGTCCATGAAATGCAAAGCGGAGGCGACGGTCACCAGATCGACGCTATTGGGGTCCGCAAACGACAGATCTTCTCCGGAGCCCACCCGGAACGACAGATTGGGGACGTCTGTTGGAGCTCTGGCCAGCTGGGCTTCACTAACGTCCACTCCTATGACCTTCTTGAAATACTTGGTCAACGGCAATGTGCTCTGCCCTGACCCACAACCGATGTCGATGGCCAGCGAAAAGCTGGCCGATGGCGATTCTTTGCAGAAACTGAGGACTAAGTTATACACCTCTTCGCTGTAGGAATGTGGCCGATAGTTCAAGTAAGCCGCTGCGAGTTCTTGGGCTTGGTACAGCTTTGTTTTGTTGGCCATCAGGCTGACTTAGGTTGCGGCACAGAGAGGGTCCTCCTGTGTGGCTGGATGGGGGAGAAACTGGGGACGGCAACTGAACAGGAGAGAGAAAGCTAGCTTGAAGAACACGAGGAAACGCTCGACTTTTAAAGAAAAATGGGGCCAGGCCAGACTTACACTGAAAAAGTATTGCGATATACAAGCTGAAGTTCAAGGGCGGTATTTGTGTCTCTCTTCCTAACACGATGCGATCTGGGGCACATGCATGGAGAGGGTGACGGAGCGACTGGGCCTTGGGGTCATTCAGATAACTGAGAAAGAAGAAGAGAAAGACTGACACTCCGAGGTCGTACCCACGTATAAAATGATTCAGGGTTATTTTTTTTTGAGTGTGCGTGTTCAGAAATTGCTTCTGACGTCATTTGCATACATTCACACTTACGCATGCGCGCGCGCGCGCACACACACACACACACACACACACACACACACACACACACACACACACACACACACACACACACACACACAAAATGCATGCACCCGCACCCGCAGGCACGCATGCACACACACACACACACACACACACACACACACACACACACACACACACACACACACACACACACGCACGCACCACACACGCATGCATGGACGCATGGACGCACGCACGCACGCATACACAAACGCACATACAATCACTTTAAAATATTATAAGAATATAGAAAAAGTTTAACCACTATCCACAGTAAACAAAAACATTGCGATGATCTGTCATTTTAATGGGTATCCCCTTCTCTCATTTTTTTTATAATTTCACAGATTATTCAAAACGGACCGGGATCTCATCCAGAAGGGGGAAGAAACTTACGCATGGGACACATGAGGTCAACGCACTTGATAGATTAAATATAATCGTGCTGGTGGAGCTAGGAGAGGAAAAAAAAAAAAAAACACGCACACATCATGAAACTGGTGTCAGAGAGAGAAAAAAAAAGCAAAACCTACTAGCTTGCACAAATGAAGAATGCGTCCCTGTCTCTCAGGGCCGGAATAGCTCAGTGATAGAGCGCCGGCCTCGTGTTCTTGGTGATCCTGGGGTTGCATGTTCGAATCTCCGCCGGGCCGTTTCGGTTCAGGGTAATCTTCCCCCCGGAAGTTCTGACAACATTTCCCAAATAGTCTTTCAAATGAGACTATACACCGAGTTCCGTCTGCGAACGTACGCATAACATTGTGCACACACGTAAAAATACCATCAGCAACTTTCGGAAGAGAAGGCCAGTTTGGCCGTGGTAAGGGTGACACGTCGCACACAGCATGCACCCTGCGTGAGAAATGGAAAGAATGAAGGAATAAGGAAATGAGTGAACAATATTGACTGGATGACACGGGAAACGACTGAATGAAACGCCGGCAGGCTCATCAGGCGGCAGCCCGTTGCGTACATGTGAGTGTGGATTGTCACCGCCTAGGACCTTTGGCAAGGCATTTAATCAATGTTCTGCTATCATCATTATTATTACATCTTCAATGCTTCCTTACAACTGCACATTCCAGCCAAGCCTTGCAACATCCCCTTTTTAGTACCCGTAATACTTTTTCAAAACCTGCACAAATTGAGCGCAGGATGGATATTCAATGAGGTTCAACGTCCATCTTGCGCCCAAGTTGAGAAGATAAGTGATTGCTCGTTCTTCGTTTTCTCTGACTTGAATGTTGTTTATCTTGCCCGAAGAAGATCGAAGAAGTCAAAACGCGTCGTGTTTTTTGTCTTATGATTTGTTTGTTTCTTTTGTATGGTGGATAAACTATACTTTCTCTTTAAAAATTAGTTCTTTGTAGTTCTCAAATGGTTCTCAAATGCAAACATTTCGTG
>JADBJO010002831.1:102500-107500 GCA_016801955.1 Conus betulinus | reverse complement strand
ACTAAAGAAAAAACATTCTTTTGCCAAAGGCACACATGCTTTCCCCGGTCTGAAATCACCGTAAAGATAGTGATTGTGGGCCCAGGGCAGATGATCTGAAAGTCACCAACATGAAGCCTAAGACATCATGGAGAGTTGGTTTGTTTTATGCCAAATAAACTGAAAAACGTTGGCAGTGGATAATGAAACAGCGGTCGGAAACTGATCAACTGCCTTTTTATGAACGGGCTGTACTACTCGAGGGAAATGAAGAAGCGTGTGTGTGGTGTGTGTGTGTGTGTGTGTGTGTGTGTGTGTGTGTGTGTGTGTGTGTGTGTGCACATAATTCTATATCTCTCTCCATGTGTGTGCGTGTATGTGTGCGTGCGTGCGTGCGTGCGCGCGCGCGCGCTCGCGTGTGTGTGTGTGTGTGTGTGCGATTTTTTTTTTTTACCGCCCCCCCCCTTCCCCCGTTTGTCTGTCTTTCTCTCCACTCGTAAGTAATTCATTTTGAAAGTTTCTCAAGTATAGAATCATTAATCGTTTTAGCATTCTACTTAAAAGAAAGACTACTATGCCGCCCAACGACAGAAACAAGCAAACAAAATGTCTTGGAATTTGTTTGTTTGGTTTGTTCGGCAGTGTAGTATTTTTCTGTTAAGTTTTGTCAGTTGCCGCCTGCAGACACCTCACTCTGACACCAAATGTTAGTTGTATGTTGGTCAAGTCAAATCAAATCAAATCAAGTCAAGAGCACATTGTTATCTTCAAATAGAAATTAAGAGTGCCCCCCCCCAAAAAAAAAAAAAAAAAAAAAAAAAAAAAATCATGCCTATGGATCTACATTTAACAGATTACAAATCACACCCACCCACTCACACACACAGAATAACACACACACACACACACACACACACACACACACACACACATCTCTCTCTCTCTCTCTCTCTCTCTATATATATATATATATATATATATATATATACACACACACACACACAAACAAACTTTCTGAACCGGATCTTATTAAAAGCTCAGCTTTGATTAAGGAATTTGATGAAATTGAGAACGAAACTGTTTTCAGTTCTATTTGTTTTGAATTTTGGAATCTTCGTCCAGATGGTAGACCATTGTAGTTTTTTGAAAGAACAAGAGAACTGTCGGCAGCGATGTTCACAGCTTTTTGTGTGACACGACATTTTATACAATTCATCTAACTGGTCTTTTTTTTTTTTTTTTTTTTTTTTGCCAGTAATCTTTCCGCATGTATTTACCACTCTGTTGAAACCGCTTTTGTTTTCATACTAAGGTTTCCAAACCAGCATTCAAAGTGAAACGACAGCACTGATTCTGCAAAACAACGACAAAAACATATTAGATGTCGTTGAGATGTCTGTGGTGTCATGTTATATTCTTATATCTAGTGCCATGGAAACCCCAACACTCTCTAGGATCATGTTTTATGGTGAATAGCCTGTCAGAGGTATGCACCTACAGCATCCTCACCTTTTAAAAGCCACGAGTGCGTGTGTGTCAACGAAGTGGCCTATGTGTAGTCCGCACTGAATCTCTTCGCGGCCACCCGCTGCAGAATGAGTTCAGTATTGTGTGTTCAATTTTCTTTGCCAGAGATCTTTGACGTAACTTTGAACTTTGGATTCCAGTTCTGTGTTGTACAGAGATAATCAGAAACATCTCTCTCTCTCTCTCTCTCTCTCTCTCTCTCTCTCTGTGGTGTAACGGTCACTCCGACTGTCCCAATAGGACTGATGAATGGCCGATTGCTGCATGTGGTCAGTCAGTCAGTCAGTGTGTGTGTGTGTGTGTGTGTGTGTGTGTGTGTGTGTGTGTGTGTGTGTGTGTGTGTGTGTGTGTGTGTGTGTGTGTGCGCGTGCGCGCGCGCGCGCGAGCGAACGAAAGAGAGAGAGAGAGAGAGAGAGAGAGAGAGAGAGAGAGAGCGTGTGTGTCTGAGTTTGTATGTCTGTCTATCTGTCTGTGTTTGTTTGTCTGTCTGTCTCCCTCTCTCTCTGATTATGCTAATGACTTGCATTGTATTTGTAGAAAGTATTTAAAATTTGGAAGTTTGCTACAGCTTAGGTTAATCTTTTATTCCATCGGTGAATGCTTGAATTTTGTATCTGTGAACTAGTACTTGCAATTAACAAAGTGTGTGTAAAACGGTATGGAGTGCTATTATTGATGCATTGCAGGTTTGAAAGCTGTAACAATATGATCTTTGTGGTTTTTCTTTTGTTTGTTTGTTTGTTGCCCCCCCCCCCCCCCCCCCCCCTCCCCGTCATATTAATACAAGAATATTATCTGTATTATTGTATACCCCTTCTGAGGGGCTATGGCCTAACAGAATAAAGATCTCTCTCTCTCTCTCTCTCTCTCTCTCTCTCTCTCTCTCTCTCTCTCTCTCTAAGTAGTAGACGTTTTGTCTGGCCGTCTCTTTGCCTCGAACGCCAACGTGACTGGGAACCCAAGCGAGAACAATATTGTTGTCATCAGATTTTGTAGAGGTTTTGAGTTCTTGAGTTCAGGGCGGCGGTTACGGTTGCAACCAGCAAATGATTATTTTTATCACTGAGAAATTTTCTTGTCTTCTTTTTGGCCAACTCCAGGAAAAACGCACTGACCACAGGGAAAGTTCTGTTGACAGCAGGAAAGACTGTAATCGGGGATTCTCTTCAGAGGGCAAATAAACCTTAAAGTGAAAGTTTGACCGTGTCTGGAGTTGTGCTGTCTTCACCTGTCAGCGGAAACAGCAACGACTGAGGCTGTGAGATGTACACGGCAGTAGCTTGACGGTGGCAGTTTTCGCTGGTGGGCTCTGCAGTCATGAAATATGTGCTGGTATACCCATGGGAACGCTCCCCCGTGGAGGTTCTGTCGTGCCACGTCTTGTGGCCATTAGACAATGGCATCTGCCGGGGAGCAAGTACGTCGCTTGACGTCTTAATGGAATGTCCTGTGCATGGCCGCACCCTATGTGAAGACAGCACAGGATTTCTGCCAGCTGTTTTTAGTCGGTAGTTGAGGACAGTACTTCTCCTGGTCCCAACCGTACCTTCGTGTGTATTTTTCTTCTTTTTTTCTTCTTGGCCTCCAGAGCAAAAATGGAAACTATGAGAAAATATTTATGTCCAGAACAACAGACCTAGTTTAATGCCACTACTAAGGCTCTGAACTTGGCAGAAAAAAACTCCTCTCTACAGACGTAGAACCGTCAGTAAAAACTCTTCGAAAGGATGGCACTGAACACAGCCTGACAAAGGTCTTTGTCTGCCGTAGGGTTGGACGAGTCCTTGCAGACAGAATCGAGATCCAAGCGGATCTCTGAAAATGGGTCTGTGGTTGGTCGCAACTTCATGGGGCTGGAAGAAGGTGACAAAGGTTGCCCCCAAACTGAACACATTCGAGACGTTTTGTATACACAAAAGGATACCTAAGGTGACATAGACAATTGACGAAATCACGAAAGAGAAAAACGAAGACAAAACAAAAAAAAATGACATATCCCCACGAGTGACACACACACACACACACACACACACACACACACACACACACACACACACACACACACACTGCGCACGCATGCACCGACAAAGATACAATGATTATAAACGTTACAAGAACGAAACTACCACTCAGTATACCAAAGAACAATTCAGAACACATTTTATTCAGTGAAATGTTACAGTTGCAAACATCAACTGTATAAAAAACAGGTGCCATTGCAACAGGTGTCTTGCAAGAATGAAACCACCACTCAGTATACCAAAGAACGACTCAGAACTATTTTATTCAATAAAATGCCACTGTTGCAAAGTTTTGACAAAGTCAACTGTCTAAACCAGATACGATTGAAAACGTCCCTTGACGTTAACGATAGATTTGTCATCTTCTAGATGGTCAGGTTGAAAAAAAAATCGCCAGGCTGTTGTGTGCATGTTTAAATGATCATATTGAATATTTTTTTTCCCCATTTTCTGTTTCATGACCTCTCGCTGACATTACTACCGTAACGCTCTTTGCATCTGTAACGCTCTGGCTCTACACAGGAAGCACGGCTATTCATTTGCCTTCAAACACGACTTTCTTCATTGTGTTTCCTTGTTCCATTCTGTCCAGAATCAACTTGAATTTAATCTAGAAGTACGTTAATATTCAACGCACGTGCCAAGTAAACATAAAGAGAACATATCTATTTTCAAACAGTCCGACCTTAATGTTCGATAGGGAAATAGGGATAGGGGTAGCTGCCTTTCAAAGGGAGGTAATGTTATGGAGATTCTAGTGAAAATCCTATCAAATACTTTCCCTTGATTGTGTTTTTGGCATGGAAGTGAACATAGCGTGTTACTCCGAGCTTCCCCCCAATAAAGCCAACGCAAGGCTCGTTCTGTTGTAGTCCAAATACCAGCATTGCATAGGGTGCAACCTTTATCGGGTGGTCATGGTGTTACCCACCTAAAGAGACTACGCTTCGGTAGTGTTCAGTCGCGCCTGTTCTGATCCAACATATGAAAGGAATCACTTGAGAAGCTCTCTACTTGACGTCAATGATTGTTTAGTTGCAAAGTCAGTTTGAGTGAGTACCCCAGCCTTTCCAGGTTACCCTCCCCCCTGTCCATCCAACGACAGTCTTCATGAACTCACCCATACCGACGAGGTCGACACAAACTCCACTCTCGTGGGCAAGACTGAAGACACTGCAAGACAAGGGCATAAAGGACTAGAAGATTCGCGGCTATTTCTGTAAAAATAAAGGTTCTCCATACGGTTGAGGATTATTGGAGGGTGCTACAGAGCTCCACTTTGGTCTGAGACTCCATGGCAGGGCTTCTTTTTAGAAAGTATCTGGGCGTGCCGATACGTAATCGTTCCACGTCCGAAATGACTCCCGAAAGCTAGTACCTCAACTCACCCCTCGTGGAGTAAATCCAGAGCGACCTCCCTCTTTGTTCCCAAATCACTCACACACCCTTCCCGCCCCCTCAGAATTCTCAACG
>JADBJO010002831.1:97500-100000 GCA_016801955.1 Conus betulinus | reverse complement strand
AATTTGTTTGTGTTACAACTTATGCTCTGTAATTTTTTAGAAATATGAAGTGTTTTCGAAGGATAAGTAAGCGTGTGTGTGTGTGTGTGTGTGTGTGTGTGTGTTTGTGTACTTACGTGCATGCATGCGTTTGAAGACTGCGAACAGTACTCTCAAGACAAGGCACTTTACGTACATGTGTGAACACAGTGAGTCTGTGTGATCACTGTTTTGGTTACCCGTATGTGTGTGTGTGTGTGTGTGTGTGTGTGTGTGTGTGTGTGTGTGTGTGTGTGTGACAGAGAGAGAGAGAGAGAGAGAGAGAGAGAGAGAGAGAGAGACATCATGCAAGTGACAACAGATCTAAAAAAGCAAGAGATAAAAAAAAAGACACAGGCATTCAAAACGACAAAGTTGCTTCTCCCCCCCGACCGCTTCCCTTCTCCCTTCTCTCCTTCTCACTCCTCCTCCCCCCTCCAACCCCCTCTTTTCTGAAAAATGCAAAGCCTAAAAGCAAACAACGGATGCGAATCGTCCCAAGCAAATGAAAAAGGAATGAAAGAGTCCGAATCTGCTTCGCGGCAAATCAAGCAAGGGAAGTATTGGAAAATTTCAGGAAATTCCCGATATTTGAATGGGTGAAGGGGGTAACGGGATGGACATGGGGGGGGGGGGGGGGGGGGTTGAACCCCGTAATAATCGAATCCTACGACTGATTTTCGCTCCTGACCACCAGCAGTTCAGCACTCGAACGCCTCTGATTTGTAGACAGGTCCTAAAACAGCAGCCTGTCTCATACTGACCAGTGCCCTTGAGGCACAGGCTCCCAAACTCCCACGTACCCGCATCTTACAGTCTTGCCCCTCTTTTCAGGCCTTGAAACGCCAGATGTGGCCCACAGTCCAGTTGAGGTCCAGGAGAAGCCGTGAGGACCGGCGGGGTCTCTGCGGCGGACTGTGGACTTGGCCTTACTAACCGGATTGAGGATGTAGCTCGGCCGGGAACGCGAAAGAAAGAAAGAAAGAAAAAAACAGCGGCACTCATGACGAGTGAAGGAAGGGAATTTCGGTTTCAGAGGAGGTGACTGCAGGATGAAACTGAGACAAAAATTTCCAAGAAAAATTACTCTTCGAGTCGAAAGAACGAACAAATCCCCAAAACAAACACTACGCGTTTCGAACTCTGCGGCATTCTTCAAGTGAGACAAACATTGAGGAGATCAGTGACTGTTCGTGTGCTTCGGTTTTATTGTTTTGAATTTTTTTTTATTCGGGGGGGGGGGGGGGGGGGGGGGAGACTTATCTGAAGAAGACCAAAGAGGCCAAAACGTGTAGTCTTTGTCTTGTGATTTGTTTGCTGTTTCGCCCCCCCCCCCCCCCCCCCCCCCCCCCCCCCCCCCTTAACTTGGACGAGACCACTTTACGGTAGGATTGAAAACGACAACATAAGCAAACCCCTCACCAGTGGTGAACCTCGACGTTCTAGAGATAAGAAGAAGAAGAAGAAGATGAAGAAGAAGACGAACAAGAAGAAGAAGAAGAAGAAGAAGAAGAAGAAGAAGAACAACAACAACAACAACAACAACAACAACAAAAAAAAAAGGATTACTTTCGCTTAAGCTCTGTGAGAGCGTTGTCACTGGGGTTGTTCTTGACATACAAGTGGTACGCTGACTGCGAAGTCCAATAGCCCACTAGCTGATCCACAGTGTATTGTCTCTCCACCTTCAGACTGTCGTTGCTGTGCCAACACACACACAAAAAGACTGATTAAATTCACAGTTCAGTAGGGTTGTGGGGGGGGGGGGGGGGGGGGGGTGAAGGTGGGGGTGGAAGGGCTGGGGGAGGGTTGGGGTGCTACTGGTGGTGGTGGTGGGAAATGCGGAGAGAAGAGGTGGAGGGGAAGGCAGGCGGAGTGGAGTGAG
Source organism: Conus betulinus (assembly GCA_016801955.1). Lineage (NCBI taxonomy): Eukaryota > Metazoa > Mollusca > Gastropoda > Neogastropoda > Conidae > Conus > Conus betulinus. The sequence goes on along the minus strand of JADBJO010002831.1, from coordinate 98,097 downwards.
GATGGAAACAGTTCTGCGTTCATTATCTTTCAACACCATAGTGGCCTCACCCGATTTTCCAAAGTAGGTGGCCGTGCAAAATCACATTGAAAACCTTTCTGGGAAAGTACTAACATGAATTATATATATGCATATGCACGCACGTACATATTAAAGAAGCAAAGATGAATTGACAAGATGTGTCGCACAACTAGGTCATTCAAACTGTCCCAGATTCCCCTCCTCCCCCCCCCCCCCCCCCCCCTACAAAAACGCCACTGTAACCCGCATCGGATGATGACTAAGCACTCCAGCTGTATTAACGCAGACCCACATGCGTGTGAATGATAAAAATGTCACCTGAACCGTGAAAGGAATCAGAATTACTGACATGCATGAAAACTGCTCTGAAAACATTGAAAGGCAAAGAGTTAAAAAAAAGAAAAGAAAAAGCTTTGGAAACTCTGACAGATCAACTGCGGCTGGTAGATACAGAAACAAATCCTAAAATGTAAGCTACATACACGAAAAAAGCCAACACAACCGTAGCAAAACAATATCGATTTCTCCTTCCTGTTTACTTTGGTATTTTGATATCTTTACGGGGCACGGTTCCGA
>JADBJO010002831.1:80000-92500 GCA_016801955.1 Conus betulinus | reverse complement strand
TAAGAGTATGTAGAATATTTTTTTCTCATAAATGAAATAGTGAGTAACTCCATACCTAAAGTTGGATACATAGGTATACAGCGATCGTGAAGGTCCTCGTTAGATACACGGTTTTGGTTGTTCATTTAAGTTTCATTAAGTATGAAGCAAATTGAGCAGTACATAGGCTATGTGTAGCCTATGTGGATGAGAGAGAGAGAGAGAGAGAGAGAGAGAGAGAGAGAGAGAGAGAGGTCCAATGACCGTCCGTTTTGATTCGGCTCCTCAGTTCAGTATTTCGCACAGGATCACACCACGCATGAACGCTCTGTATATCTGTCGCTGTTTGTTTAGACTAAAATTTGTTTTCATTATTTTGTTGTTGTCTGTGTTCAGTCCTTGATTTTTACATTTCTCTTAATATTGCCACACATGTACGTATCTTTGCTTTCTTTTAATTGAAAAAAAAAAGGCTTTATAGCGTTCAGGTAAGTATTGACGTTCTGACGTGTTCCTATGTATTAATTCACGGGCTTTCACGTTTACAGCTAGTTTTGTAGAATAGTAACGGCTTGTATGAAAATAATACCCTTAACGGTGTAAAATGAAAATCGGTATCTCTGTCTCTCTCTCTCTCTCTCTCTCTCTCTCTCTCTCTCTCTCTCTCTCTCTCTCCTCTCCCCTCCCTCCTCCTCTTTTTAATTATATACCTACAGAATTACTACAGAACAATTAGCACCTCTGTATGAATAGGGGGTTGTTTAAACGTTATAATAACGGCACAAATGGACAACAGAACAACAGTTGAGTGTTTGAACTAACAGCCCAATTGACGCCGTGAGGCCAAGCGGGAGGAAATTGGATACGTAACCAGATCGCTTAGTTCTGAGTCTTCATTCTTACGCTGAACACAACAACACAATATAGAGGCATGTTTGCATACGGACGAAAAGAAAGTATAAGAAGGAAATACTGAAACAACTCTTTAAAGTATTTCACCGCGCATGAAAGAGTAAGCGATAAATAGACCTACAGCTTCTAAGTATTATATTATTATTATCATGAATACTTATATAGCGCAATGGAAAAAAAAGGACACCGTAATCTAGCAGATTTACAGAAGAATGATCCATCTTTTTTGGAGGTCAAGAGTGAAAATGAAAAAGAACACATGTTACATTGCCGTAGAATACTTGAGTGACCCTTTCAATGTCCTGTGTGTGAAATGAAATTGATAGTGTCAAGCTAAACGTTAACACCCTCATCATGATGCTGACGATTTGACTGAGCCTATATTGGACCAAAAATTGAATCTGCATTTAAAAAATAAACACCTTAAGGATGGATAAGCAGCAGGGATTGATTAAATACGACATAAAAACAACCAACCTAGTGTTCCTATATATAACGTAATTTAAATTGTAATAAAAACATTAGACTCCGATATGGTACCAGAAGAAATCATCAACCGAGTTCGTTTTGCCCACTTTAAAAAGATAAATAATCTCAATGAGAGGGCTATGAACATCCAAAAGACTCTTTTCATTGCCACCATATGCAGTTAGAAGGTGTAAATTCCTTTGTGTATCTTGTCTATAAAACAGGGAATATCATAAACTCATGAAAGACTAAAAAAATAAACAATCCACAAAATCAGAATATAATTGTCACTCATCATTGTAACAGGGACATTATAACTCATCATTGTAAGACTAATAAAAAGTAAATAAAAATCCACAACTCAGACATTAATTGTCTCATCATTGTAGACGGTTATAAACAAATACTTTCCTCAACTTACAACGCAAATTACAATACAACGATAGATACAAAATCCATATCGCACAAAAGAACAATTCGAAGATAAATACAAAATCCATGGCACACAAAAGTCGTAACTGATACATGAATATGAAATGCATATCACTGACTAACGTAAAATGATCGCCAAAAACTCTGATGAAAAATGTGAAAGGAATTTGTAATAATTTTGCACTGTGAGGTTTTATAAAGGCGTCCACCTCAGGCAACACACAGCGGACTGTGGAAAATGGGGAGGGAGAAAGAGTGGTTGGCGGAGGCGGGCACTGTAAAGTTTGATTGCCGAGGAGAGGAAGGATGGTGGGAGCTGGGCTAGGGGGGGGGGGGGGGGGGGGGGGGGGGGGGGGGGGGGGGGGGTGGGGGGGGGGGGGGGGGACGATCCTGTACATACTCCACTGACACCCTCTGCAGAACGGCTCAGTAGCAGTGCATCTTTCTGATCTAGCAGCTGACAAACGTCCCAAGGGACATCACACGAAGATGGATGGTGATTTGTCGTATTTTACCCCGTACATCACTATCACTGCTGTACGGCTTGCACGGGGAAGCCCTTCATCGTGATGAGAGCCCGGAGAACTGAACATGTGGCTGAAGTTGGCGCTCGAACCATTGATCGAGGCAACTCCTCTTCTGAACACACGGTGATAATGGCTCTGATCTGACGGTAGTGGCAACGGACCCTTGACAGGGGAGGACGGTGGAAGGGGAAAAAAAAAAAGGGGGGGGGGGCGTGCGTATGATGAGAGGGGGGAGGAGGAGAGCGGGGGGACCGACGGGAGGGGGAAGGGACCCTGACACGATCTCAACAGTAGTTCTGTACCATCCCTTTTCAAGGAGTTGTTAACCGGGTTTTCAAAGTCACCCCATTCACTGTCTTCACTCGAGCCTCAAGGCCTTTCAAAGAAAAAAAAAAAGAAAAAAAAAAAAAAAAAACAAAGTCATACAAACGTGAAAGGAAAGGTTGGGAGAGTGAATAAGAGAGGGTTCGGAGGGTATACAAGATTCCGGGTCAATATCCGTCCCACTCCAACAGAGAGAGAGAGAGAGAGAGAGAGAGAGAGAGCAAAACATAGCGAGTGCGGCGTTGGCAACAGGTAACTGAAAAGTTGCCAGCTTGTTGGTTTATTTTGATTCTTCAGGTGATACATGTAACTATCGCTTCGCCTCCACACACACACACACACACCCAAGATGGCGGACAGTGAGGAAAGTTTCGGTTAGGCTCTCCTAATAATTTCCGCAAAACTGCCATCAACATGACCAGACTGACTCGATCAAAAAGTCTAGGCAGCCGCTCAACAACGACACCAACGAAAGCAAAAGAAAACGGCGCTCAGAAAGGTGACAGCAAATAATGCCTCCTCAAAGATGCCCTGAATCGATCAGCACAGAAAGCCGCTCTGCGTGAACGTCAAGGGGATGGAGAAGAAAAACAGCACGACAGAAGACACCCCTCCATATCTGTCGCAGTGAGTCTGGTAAAAGATATGAAAAGCATTATCGAGTCTCTTACAAAACGAATAGCTTCTCTCGAAAATACTGTACTCAAGCAGAATGAGATGATTGCTAGCATGGTCAGATCTAATATTTCCGTAACAATAACAGACAGTCATACCCAAACAGACAATCTGACCTCTCACACTCTTCAGTCATATGCTGACGTTGCAAAATCATGCCCACCTGCTGCATCACACCCCAAGAAATCTTCACCATCAACGCCAGAGAGTAGGAGGGTGAAAACAAATAAAAATCAAAAGAAAAGAAGAAAGCCGAGAACCCAGATAAAATGACGTCAGAATATCATGACGCAAAAGATCAGACAGGAAAAACACAGCACTCAGTCAGTTCCAAACAAGACCAGAAACAAGACTTCCGAACGTCGTAATTCTTCATGATTCTGTGTATAAGGGAGTGAATGGAACAGACTGGGCCTTTCTTATGGTTTTGAGGCTAAGACAAGCCGAGTATTCACATCAGAAGACCTTACTTTGGCGCTTCAGTCAAATCTTTACACTGACGAAAAACACCAGATGCAGTAGTTATCCACTGTGTGGGGTAAACGACCTACAGAAAAAAGACCCAAGACATGTCAGCAAAGAGTTTACTTCCATTATCAAAGACTTTGCCACCAGCCATCCCAAAGTGAAGGTTGTGGTTAGTAAAGTTGCTCCAGTCAAAGATCCCAAACTGGAAAATTAAGCGAGAGGTTTTCAATGCTCTAACAACCTCAGATCTGTTTGGAATCAAGAATGTGTCTTTTGTTTCTCATAACAACCTACCAACCAACAACAACTGGGCACTCAGAGACAACCTCCATCCTACACACCTAGAGGGTCAAGTGTTCTGGCAAGAAATGTTGGAAGGCACGTTCGAAAATTCTTCTGGGAGAAGCCGAGGAAGACAGTGAGATTGTCTAAACAGCGACACAGGCCGGAAAACATATCAACCTTACAGAGGACACCAGCCCCTCCCTGGATACAGAGACCCTTGGTTCAACATGTTCGACGTGTTGAATACACAGTGGTATTAAACCAAAGACAAAGAGACCTGTTGATTTAGTTTCTGCGGAAAAATCTCAGTCAAGATCACTGTTTATCCCATCTTGAGTGACTATAATTCGCATATTTCTTGTTTTTCTTTGTCAAAGCACTTTATATAGATCTATAGTCTGTTGTCAACTTTTTGTGAAATTGTGCATTTTTGTTGTTTTTATATTATTATCACAACTATCTTTTGTTGTTGTTGTTGCTGGTATTGTTAGCTATTTCTTATTTATCTCATTGAGTTCATTCTTAATCGCAAGGCTGTTGAGACAACACAGCGTTAATCAGAGGGGAAAAAATGCCGAAGAAAATGAAATGGAAAGGCAATCTAATATTCAAATAATGCACTGGAATTGTAGATCAATTTCCACAAATCTAGACAATCTTGTGCAGCATCTTTCATCAAATAAGTATCATGTTTTAGCTTTACAATCTCTAAATGTATTCACTAAGAAACTCCCAATCCTTAAGGGCTACTTTTATCCCTCCAATCTACCAATCTGAGGATGAAAAAGGAAAAAAAAAAACACAGCTATTTATATCAAAGATGTTCTGGAGTACAGGCAAATTGTACCACCCTTTCCAACAGATACTAGAAACATTAATGCCTGTGCAGTCAGAGTAAAATTTAATGAATCGCTGATTTTGAATATAGTTTCTGTGTATCTGCCAACTGGTCCAGACGAACAGAACACGGAGTGGCTACGCTCGATTCAGGATCAGAAAGAGAAATGGTTGATAGTGGGTGATTTTAATGCTCATTCTCCCTTTTGGGACAAGGAATGCACTGTTGGCAGGTCTATCAATAACCGTTTCGTCGAAAAATGTTATTGATTCTGCTTTATATCTACTCAATAATGGGAGTGTAACTAGAATTCCAGATATATCGAAACATAAGCCATCTGCCATCGATTTGTCACTTATATCACCAGCTATTGCATGCAACTGTGAATGGGATACTGTCAAGGATACATTGGGTAGTGACCATCTTCCCGTTGTTGTTATCAGTTTAAATGACAAACCAGTAAGTCAGGATTCAGTAAAAGATAAAATTCCCAAATATAATTACAGAAATGCGATTGGGACAAATTTGAAAGATTGTTGTCAAAGCATAACATTGAAGAACTTCAGTCGGATAATATAGATAGTATTTATGCAAAATTCACTGAGATAATTTTTGTACGCTGCTGATTCTTCAATACCGAAGTGCAATCAAATGAAAGAGAATAAATATTCAGGAAATGTTTGGTGGAACGATGCTTGCGCAGAGGCTAAACAATTGAAGAAAGAAGCCTTTATGAATATCTCAAAGACAAAAAGAAAGAAGAAAAAACACAAAAATATGAAGAAGGCAAAAATACATAGCAATAGAGTAAACGAACAGGCCAAACGGCAGTATTGGTCAAATTTTTTTTGTAAAAACGAAGTTTCTGATCATGCAGATCTTCAGAAGGTTTGGAAAAAAGTGAAGGATATGAAAATGGAGTATGCCTTCCAGAATATCCAGTACATATAAAAATGAAGAATTTCCTTCTAACTCACAAAAGGCCGAAGCTTTCTCAGAAATGTTTGCAATTTTGCAATGACGAGTTGCAAAGAGGGCTTGTCAGAAAAGGATAGAGTTTTTCGAGAGAAAGAATCTTCCAGTGAAATATATACAATGATCCAATAGAAGATAACAGCCATTTTATCAATGCCCCAATCACCTTAAAAGAAATGAAAGATGTCATTTTTTCCAATGGAAATAAAAGAACTTCAGTAGGCCCAGATGGAATATCAAATGAATTAATCAAACATTTACCTGCTAATTTTGTTAACTTTCTTCACCAATTCATACAAGATGTTGGTCGTCTGGAAATATTCCATTAATATGGAAACAATCTATTATTGTTCCCATACACACAAGCTTGGTAAACCAAAATCAGACATAAACAGTTATCGGCCTATTGCTCTGACGTCACATACTGGGAAACTGATGGAAAAAATAATTTTAAATCGTCTCCTATACTACTGCGAAAAGAACAATATCATACCAATATCAAGCAGGTTTTCGTAAGGGCAGATCAACCATCGATCACCTTACCAAACTAACAACCCAAATTAAACATCAGTTTGCCAGAAGGAAAAATGTACTGGCTACTTTCTTTGATATCAAAAAAGCATACGATCAAGTATGGCATTCTAGACTACTTTATAAATTAAAATCCATTGGCTTATCAGGTTGCATGTATAATTATTTCAAGACTTTTCTAGCAGATAGATCAATTCAGACCAAAATAGGACACACTTACTCAAAATTAAAACCACTTCATATGGGAATTCCACAAGGATCAGTAGTAGCACCAATACTTTTCAATATTTTAACACATGACCTACCATCATCTGTGTCTAATCATGTTGAATTGGTTCATATGCTGATGATATCTGCATATGGATGAAAGTGACTATGAAAAAACGCACTCCAACGAGATCGCTAAATTACACTAAAAAATTGTATCAAAGAGAACTTGATAATATAAATGGTTTTATGATTCAAAATTTTACTTTGTCTCCAGAGAAATCACATATGATGCTTTTCGACTCTGGTTACGATCGAAGAGAGTTGCCTTCTTTCAATCTAGAAGGGTCAGTTATCAATTATGCACAGTCTGTTAAATTTTTAGGAGTAATCCTTACATCAAAATTGTCATGGAAAGAGCATTTAGAATACGTAATGATGAAAGCTAAAAAGAGTCTGAACTTCCTAAAAATTGTCAGCAAACAACAGTGGGGACAAGACATTTCCTCTCTTATACATCTAGTAACAGCACTTATTCGTTCAAAGTTAACATATGCCCAAGAGGTATTCTTCTCTGCCCCAAAATACCTTTTAAAAAAAATGCAAAGTATAGACAGTAAAGCCTATAAACTTGCCATTGGAGTTCCAGTATATACATCTTCATTAAAAACATATGCTGAAATTGGTATATTACCTTTTGAAGAAAATATGAAACTTGCATCATCTAAATATGTCCTAAGGAGTACATCAGTTCCAAATTCAAATTATGATGAAGTGTGCGTAAAATCAGACACGGATTTTCCCAAAGAGCAAAGTCGGTTGCCTCTTTAGAAACAATAGGCACTTTCACTTATGACATTTTTCAAAGAGTCAGGAATCAATAAGAAAGATATATCATCTCGTGTACTGTTCACTGCAGTCCCTAAATGGGAACTACTATCAGCCTTTTTTCGATACTAATTATACAAATAAAAAAAAATGATGGTCCCACTTTATCTGCTTCTGTAAAAGCTCATATTTTTTAGCACTACCCGGACCATTTAAAAATTTACACTGATGGCTCTAAGCTAGATAATGACATGGTTGGAGCCGCATTTGTAATCCCAGCTTTAAAAGCAGAAAAGGCTTACCATCTTGGAAAACATTTTTCAATATTTACAGCAGAACTTATTGCTATTTTGATGGGTTTGAATTTTCTGCTTGATCTTCCTTTTAGTCTAGTTCAGGTATTATTTTTGGTTGATTCTAAATCTGTTTTAGACGCGCTACAGTCTTATAATCTAAAAGTAAGAGGTGATATTATTTGCAGAAATTAGTCATACAATCCATTATTTGTCACTGCGCGGAACTAGTATCTCATTCTCTTGGGTTCCATCACATTGTAATATTTTGGTAATGAATGGGCGGACAGAACAGCTAAAAAGGGTGCAATGAACATTAAAAATTCTGTGCATGTTAAAATTCCTTTATCTTTATCTGAAAGTTATTCCTTAATAACGAAAACTTGTTGGAATCATGTGAAGGAACTATTAGGAGGTTCCTTTGTAAATTTCACTGAAAAGAGGAATATTTTCAAAGTCAAACATATACATTCCTGCAATGGTGAGCTCATGTGTGAAAACCGAACACTGTCATCCCTGGTCTACAGATTCAGACTGAACGCTCTCAGATGCAAATTCAACAGTCATGTTAAGTGCGTCTGCGGTGAGGAAATAACACCTGTCCATGTTATTCTACACTGTCAGCATTTGAAATCATTTCCCACTTCGATTTGTGATTCAACGGTTTCAGATTCATCTTTCAAGAATATTTTATTGAACGATTTGCTTATGCTAGATGTTGTTAAAGGCTTAAACGGAGCCCAGTTGGCTCATTGATTTAATTTTACAAATGTTTTTGAGTATGTTATTGTTGTTAAGATTTCATTTTTGAAGGAAATGGTAGGGAGGTTCAGAGATAGGAAGACGGGAGTTTTGTTGATTGTTGTAAGAAGAGGAAGAAAGAGAAGAGGGAGAGAAGAAGAAGAAGAAGACAAGAAGATATCGGATGGAATCAAGGAGGGAGGCTATTGTTAAAAGAAATCTGATTTTAAAAAACATAAAAAAGTAAAATGATATAAAAAAAAGAAAAAAGAAAAAAAGGGAAACTTCAGGTTCCCCAATATATATTATTAAGAGGTTTGCAACGATTACAGTCAGCAAGCATCTCCGGCAACCCCCATTTCCATCCCACCCTCCAAGGGATATCACATATTAAACGACAAACCTTTCTTGATAACCTTAAAAAATGAAATGGAAAAAAAAGGAATAAATGCGTGAAAAAAGGAAGAAGTAGAAAAAATGAAATGGGGAAAAAAAAGTTCTAGAAATGAAAAAAAAGGGGCGGGGGTTGGGGGTGGGGGAGGTGGGACTCTACTATTATAATGTTTTGAAGTCGTACAAATGAAGTAGATATGACTCATTTAGATGCATCCTTCTCTTAAGACATAGTGCGACAATCTTGTGATGCTCACGGGGTAGGGAGGGCGGGGGGGGGGGGGGGGGGGGGGGGGGGGGGGGGGGGAGAGGCAGGAGGAGCGAGAAATGCTACTCAATATGATCTGGATTGACAGCATTTGAATTCAATGCTGGATGTAGAGTGACAAGATTCAGGGAAGACGTGTAGACGATAAGGAAATAAGAGAGAGAGAGAGAGAGAGGGGGGGGGGGTTGATCTAATGAGTTTGTAATCACATTTTATTCCTTTATTGATTGAATAAGAAGAAAGGTTAGGATGCTATAAGAAGGAAACGAAGAGTTTAAAAGAAAAGGCGAGGGGGGGAGGGGGGGGGGGGGGGGGGGACGGATGCGGGATGGTGGGGGGCAGGGGAGGCATGAGGAACATGAAATACCTTCGTGTGTGTCTGCAGGTCCTGCATGATGAAGGGGTCAGATCTGTGTGAACAAAGGCCCAGAGGGGGGGGGGGGGGGGGGGGGGGGGGGGGGGGGGGGGTAGGGGTGAAGAGTGGCAGACGAGGGAGAGAGAGAAAAAAAAACAGCCGTTCTCTCAGTTTTTTTTTTTAAACGATTAAAAAAGTCCTTCTCTTCGGAATGTTAAGTTCCCTCTTTTTGATGTTAAAAACCGTTGCAATGGATATCTTTCACTCAGGTTTATGAATAGCTGAACTCTCTCTCTCTCTCTCTCTCTCTCTCTCTCTCTCTCTCTCTCTCTCTCTCTCTCTCTCTCTCTGCTGTCAAAGTTGGGGAAAAGTAAACTCAGACAATTGCGTGCGGATCAAAAAAAAGAAAAGAAAGAAGAAAGAAAGAAAGAAAAAACCCCAAACCAGACTCCAACAGTACGACTCCAACAGTACAGTGCCGTCAAACACCAAAGGCATTATAAGAACTGAATAATTTCTACCAGGAAAGAAGAGAACAGTGGAAAAAAAGTAACTCAACGAGCTTGTGGAATATCTTCCCACAACTTGACCACGAAGTTCTAGTGACCCCAGAAGGGAAAATAACACTAGAAGAAGTCACCGAAATTCTTAAAAATAAGAAAAAAAATAATTAGTTAAGAGAGAGAAAAAAAAGAAGAAAACAAATCCAGGAAGCGACGGATTTTATCTGTGGATTTTGAAAATTCTTTCCGAAGCAATTGGAATGTTTGTAGTCAGGTAATCTAATGAAGGATTACACAGAAGAACACTGACTCAGATAAAAGGAATCATTTTTTTTTTAATCTCCAAGTCAGATAAACCTAAAGCATACATCAAACACCGGCGGCCTGTCACACTTCTGAGTGTCACATACAACAGTGGTATGCATGTATAGCAGCCAGAATAAAAAAAATAATTCTATCGAATCTAATCAACGAAGATCAAATATGGTACCTTGCATCCGAAGCGGCTGACAATCGATTATCATAGTCTGAGTCCACCAGCCATTCATCCGGAGTAATGTATTACGTCATATCCATGAAATTACGACAAATCATCCTTGAATTACCAGTGTGTGTGTGTGTGTGTGTGTGTGTGTGTGTGCTTTGAATTAGAATTAGTATTTAATCACGTTTTTCTGTTATATACATGTGCTTTGGGCTCTTGCGAGGTAAAGCGCTCCATAAATATCCTTTTAGATTCCGTTACATTATATTGTTATCCTTCTTATTATTACTATCTTCTTCTTCTTCTTCTTCTTCTTATCATTGTTACTATTATCATCTACCTCTTCATTTATTTATTTTTGCTTGAGGCCCAGCCGACAATAAATGGCCTTGAATAGGCTGTTCCATAACAGTCTAAGAACAAAATCATGCCTCCGAACTGTCGACAGTACATCATTGAAATGTCTTTTTGAGCGGTTTCCCAACGGTGACAGGGACCGTGCGAAGTTGAACACGACCGAACGAAGGATCTCTTTTTACATCGATCTTTGTATGCTCTTAGATCAGCTAACAACAAGCAAAATAGTTCCTTAATGTATGAGTATTATTTCAACCTTTTCATTTCGTCCATTGTTGCGGCCAGGGCTAACGCATAACGTTAGTCCGTCACTTTTCCTACCCTAAATCGTGGCTCATGGTGGCAAGACTCAATTCGTTGGTACTATCACAGTTGTCGACGCATCGGAGTGTTGTTCCCTCGCATGTCGTGTCCGAAGCCTATCGATTTAACAGAATATACAGGCTTAGTTTGCGCCCTCCGCCCCCCCCCCCCCCCTCCTAAAACAAACACACACACACACACACACACACACACACACACACACACATGCTGACTGACTGAAACCATTTACTGTCAGATTAACATAGTGTTGTACTGACAACACACACACACACACACACACACACATGTACCCAGCACGCATACACACAAATATCATTCCTTTGTGCTAAAACTCTCACCTTGGTGTGTGTGTTTTGAGCGTCCTCTGTCACAAATATTTTTGTGATTTTATACTGGTCAAACACGTTGTCAACTTCGTCTCATCTGTCAAGTGTCGGCGTTTGATTGGACGACGGATACTTAGGAATGCATCGTCCCAGAAGGCATAGGGGACCTCCCAGCGCCCCCCCCCCCCCCCATCCCCCGCCTCAATCCAACCCTACTCTGTCTCTCCGCCTCCCTCGCCACCCAACCGCCAGCTGTTTCTTTTTCCGACGTTGGTACTCAACAGCTAAAGCTTCCACCACACGAACCGTTTCGAGTGTGTTGCTGCAGAGAACGACTGCTGCCAAAAAGCCAGTGTAACATGTTTCACCCTGTGACGTGGTTAACGGCAACCACCGTAGTAATGGATTAAAAAACAAACCCACACACATTTAACTACACAATTATGAGGGAAAATTAACGAGAACCAATTCATAACCAACTGGCAAGACTTCTTCTTCTTCTTCTTCTTTTTTAAAAATAAAAACAGACGTAAACGTAACAAAAATACAACGAAAGAAACAGAAATGTAACAAGTAAAAGTTCAGTCGAAACTTCGAACACAAAGAGTCAGTATTACCGTCGTCTCTCTCTCTCTCTCTCTCTCTCTCTCTCTCTTGTTTGTTTTTCTTGTCGCATTGATATTAGAATATTATCTCAATTATTGTATCTTCTGAGGACTATGGCCTAAGAGAATAAAGATCTGAATCTGAATCTCTCTCTCTCTCTCTCTCTCTCTCTCTCTCTCTCTCTCTCTCTCTCTCTCTCTCTGTATGTATGTATGTATGTATGTAAGTATGCATGCATGCATTATGAGACTAAGTTTGCTTGCAGGAACAGAAAGTCATAAACAGATATGACGATGAAGGAGTCATATGCCATATTTCATTCCAACGGAGACTTCTTTAGGATGCAGTTTCCCACGTAGTCAGTTGTCCTGGTTTAGCGGTGCTGGACGTTCTTCGATTTG
>JADBJO010002831.1:72500-75000 GCA_016801955.1 Conus betulinus | reverse complement strand
GGCTCTGCTCAGGTACTGAGGGGAGGGAACATATTTGGCTCTACTCAACACACTCAAGCCAAACGTGCTAGGGAAGGGGACATATTTGGCTTTACTCAACACATTCTAGTTAAAAATGCCAAGGGGAGGGGACATATTTGCTCTGGGCTAAAAGTGCTGAGGGAAGAGGACATATTTGACTCTACTCAACACACTCAAGCTAAAAAATGCTGAGGGAAGGGGACATTTTTTGGCTCCGCTCAGCACACTCAAGGTAAAAGTGCTGAGGAAAGGAGGGATAACAGTCTCTGCAAACAAAGAATTCCAGTTTCTGGATGGGTCGGGAGGAAGAAGGTGTTGTTGCGATAGTCGTTTGCGACGTGAAAATGATTGCGCTGGTACTATTGACTTCTTCTGCTTCTGGAAAGAGGGGGGTTCAGGTCGACACACATCACACACGCTAGTCCGGAGAGTCTTTTCAAAGAGCTGGCTTTCTGAGTCACGAGGACCTTCGGCATTCCTCAACAGGATGGCCACTGCAGCTGTTCAAGCACGTCAGTTAAGCTCAAGGTATTTCGGTGTGCCAGTTTAGACAAACGTAGCAGCTCCTCTCTGGATCTCTTCAATGTTCTGGGAGAGTCTGGCGGTGTAGGAGTCCCAGACACTGCTGGCTGGCATACCTAACATCGGGGCGAACAGAGACCTTGTAAACCCTTGGTCAAGACTGACCTTCCACGGACAGCCTGAGCTGGCGACCGTCCAAGGTGTTCTAGTTCCCCCCCCCCCCCCCCCACACGCACACACCAGCTCGAAGTGTCCACCACCAATCCCTCCACACCCCCACCTTCTCTTTTTCTTTTAATTACATTCAGGATGCAAGAGCTGCATATACCACACTGGCCTTTTTCAGGTAAGGCGAGTGTACTGTTGAGAAACTAACAGTACGCAGATACATAACTGGCGACACCACACTGCAAATGTAAATGTTCATGTGTGTGTGTGTGTGTGTGTGTGTGTGTGTGTGTGTGTGTGTGTGTGTGTGTGTGTGTGTGTGTGTGTGTGTGTGATCATAGTTTATGATGCCTATAGAAATCAAGAAAAAAAAAAAATGTTACATGCTTTTCCGGAAAGTGGGGTAGTTTTGGAATTGCCTGTGCATTAGGGGAAGTTTAACTTTGTGCGTCGTTCGGTGATTCTAGGTGAACTCTCTCTCTCTCTCTCTCTCTCTCTCTCTCTCTCTCTCTCTCTCTCTCCCTCTCTCTCTCTCTCTCTATATATATATATCTATCTCTCTTCAGATTGCCCCCAGTGTTTCTCTCATTCACAATCTCTCTCGATCTACCTGCCTGTCTGACTGTCTCTACACTCACCAAAACCAACGATTCTGATTGAACGCAGTGAGCTGTGTAGAAGCACAATGAAGGAAGCTCATATTTCACAAGTTTAGTAGTCCATCACGAAGCTTGAGCGAATCCGGCCTCCAAGTCAAAGCCCTCGCCTCTGGAGTTTGGACCAATGGGGAGTTTAGGTTACTCTGCTATGATCTTTTTTTTTTTTCTTTAAAGAGCTCTCGATTTCTGGAGACAAGTCATAAAGACCAAAGCTCTGAAGGCAACGGCAGAACCAGCTGAAAAGAGTTCAAGTTGGATCCGATGGTTGAGGAACAAAGGTGAACTTCGTAAAGCTGAACTTTCCCATATCATCCATCACAAAACAATTTGGCCTCGAGGCGCCCAACTGCCCAGGAAATACAGTTTCGAATCTCAGCTGAGCAAACAAACAAGCAAACACACGATCCTAAAACACAACACAACAAGCCCTTCAGACAATGTCACCTGCACGCGGCTCAGCTCTTTTGGAGCGTCAGTACATCAAGGTCCAAACACTTACATGATGGGAGTGGGAAGGGGGATGAAAGGGAAGGGTAGGGGTGGCGGTGGAAGTTCTAGTTTGGACAGCTTCTGTCTCATGGCCTTCTTTATTAGAGTTTCTTTGTACACTCAGACCTTCGTACAGAGCCTCTCGTCCTCAAGGATAAGTGGCATGGGCCTACTGATGAGATGAACGTCCCACCACCCAGAGGCGGTCAATGACACTTCGTTCTGTTAACAAAGCCTGCTGATAGTTGTCCTAAAGATAACAACACGTGTACTGTGGCTAGACTAGAAAGCGCCCCCCCCCCCCCCCACACACACACACACACGCACACACTATAACATGAAAAGAGTGGCAGCACTGAACAGACGTTCTGAAGTAGTTGACACGGGAATAAGGTACATCGACGTACACCGATCTTTCGGACTTCCGTCGGAAGTCAGTCAATCTCTGATAACACTGATGATGATGATTGTGCGCCTACACGTTCTACTGCCAGTATGTTTCATGCGTGTGTGATTTAAATTGTAAAACGTGCGCATGCACACGTGGAAAGTTGTTTACTTGCTTACTTTGCAATTTCTCTTCGTTTTCCCGTACTATTAATTGATGAGATGTTGTACTGAGCATTATTTGTATTCATTTT
>JADBJO010002831.1:32500-62500 GCA_016801955.1 Conus betulinus | reverse complement strand
AAATGCCCAACACATACAAAGCTCAGAAGTATAATGATTTGAATTGTTAACACAGAAGTAGTTTAATCAATTGGAAACCACCCTGGAGGTTTTCGTTCTTTAACTTTCAATAGTTTTTGAGATTTTTGCATGACAGATTTTTTTTTTCATAACATTCTGTGCATAATTTTAAAATGATAATATTTTTGTGATGAATGTGTCTATTTCAGTTTTTTTTAAAGTGATATATTGCTTCAGATAACAAAAATGTTGTTTTAAATACCATAATTCCCGGGAAGGAAATCATCAATCACTGGTGATCAAAATTCAAGGGAAAGAACTGAAGAGAGTTAAGACCTTTTTTTTTTCCCCTTATCTCTATGCATCAACATGACAGCAGACTGAAATTAGATTTTGAAACTTGGAGGGAGGAGGTGTGTGTGTGTGTGTGTGTGTGTGTGTGTGTGTGTGTGTGTGTGTGTTACTGTGTGTGCGCGCGTGGGCGCATATGTGCATGTGTGTGTAAGTGTATACACATATATTTGCACTGAGTGCCTGCATATATATGTACATGCATACTTGTACCTGTCTCAGACCTGCACCAGCCCAGCAGCTGTTCCCCGCCGTCCCATGACAACAGCCCCAGCTCACGCTTCGCCTACTGCCCCTGCTGCTGCAGCTCCAAGGCAGCCTGGTCTCTTTGGTCAGATGGCTGGCTGCCACTGCAACGGGTGTTGCTATTGGGTCAGCTGTGGTGAGTTGCATAGTCCCAAGTGCCTTTTTTCCTTTTGGGGGGCTGGCACTATCACTGATGACATGTTGCTTTCTCATGTTTCTCTCTCTCTCTCTCTCTCTCTCTCTCTGAACTCTCAGTCTCTCTCACACTGCCTCACAGTCTCTTGGTCTCTCTTGCTTTTCTGTTTCTGTCAGGGTTTATATATACTGTATTCTTTGCTATATTCCATGCACAAAAATTGAATCCGTACAATCAAGAGAAAAGTTCATATGGAATTGTTAATCGCTTAGGTGCTGTGTCGAAAGGAGAATGACTTTATCGACTGTTTTTTTCTCATCAGTGGCTTGCAAGAATGCTCCATTTAAAGGAGAAAAAAAAAAATCCAAGCCTTAGTGTACAGCATGGAAAAAATGTAAGTGGTGTGTTGCATATTTTATAAAGCCTTTGGGGAGAAGGTGCATTGGGGTGGGGATAGGAGGTGAGGAAGCATATTGGGACAGGTGGAGGTAGGACGGTTTGACAATGGTGTGTGTGATGAATCTGATGTGGGAAAAATCAACTAGTTTTTTGATATATGTGTGTGTTTTTGGGCACTCAAGTTGAGTTTGCATTTTGATGTGGGAGTTTAATTTGTCTCAGGAGGTAGTTCAGTTTTTAGCTTGCCTTTAGTCCTGTTACAGTCTCTGTGGTTGGCTGGGCAAGGAATACCATGACAAGGGTATCTAAGGTGTCCCCCTTAATTCAGATTAGAAGCCAGCAAAGAATGATGTTCTTTTGGTGTCCAGGGCCATACGATTGGGTCAGCCATGACAGGCAGTGGAGGGGGTTACCAGCAGGGAGGCCGCACCAGCAGAAGCCGCTCCCATGCAGCAGCAGCAGGAACAGGTGTACAACCCCTGCCAACGAGAGCTGCAGCAGTTCCTGGACTGTGCCCAGAATCAGGCTGACCTTGCTCTGTGCGCCGGCTTCAATGAGGCTCTGCGTCAGTGCAAAGTACAGTTTGGTAAGGGAACTTGGCTATCTGCTTTCAATAAAGATAGGGTGACGTCGCCTTCTGAAATGGGAAAATGATGTACAGGAAGAGTGTGAAAGCCAAGAACACAGAGGTCAAAATGAAAGAGAATGGTAATTACTGATTTTACAGTTGAATGTAAACAAATGAACTGTTGATGTGCCCGACAAAGTGGAACTGCTAGCATTCCAGCTTTTTGTTGGTAGCCAGTAGAAGTAGAGAATGCTGTATTTTTTCAGTGGCTGGAATGATGTAATTATTATCCCACTGACTGACCACCTGATGTTTTAGAGGCAGAAAAAAAAAAACATCTGAGAAAAAAGTCCACTGAAAAAAAGAAAAACATTGCAGAAGCCTTATCACCCTTGAGTCTCATACTGTATTCATTTTTTTCCCAGTCCAGGTTTCCATGATTCTGTATTTAAGGCAACACTGCCTGCGGTTGTTATGATATATCGCAGCGCTTCTTTATGCATTCATCAGACCGCACAATAGTGGGCAAAGATGTAGGTGAATACAATTGTCAACTGTAGGAGATGGGAGTGGACTGAAAAAACTACGAAAGTGAGGAGGTTGTGTCTGATCATGTGTGTGTGAGAGCAGTTCTCAGTTTTCTGTTGGCTTCCTTTGGTTGCTGCATGATAATTTGCATATATGAGAGACCTGGAACAAATCTTGCGCTTAGACGGCTTTGCCCCATTGGTCCCCTACCAGGGCATTTTCCCCTGGAACCCATTGGGCTTAGGCTTCCTCTAGACCCTGGCCTTTTTTTTTCCTAGATATTTCAAGTCAGCTGTTCTCTGGCATGAGCCTATTCAGTATGAATGGTTGTATTGAACTTGTCAGAATGGAAAAGAATATTCACATTGATTTTTAATGCATATTTACTTAACTAGCGAAAAGAAGACATTCGTGCTTTTTCTCTTAAGAGTATCAACACAAACCCTTGTTCTGCTCTAGGTGCCCTGTTAACACTGCAGTCACTTCACTGAAATTCCCTCAGGACGCCCTGATTTTGACCGTTTTTGATTAATTTTCTGACAGTGGCTTTGTTTTTGTACAGAGAAATAGAGCTGTCTTTCATCTTCTTGATGATAAATGTTTTAAAAGTCAAAATAATTATTTTGTGGGTTGTTTGATTGAGTTGAAAATAACATACTTCAATCAAGGAGCACTGATTCAGTGCTTGAAGACTTCAACGGGCTGGTTGCTTTCTCTTCAGATCAACCAATAGAATTGAATGTTATTAGTCTGATATGATGTAGGAAGGACTGTATTTGTACACTGATACCACTGGTTAGACATTATCGGGGAAATTCAGTCATATTTATTTTTAGAAGACCGTTGCTATCATTCGCGCGACATGTCCTGAGTGACAGATTGCTTGCCGCGAGTATTTTAGCCCCACATCGCCGAATGGTAAGTTGGGCGCCGTGATCATTTTTAAGGCATATTGCAAAAAGTTGCAAGAAATTAAATGAAAGTTGTTTGAGCATGAAAAACCCATATAACTAGTCAATCAGCTTCACGAAAAAACCCATACAGTTTTATTTTGGGATGTGAAAATCTTTTCATTTCTAAAGTAAGAAACCCTGGATCTGTGCATGGAAGTCATAGTCCATGGGTGTCTTTGTTGGGTGAAGAGAGACAGGAATATGGAGTAACCAAGTGTGCTTTGCCCCCCCCTCCCCCTCCCCCCCCCCCCCCCCCCCCCCCCCCCAAAAAAAAAAAAAAAAGCAAAACAAAACAACAACAAAAAAAAAAAAAAAAAACAGGGGCAGTTTGAAGCCAGCAGAAAACAGATTCATCATTGGCGTAGAAAGGAAGGAACCTGCTGATAAGGATTTCTGCTTTCATGCTCATTCTGTCAAGTCAGAGCCAAATGCCATGTCTGCTTATGTATAGAGCCAAATGCCATGTCTGCTTATGTAACAAAGGGCTGTAGAAGATAGTAAAAGCAAAAGTGAGTTCATACATGTAATGAAGAGTCAGACTGCTGACTGGACATTTTTGAGTATGACATATGCACTTGCTGGCCATGGGCTGGAATTGAATGTTTTCCCATCATGGAGCCTGAATGAAATGATTAACCATTTTTGTTGATCTTTTCTCATACATAAACGTATGAGTGAAGTATTTGCAAAAATTTTTAAGAAAACATTGAAATAAATGAACCAGCACTATCAGTGTTTGTTCTGGCATATGTACTTTGCTCGAATCCATGGCAGTGTCATATACAGAAATTGTTCCAGCTCTGATCACAAGGTTTGGTGCAGTCCACCCATCAAAGTCAGTGTTTTCAGAATTCTCTTCAATGCTGGCACCGTGGCTCACACCTTTTTCCCCCTTTTCCCTTACAGTATTTCTGTGTTGTCAAAATTCCCCGTGTTGTGTCACCACGTAACTCTGTGCATTGAAACTGTTCTTTGTCTTTCTTCTTCCTACATCTATCACCCATTCACCTGTTTTGATTTTCCCCAGTGTGTGTTTGAGATTCTTGTATACTGGTTTCAAACTGCTTTACCTTTACAACCAGACAATGTGTTAAGTAATAGGAAAGTGTGATGGGCACCAGCTGGCCTTTCTGCTGGGTAATTTGCCAGCTGGACAGTTCTTACTTTTATTTTTTTCTAGTTGTGTTTCTCAGTCAAATTTTCTAATTAAAGATAAATGTATTTAAAAAAAAAATTCTTTAATTCCTTTACTATTTATTTTTTTTCTTACAAGGTGATTAGTTTTGCTGGATGAAGAGTGAATTGGAAAGACTGGCACCTTGAGTACTGCCTACATTATAACTTTTTTTTTAAACTTGGAAGATCGAAGGTATCAACAAGTCTGAATTTTGTTTCCAACACACACACACACACACACACACACACACACACACACACACTCTCTCTCTCTCTCTCTCTCTCTCACAGACACACACAGACACACACCACTTCTTTTTCAGTTGATTTTCATGTACAGTGGTGTTTTAGTATTTGAGAGGTTTTTAAGCCTGTTGTAGCCTTCTGCAGCCAGCTGGACTGTAAGCAATCAATTTTTTACATGACAGTTATTAGCAATATTCCTCAGTTATTTTTTTAATTCATTTATTTATTTTTTGTTTCCGCAACATCTATAGTTAGAGGTAATTTGTGCATTGCAGGAGTACGGCCGTGAAACGGAAGAGATTGGAGCAGCTCAAATTCTTCGGGTGGAAAGCAGTTTGGTGTGATCTCAGTTTTTGGGATTGTGTGGTTTGTGTGTGTATGGGTCTTTTGTTTGTGTGTTAGGAGGGGGAGGGGGTGTTGATGGGGGGGGGGGGGGGGGGGGGGGGGGGGGGGTGTGTGAGAGAAGCCTAGGGAGGCGCTTTTTTTTCTTTTCTTTTTTTTTCATGGGTGAATGACAATTTTTTTTTTTTTCATATTTATTTGTTGTTTAAGAACAACAAGCAAGCAGGTTTCGAGCCTGCCTCATACTCCCACAACTGAAATATTTGGCTTTGGGTATGTGTAGTTGTGATTGGTTTGGTTCGTTATTTGAGATGTGCTCATAACTAATGGAAAAGTTGTGTGTTTAGGATGTTTCCATCACAGTAAAGCAGTTGCAAGTCGGGTCTGCTTTCTCAAAGAGTTTCTGGTAACAAAACAAATTTTGCCACCAACAACAGTGATGAACAAATGCATGCACACATGCACACATGCATGCATCCTTATGAATATGGTAATGTTATGAAAAATGTCAAGTTGTGTGGCTGTTAATAATTCACAGTTGTCTGACTCAGGTGAATGTTCTTCCAGTTACTAAGCCTGCATTAGATTAGATGAGATATCTGATAATCAAGATTTGTAATAAATTGAAATGGAAACAGCCAGAGTTGATCATGTTTTACAAAAGAGGTAAAAAGGGAGAGTGTATACAGTCACACGTGTGCACTTGTGTGGTGATCTGGATAATATGCCCCCATGTGTGGTAAGGAGGGAAAGAGGGTGTGCCTCAAAGGGATGCAATCGAATGAACACCTCTTGCATTCATTCAACAGGCGTGTGGGCGAACACAAACACTAACACATACGCTTGTGTTATGTCATGTGCATGAACATGGACCCATAGACTTGTTTGCCTTGAATTCATGGATCATGTGTGCTGCTGCTTAGTTGCACTAGTCTTCACATTATCAGGGTGTTGATATCAAAAGACTGCATCTTGTAAGAACCTCAATCCCAGGACTTAGAGCCGAGTTTTACAGTTATTCAGTGCATTAAACCTCCCTTTTTGAGCAGGCATTTATCCATTGTTCTCGGTCCAAGACTCAGAATCAACTTTCAGACACTATAAGAATTCTCAGAACAATCTAATATTGACGTTTATGAATACTCAAGTACTTAAGCAAGACCTTGTTGCATTCATATCTTTTTGGTGTCCCAGGTAGAGCTATTGGAAACCACTTCTATCATATGAAGACAAAAATTGAAGCTGGTGGGCATGTGACGCATGAATAGATAAACATGCATTAGCAAGAAAACATATTTTAGGTTTGGTGGATGTACCACATCTTGGCAGAATGTTTTTTCTCTCTCTCTACCACATTTTGGCAGAATGTTTTACTTCTCTCTACCACATCTCTACCACATCTTGGCAGAATGTTTTCCTTCTCTGTACCACATCTCTACCACATCTTGGCAGAATGTTTTCCTTCTCGCTAACACATTTTGGCAGAATGTTTTCCATCTCTCTACCACATCTCTACCACATCTTGGCACAGTGTTTTCCTTCTCTCTACCACATCTCTACCACATCTTTGCAGAATGTTTTCCTTCTCTGTACCACATCTCTACCACATCTTGGCAGAATGTTTTCCTTCTCTCTACCACACATCTCTACCACATCTTGGCAGAGTGTTTTCCTTCTCTCTACCACATCTTGGCAGAGTGTTTTCCTTCTCCCTACCACATCTCTACCACATCTTGGCAGAATGTTTTCCATCTCTCTATCACATCTCTACCACATCTTGGCAGAGTGTTTTCCTTCTCTCTACCCACATCTCTACCACATCTTGGCAGAATGTTTTCCTTCTCTGTACCACATCTCTACCACATCTTGGCAGAATGTTTTCCATCTCTCTATCACATCTCTACCACATCTTGGCAGAGTGTTTTTCCTTCTCCCTACCACCATCTCTACCAAATCTTGGCAGAATGTTTTCCATCTCTCTATCACATCTCTACCACATCTTGGCAGAGTGTTTTCCTTCTCTCTACCACATCTCTACCACATCTTGGCAGAATGTTTTCCTTCTCTCTACCACATCTTGGCAGAATGTTTTCCATCTCTCTATCACATCTCTACCACATCTTGGCAGAATGTTTTCCATCTCTCTACCCACATCTCTACCACATCTTGGCAGAATGTTTTCCATCTCTCTATCACATCTCTACCACATCTTGGCAGAATGTTTTCCTTCTCTCTACCACATCTCTACCACATCTTGGCAGAATGTTTTCCATCTCTCTATCACATCTCTACCACATCTTGGCCGAATGTTTTCCTTCTCTCTACCACATCTCTACCACATCTTGGCAGAATGTTTTCCTTCTCTCTACCACATTTACCACAGAGATGTTTTCCATCTCTCTACCACATCTTGGCAGAATGTTTTCCATCTCTCTACCACATCTCTACCACATCTTGGCAGAATGTTTTACTTCTCTCTACCACATCTCTACCACATCTTGGCAGAATGTTTTACTTCTCTCTACCACATCTCTACCACATCTTGGCAGAATGTTTTTACTTCTCTCTACCACATCTCTACCACATCTTGGCAGAATGTTTTCTTCCACTCTCTACCACAGAATGTTTTACTCTACCGCACCTTGGCAGAATGTTTTCCCTTCTCTCTACCACATCTCTACCACATCTTGGCAGATGTTTTCCATCTCTCTACCACATCTCTACCACATCTTGGCAGAATGTTTTACTTCTCTCTCTACCGCATCTTGGCAGAATGTTTTTACTTCTCTCTACCACATCTCTACCACATCTTGGCAGAATGTTTTACTTCTCTCTCTACCACATCTTGGCAGAATGTTTTCCATCTCTCTACCACATCTCGACCGCATCTTGGCAGAATGACTTCTTTCTCTCTACCACATTTCGACCATACCTTGGCCGAATGTTTTTCCTTCTCTCTACCAACATCTCTACCACATCTTGGCAGAATGTTTGCCTTCAAGGCTTTCGGCAGTTATTTGATGCCAGTTAACCTCTGAGAAACTTGCTGATCTCCAAGACATCACAGTCATAGAGTGATGCTCATTGCCCTTCCGAGTAAAATCATTACTTCATCAAACGTTGCACAAGTTTCTGTTGGTGCATAAAACGTGAGTAACGTTTTCAAAGGTGGGTGAAATAAGAGAGGTTGGTTTCTGTCACCCCTTCAATGCCAAAAGTGCACCCAGCTCTGGACATAGTGCCTTAAAAAAGAAAAATACCCAGAAAGAAAGACGAATGGACTTGAACCTACAGACTCCAGCCCATGACGCTAACCATTACATCCAGCAGCTGGCCTCCATGACATTCTTTCCAACCTCTCTCACACCCTGTGTGCATTATACACATTTGCACGTGCATGCTCGCGCACACACACAGATGCCCACATCTTTCCCTCTCTTTCCCACTCTGTCCACACACACACACATGCACGCGCATGCGCGTGCGCTGCGCGCGCGCACACACACGCACGCACGCACGCACGCACGCACGCACGCACGCACGCACACACACACACACGTCTAGCACGCGCAAGTACGTGCACACACACAGACACACATGCATACACATCACATATAGAGGGCTTTTTTTTTTTTTTTTTTTTCAAATCACATGTCAAATTACACTTGAACTATGTGATTACAATCCCTCTAATGCACTAACGGAACTATCTTTTGTATATAATGCCAGAATCTTCAACTCGATGAAGGCAGGCAGATATAGAAAGAAGAAAAAAACGGATGGGAAAATGCAGATTGTGAAAATAATGAACAGATGCAGATGATCAAGAAACAAATTTTAAAAAAAGAAACAAAACATTGTCACATGTTCTTCATTTTAAGTACTGCGCTGTACATAAATCATTGTCAGAATTACTGCCAGGAGCAGCCAAGTGATCTCCCAAAGAAAATGTGGGATGCAGATAATCAGACGGAAGATCTCTGGACGAAGATGGCGGCAGGACTGGTAGACGGTTTCGAGGAAATCTCGAAGACTGAACGCCATGACCCATTCGTGCTGGCAGGTCTTCCAAAGTCGCAGTAGGATGGAGGTAGTCTAAGCGAGGACTTGAAGTGGGAGCAGCTGGAAGGTTGACAGAAGACTGGTGAGAAGAGCACTGTCCATTTTGTGACGGGGGTGTAGACCAGGTCTTTTGGAGCCCGTGCTGGGCTGGAAGGGTCATATAGAATGGTACGGCACGCGCACCATCGCATGAAACTTCGGCCGGAATGGCGTAGGGACGTTCATAGGCGCTGCTGTTGTCTGAAATGCAGACAAAATCATACTGCTTCTCAGTCTGGTTTTTTTTTTTTTTTACACAAAAATTCTGTCACAGGAACATTCAATGTTACATATTGAAACACAGTTTAGTACAAAGTGATGTAAGAAAAAAAGCCTTTTTTCTTCTTTTTTTTTTAAAACATAAATGAACACAAAGACAGAACGAAAACTTTCTACCACAAAGAAAATTGCAAACTCCACGTTTGCACGGGGTTGACTTTTTTTTTTTTTTAATGACTGGTGAGTTAAGCGGCGACAGCCCTGATATAGCCCTATGTGGTTGGCTGGGCTATAAGCAGCATTATCATTATCATAGTAAATAAACCCTTGCACATAGATGGGCTTGCTTGCATGCAAAATACAAATATGCATGCCTGGCCTCACTGCCGGCAGTTCTGCCAGGGTTAGTACATCATCATTGTCTAGCATTGTTTGATTGGTCTTTTCCCTGCAGAATTTGCCCGCGAAAATTCTCTTACATTGCCGTTAGTTAGTTAGTTACATTCAGATTTAATGTCTAAACCCTTTTCTTAGGTGTGATAGCAGTCAGAGAAAATCATCCTAAAAGACTCACAGATAGAATTGATAAATGGCAGAAAATTTCAAAACTCTCTCTGGCTGTCTGCCAGCCTGCCTGCCTGCCTCTCTCTTTCTCTCTCTCTCTCTCTCTCATTGTCACCTGTGTGTATGTGTGTGTGTACACATGCACGTGTGTGTGTCTATATACGTTTGAAGGAGTTGGCGTGTGTTACCAGAGGCTAGTATGTAATGTATGTTGTTGTTTTCACATGCATATATGTACATGGAATGTATGTGTGCATGTGAATGCTTGCACGTGCATGCTCGCACACACTAATCTACATATATATATATATAGGTCCATGTACGTGACACACAGAACTGACCTTCAGAATTGTACACACAGTCCTCGACCCTTTCGTATACGTGGTCGGCCGGGTCTAGGGTTTCCACCTGTACCCGCCGTGGACATGGGGGAGGGGGCTCGAGGTCCTCCCCCTCCCTCTGCGTTCCGTGCAGGTGCAGTATCAGCTGTTGGTAGCTCGGCCTTCCCTCCCGTCTGCCGTGCTCGACCCCAGGGTCCACTGTGAATCCTGGAAGGGAGGGGAGAGAAGAGGTGGAGAGGTGGGCGGGGTCAGACAAAGACAGAAGAACATAAATTCCTGTGAGAAGAGGGATGAAAGGCCTGAGCTCTTTCTCTCTCCTTGCTCTCTTCATCTATCACTGATGTCGTATAAC
This sequence comes from Conus betulinus, assembly GCA_016801955.1. NCBI lineage: Eukaryota > Metazoa > Mollusca > Gastropoda > Neogastropoda > Conidae > Conus > Conus betulinus. The sequence continues at coordinate 51,978 of JADBJO010002831.1, read as the reverse complement.
AAATTTTCGTTTCTTTTGTTTGCTTTTTTTTTTTTTTTTTACTGTTTTTTTTCTTCTTTTTTTTCTTTTCTTTACTTTTTTTGTGCCATGAATATCCTAAAGCTTTTAATAATGTGACGAAAAACTCGTGAGCCCAAAAAAGAGTCTATGTCTCTGTCTGTCTGTCTGTCTGTTGCCTGTTTGCCTGTCTCTCTGTGTCTGTCTGTCTGTCTGTCTCTCTCTGTCTCTGCGTTTACACACACACACACACACACACACACACACACACACACACACACACACACACACACCATGTATATATATATAATATATTAATCAGTTCTCCCAAGGGGCAGGGCACCGCTCTACAGCAAGAAGTAGAACAAAATATTGAGCACAAGACAACAAAGATAATTTTTTTTTTTGGTGTGGATACCTGCCTTTCTCTGTTGTTTGTCTCTCTCTCTCTCCTCTCTCTCTCTCTCTCTCTCTCTCTCTCTCTCTCTCTCTCTCTCTCTCTCTCTCTCTTTGCGTGCATCAGAAGACCTACGAGAACAGTGACTGTGATGATTAAAAGAATTTGATTATCTAATTAATGATTGATGCTATCTCTCTCTCTCTCTCTCTCTCTCCTCCTCTCTCTCTCCTCTCTCTCTCTCTCTCTCTCTCCTCTCTCCACTTACTTCTTATCTTGACGACGGAGAAACGATGACGATGATGATGAACAGAAGAAGGACAAGGAGACTGCCGGTTGTCATGCCAATAATATGCTCCAGCGGCATGCTGGCAAAATGTCCTTTACTTTTCTCTTCTTCATACTCCATCTTTCCTGCATGTCAATTCAGACCGTCAAGTTCCTGGGTTTCTTTCTTTCTTTGTTTTTTTGCCAGGCGCTTGGCACACAAATGATTGAAAGACTAGGGTCCATCCCTATCTTCTGGTTTGTTTAAATGTTTGTTTCTTTACCGTGATATTTCAACATAAAAATTGTTCCTAAAAACATTGTCCGTTGTTGTCTGTGTGGAGGGTCGGTTATTAAGTTCCTCCTTTATCATCTAAATTGTTGTGACCTAAAGTTGTAGTCTTTACTGTTATACTGAATGTATAAACTACAAGCTGCTTTGAGGTAAAACTGAAGTAAAACTGAGATGTAGTGCTTGCATTGGATAAGGATTGTAATGGTTGCAACTTCAACATGGTCATAAAATCTAACATAGATCCAGGTTGAACGTTTGAATCCGTGTCCACCGGTTTCAGTTAACTAGAAACATTTTTTTTTTTTTTTTTGTATTGAAACAAAAACAGGATTTTGGAAAACCTTAGGTGTGTTAGCAAACAGTTTTTCCCAAATCGTCATCACAGTGAGACTTTAATTCTGAAAACAGCTGTGAGAAACAGCTAGTAACGGGGAATTATGAAATGTTTTGGAAAATGAATAACTATGCGTCTTTATTCAGTGGAAACAAAGAACAAAAGATTGTTAAATTCTTTCACTGAAAAACAGTGAAAGTAGTAGTACAGTGTAAGTAGCAATTGCACTGGATTCTTGTTTTCTTTCAAAGGAAATGAAGAGCTGTAGGCCTACTGGATCCTTTATTCAGTGGAAAAAAACAGATGACTGTTGCTTCTTTAATTTGAATGGAAAGAAAGAACCGAGTTGTATCCGTTTTCTTGATGGAAGTAAAGAACTGTATTAGATCTTTTCTGTCAAGAGAATGAAGAACGATGTTGGGGCCTGTCTTCAAAATTTTAACTTCGAACACACACACACACACACACACACACACACACACACACACCCTGCACTCCACTACCCCCTCTCTCCTGCACCCCTCGCATTGATCCCTTCTCTCTCGCTCTGTCTGTCTGTCTGTCTGTCTGTCTGTCTGTCTGTCTGTCTGTCTGTCTCTCTCTCTCTCTCTCTCTCTCTCTCTCTCTCTCTCTCTCTCTCTCTCACCACAATCCACTTCTTCCCGTCCTCCTGGACAGTCAATATGAGAGTCACAGACTGCCGTCACGGCGATACACTTGCTGCTGTGGGGACACAGGTAACTTCCCCTGTCTTCACACCACACGTCTGGAAGTAGACATGGCACATACACACACACACACACACACACACACACACACACACGCACACTCACACGCACACACACACACACGCACGCACACTCACACACACACACACACACACACACACACACACACACGCACGCACACTCACACGCACACACACATACACACACATGCGCACGCACGCACGCACGCACACACACACACACGGGTTGATTCCACATTCCCCACTATCCGCTGTTCACCCTCTCTGACTTCACGTACAGACTCATCTTCCCACTCATCTCCTCCACCCACTCACTCATCTACCCACCGTCAAGGACGACGACAACAACAACAACAATCAAGAAGAAGAAGGAGGGAGGAGAGGAGAGAGAAAAAAAAAAGAAGAAACAACAACAACAAAAGTGATTGATTCCAACATAATTATAAAACCGACTCGCTTCCTAAGAACCGACCGACATCCCTACACCCACACATGCCTTCCGTTCCGTTCCCCCAACTATAGTCCTGGCAACCCGTGACGTCAGTTGTGTATTAGTTTTTGGTCTGTCTTTCTTTCATTCTTTTTCTCTCATCGTCTTTCTTTCTGTCTTTTCCTTATTCCTTCGGTTCTCTTTTTCGCCATATACTGAGTGAATGTGTCACACACTACACCACACAATAAAACAAAGAAATTCTGGCGCTTTGTATCCAACGCCGAAACACTGTAAGTCCGCCAGAAAATGTGTATTAGAAACGGAACATTCTGACTTGCAAAGTGCGCGAGAGTTGTGGTTACTCATAAAGGGGGGGGGGGGGGGGGGGGGGGGTAAAGACCCCAAAAAGTGCAAAAATTAGGAGGTTTCAGGAATTCGTTTTTTTCAACCGTTCATAACTATAAACTGACGATCTTTTGGCCAATACACTCGCCTGTATCTTTCATATCAAATCCAACGTAACACACATCTGTTTTTACACACACACACACTCGCACACAAAAAATTGTAATGACGTCTTTTGTCGTCATCATCGTCGTCATATTATCGTCACAATGTCGTACAAACAGACAATACTGACCGCAGTCTCTCTCGTCCTCGCCTCCTGCGCACTGGGTCACGCCGTTACAGCGTGAGGTCAAAGTGGGCAGTAAACATCGTGTACTGTTGTCGCATAGAAAGCCTTGCTCTCGTTCACACAGTGCCTCTGTGCATAGATATCATCATCATCATCGTCATCATTATCATCATCAACAACATCATCAATACGATCATCATCACACCTGTATAACATGGTAAAAGAGCGCAGTAGATATCATCATCATCATCATCTGCGGGCTTTTTGGACATGCCGTCTCCCTCCTTCCCCTGTCTGTCTGTCTGTCTGTCTGTCTGTCTGTCTCTTTCTCTGTCTGTCTGTCTGTCTCCTCTCTCTCTCTCTCTCTCTCTCTCTCTCTCTCTCTCTCTCTCTCTCTCTGTACACGCTCGCGTGGGCTATGTATGTATGTCTGGCGTGAGCGCTATTTCACAAACGGGGCATTCACGTAAAACATTATGCATGCGTACATGCATTCATGTCGTGCGTTTGTGCATGCAGCTGCGTGTCTGTAATCCGTAGTCTCTACAACATTACGAGCCTAGTGTATAAATGAAAAAGAAACTATTAGAAAACAAAACAAATAACACCCCACCCCACCCCACCCCACCCACCCTCCGATCTGTAGTGCGGCGAGTCCTCCGGCAGGTTTGCCTCATGCCAACCTGAAATTAATCACCTCCGGTGGACTGCCGGCGCTGAACCTGCAACACAACCAACCTGGTGTGGCTGTGTAGAGAGGAGCCATAATGAACTTTCAAGGCAGTAAGTCAACAGAGGGCAAAGATGATGAAACAGGATTTTTTTCTTTCTCTTCTAGAAGTTGTAACCGTCACTCACTGCATCCGATTTCGTCGGCGCCGTTCCGGCACTGCGTGGAGCCGTCGCAGAGAGCGGAACGAGCGAGGCACTGGGTGCTGTTCGGGCAGAGCGTCTGTCCTCCCTGGGTCTGGCAGTACAGTTCTGAACCAAGAAACCGACACACAGAGATGGCCGATCAGATTGATAGGACGGTATAAACATCGCTCTTTTGTTTTTTTTTTTTTTTTTTTTTTTGTTTTGTTTTTTTCTTTCTGTTCTTTTCTATCCATTCTATTTGACTCCAATATTTTTATTTACTTTTCTTTTGTTTTGTCGTGACTTTGTGTAGGTCATCGTTGTGGTCAGACAGCTATCGTCACCGTTGTCGTTATCGTCCTTATCATCGGTCATCATCGTTACACAGAAAAGGTTTTTTTGTTTTTTTTTTAAGCATGTGAAACATGTGAAACAACAACAAATGCCTTTTTTTTTTTTTTTTTTTTTTTCTTAAAATCAGCAACACAGAATGACTCCACTCATGTCACACACAGAAAAATGCGATTTATCGATAGTCTAAGAGAAGGGACTTAACTTTTACTTGCGTCTCGCATTTTTAAAACGTAATGTCATGAGTTCTTTCTCTTTGAATTTTGAGTGTGGTTGCACTCGCACAGAAAGGTTACCAAAAAAAAAAAAACAAACAAACAAACAAAAAAAAAACCCCATTATCCTGTCCCCACGTATGAGGACATGGAGGAAGTATATTAGAAATAAGGTAATGAAAACTACTCCAATGAACAGAAGTTAAACACACTGCAATGAACGCGCGCGCGCGCGTAACACACACACACACACACACACACGCACACACGCACGCACCACCAACCACACCACACACCACCACCACTACCCCACCACTCTCTCTCTCTCTCTCTCTCTCTCTCTCTCTCTCTCTCTCTCTCTCTCTCTCTCTCTCTCTCAGTTCATGTCATCATTGTTAAAACAACGGTTGTCAGTCAGCTTCTTCATCAAGACAGGGGGATGCTCATCGTCTCTTTTACCTGTCGAATAATATGGCTTCCCCCAAGGCTATGTCCTTGGTTCAGAACTTTTCCCAACATACATTAGTGATTTGCTTTCGTTCTAAAAAAAACTCTGTGTACCTTGTTCTCAGATGGCAACCATTCACTGAACCAGCCATTCTAAAACTGAAGACGTTGCCTTTGTACCACAAAAAAATGTTAATCACTTAATAATCCACGGTCTAAAATAAAAATAACGTTTGTTTGAACCTTAGAGAAAAGGTTTGTTTTATTTGATATTTTGTAATAGGTTTCTACGGGAAGGATCGATGGAGAAGATGGTGAGGTGTGGGTTTCGAGATGAGGGTAAGGATGGAGGGAGAACAAGAAAGGGGTCGACGGGTGTGGGGAGAAGCAGACGCCGGAGGTGTGTGTGTGTGTTGGAGCTGGGGGGGGGGGGGGGGGGGGGGGGGGGGGGGGGGGGGGGTCGGGGGCGATCGGAACTCCAGGATCGCGCCTTCATTTGATACGTTTCTGTGTCTTCAACCATTCATGAATATTACATGCTACAACAGCCACACTCATCCCGTCGACATCTCTTATCTCTACACAGCTACTGACCGCAGTCCTTCTTCGTCAGAGGCGTCCGGCAGTCGGCGCTGCCGTCGCAGCGGTACTTGTGGTCATAGCAACGCGTGCTGTTGCCCCCGCACCGGAAGGCGTGGTCCGATGAACAGTTGGCCTCTGTGATACAGACAACAGCAATGTACACACACACACACACACACACACACACACACACACACACACACACACACACACACACACACACACACGCACACACACACTCTGTCACAGGGGAACAGAAAGAATTCACTCAGGGTCCGGCCTACTTGAGAGTTTGTTTTCTTTTTTCTTTTCCCCCCCCCCCCCCCCCCCCCCCCCCCCCCCCTTTTTTTTTTTTTGTCTGTGAGGCCTTCAACCTCCCATATTATACCCATATCATTTTCCGTTATTTTAATTTATTCATTCTTTTTTTCTTCTTCTTTTTTTCGTTTTTTTTTTTTTTTTAAGTGGGGCCTAGATCCTCTTTCCCCCCCCACTTTTTCACCCTCCCCCTTCCAAAGTTTCCCACACCATGCAATAGTATCTACCGGAGAGTTGTCGTCAATAATTTATGCTGTCACATATTAACTGGGATTCTTCAGTGAGTAAATAACATAGATATTCACGTGTTAGGCCGACAGATTCAAGGTGTTGGACTTTGTTGTTGGCTGCACCGAAGCGGTCATATTTTCATCGGCGTTCGTTAGTTTCTTCATCTGTTTCGTTTGTGTGTTGGCTAAAAAATAAAACATAGCAATTGTAAACTACCGAACCGATTTCAAACGAAAAGTTGATGGGAAAAATGAAACGTGAGTCACCGACGAACTTATAACAATATCTTAATGTGGATTCGTGATGCGAATACGCATGTACATTACAGATTCCAGATCCATCCAAGACTATTGCAGATTTGATCATGTAAAACTGAACCCATTTTAACCAAACGTAGTAGAAAGACTGAATGTACCACTAGTACAAACGCCTTTAAAGTTTTTGTTTCTTAAATTAAGATGTGTGAGAGTTTTCCAAAAGCGTAATTATTTTTCAAATTGAGATTTCTGGGTTTGAAACAGGCAGCATCAGTTAATACCTTGTCAAGATCGATATGACTCAGCCCATGGAAGATTTTAAAAACCTGTATTGTCTCCCCTAAATTGCTCCATTATACAGTCTCTCTTTCTGTGTTTTTGTCTTGTAACTTAATTATTGCTCATGGTTTGCTCATGTTCTTGTGTTACCTTTATCAAGGAGCTTGCTTTCAGCAGCATCTCTCTCTCTCTCTCTCTCTCTCTGTGTTTCGTTTGTTTATTTTGTATGTTAACTTTACAGATTCACGCGCCAGACCACGTACGCGCCGGGCTACTTTATCGGTTTTTAAGAATACTTTCGAGTCGTTAGACTACACTGATGACAAAAGAATTACATTTTTGCTCGTTTCAGTAAGAACATGTATCCATGAATTGAAGTATTTCATGAAAAAATTTTCGTCTACCGTAATTGCTAATAGACAAATGTTTTGATGGTCTAACATTTTTCTGGAGGACCTAAGACGAAGAGCTATCCAGATTACACAACGTCAAAGCCATCAGTGCCATGATGGTGGACATCATAGGATAAAAAAGAAAGAGCATACTTTTTTTTCTTTTTTTTTTTCATTAAAAAAAATTCTCATTAGCTTACCATAATCCCTTATTCAACGCCAAATTAGCTCTTTTCTGTCTCATGTATTCACCCTGCCCGTCTCCCTTTTTCTCTACCTTTTTTTTTTTTTTTTTTTTTTTTTTAACTTAAAGGGGAGTGACTGTACTCACGGCAGCCCCACTCGTCACTGTTATCTGGACAGCCGCGCACGCCGTTACAGCGGAAGATGGTGTTTATACAGTGAGCCCGACTGCTGGCACACTGGAACCGTCGGGGGTTCTCTGAGCAGAACGATTCTGGAAAAGAAATAAAATAAATGAATGAACGAGTGTGTGAGTGAATGAACAGCAAATGAAAGAATAGATAGAATGATAGATAAATGAAATGAATATACAAGTACATACATACATACATACTAACAAACATACACGTATTCATACATACAAACATACGTTTATTCGTGAATGTATGCATGCATATGTACATACATATACGCGCATACATACACACGCACATATACAAATACTTATGCATACGTTCATACATACACATTCATACATATTTAAACTTAGGGGTAGGCAGATAATAGACATATAATATGTAGACATAATTATAATACATAGAAATATAATACCACCACACACACACACACGCGCGCGCGCGCGTGCGCGCGCGTGCGGGCGCGTGTGCACACACATTCAAAATACGCGCGCGCACGCGCAGACACTCATATATACAGAAGTTATGCAGCAGAGAGAGAGAGAGAGAGAGAGAGAGAGAGAGAGAGAGACAGACAGACAGACAGACAGACAGATAGATGGACAGGCAGACAGAGCCCAGGACCAGTCTCTGAATGTCCAGACCACTGACTGACCACAGTCCTCTTCATCACTCTTGTCGTTGCAGTCCATTCGGTCATTACAGCGCCAGTAAGCGGGCACACAGCGATTGCTCTGGTCACGACACTGGAAACGGTCCGTCCGCCGTCCGACAAAACGACTCTAAAGGGAAAAAAACATTGAGAGAGAGAGAGAGAGAGAGAGAGAGAGAGAGAGAGAGAGAGAGAGAGAGAGAGAGAGAGAGATTCATCAGGTTACCTTCGGGCAGAAAGATTCTTAAATTAACAAAAAAAAATGGGTCATTCACTAACAAAACGCTTAAAAATGGAGATTCAGCCGACACCGTCCAACAGAGAGTATCTAAACAAAACAAACAAAAACAAACAAAATCATAAGTTACTATCAGACAGACTTTATAAACAATGCTTTGTCGGTCACCATCTGACAGAACGACAACACACACACACACACACACACACACACACACACACACACACACACACACACACACACCACTTCCACCACCACCACCACCACCACCACCAAAGATTCATTGGTCATTAACTGACAAAAATACTTTCTTTCTTGCAAATTCAATCACACGAGGTGTCCCACAGCAAGGATTCATGTGTCAATCTCCGACAATTCTAAGAACAAAGACTCACCGATCCCTGTCAGACAAAGATTCACGGGTCATTATACGAGAAAAGACTCTTAAAAACAAAGATTTACCCGTCATTATCCGCCCGAAAGCCTCTAAAAATAAAGATACATTTGTCACTGTTCGACAGGAAGACCAGAAGTTAAAAGCAAAGATTATCGGCCCGCCGCGACAGAAAGGCTTTGGAACAACGATTCTTTCTCGTACCAGCCGCCATGTGGCGAAGTGGTTAGCGTCGCGCACTTCCGGCTGGGAGGCCGGGGGTTCCAACATCATCAGAGCCATTTATTTGTGCTATTTTTATGCCCCGACCGGCTCCGCGACAAAGCAGCTGTTCTGGTCAGTAGAGGGCTCAGCTCGTGGTGTCCTGTACATTTTGGATCAGAACAGGCACCACTGAACACCACCGAAGTGACTCACCGGCACTGCAGTAACTTCTCCGGTAGGTTGCCTCTTGACGACTTGACATCGACTGCTCAATGTGGATTGCCGGTACCAGGACTGAGGCGGGCCGGACCAGACTGACACCCGTGGACGGAGAAAGAGGGTGTGTGTGTGTGTGTGTGTGTGTGTGTGTGTGTGTGTGTGTGTGTGTGTGTGTGTGTGTGTGTGTGAGTGAATGTGGTGCGTGTGCGTGCATAACTGATCACACTCAAACTATCAAATGACCGCTGGCCACGACAGCAGCACCACCACGATCATCATGACAAACACCCACACTGACCACAGTCCCACTCATCGCTGTTGTCCGGACAGTCTCGGTCACCCGTCACAGCGCCAGGAGGTCACTATACACACTGGGTACCATGGCTGCCCCAGCACTGGAACCGCTCCGGGTGCTCGCTGCAAAACCTGTCTGGAACCAAGTCAGAACACACAGCGAATAATCTCAAATAAATTTCAAGTAAAAACACAACAATACAAAAGAAAAGAAACGAAGAAGTCCTCCCATACCCCCCATCTATCCATCACCACCACCCACCCACACACGCACTCCCCCCCTCCCCCCCCCCCCCCCCCCCCCCCCCCCCCCCCCCCCCCCACACACACACACACACACACAAGCAACACCAAATCAACCAACCACATGAACAAAAACGTCGAAAAGGATCGTGAGGCATTTATACATACAAGCAGTTTTCAAAACTTTTTTTTTTGTCTTCAACATCGCTGAATTCCTTGTCGAGCCAATGGCCTGAAATTAGGGAATATTGATAGGGAATATGATTATTGGAGGTAAAAGATGGATTAAGAATTATGGATACGGTTTAGTCCATGTTTTGAGGAGGAAGATGGGAATTTAATTCCATTTGAACAATGTCAACAAAGACAATTTATATTGTCAGCATACATTTGTCATCTTTTCTGAGTATAGAGTTGCATGCAATAAGTGTGTACACAGATACACAAAGAGATCTCTTCACAACGATAAATATTTTAATTCGCATATGTACTTTGAAAAAAAATATATAGTCCACATTTAAGAGGTCTTAGCTGTAATACAAAACTGTGATAGATAACATAGTTCGTTCAAATGCTTCAAGACCTGCAGGGTTCATCAAACGTTGAGAATGACTGGAAACAGGATACATCTAAAAAAAATTTCTGATGTTGACATGGCTTCAATTGAGAACAAGATACAGTTACATGGACCTAAATTACTGTTGCATTGGAAGAAATTGGTGCGCTTTCACATTGATCGTTCCAGTTCCTACAGATCATAGAAACAACAATAAAAAAGAGAGGAAATGTCCTCCCATACCCCCCATTATCCATCACCACACCCACCCACACACAGCTTCCCCCCTCCTCCCCCCCCCCCCCCCCCCCACAACCACAGACCAACCCACCACGCGGACAAGCAACACCAAATCAACCAACCACAGAACAAAAACGTCGAAAGAAGATGTGAGAGCATTGATACATACAAGCGTTTTCCAACCCCCACCCCCCCCCCCACATCGCTGAATTCCTTGTCGAGCCATGGCCTGAAATTAGGAATCACCACATAGACACAAACAATATGAACCCAAATAATTGGAGACAAAAAACGAGAATGGATTAAGATTGATACAAGAAGTTTTCGAAGAACTTTTGTTTTTGTTTCAACATGCGGCATTCCTTGTGAACAAAGGAAATGGATGCGAACTTAGGGAATAGTGATAGGGACAGAGAGTATTGGAGGAAGGAAGATGGGAAATTATACATTTATTTAGACACATGCAGCAAAGGAGAGGAATTTATATTGTCCGAATGTATCCATTTCGTATCATTTGTATCCTTTCTGAGGGGGGGGATAGGAATGGCATGCAATACGTGGTGTGACAGATACACAAAGATATCTCTTCGTAACGGACTAAATATTTAATTCGCATTATGTGCTTTGAAAAAAAATATAGTGACATTTAAGAGACGGTAGTCCAGAAAAGAGTACTTAGAAAAATCTGAGTATAGAAGAAGACTTTACGGGAAGATCAAACGTGAGAGATAATGGGAGAGATGGAAAACGGAAAAGAGTCGAGTAAAAAGGAGTCGATTCGAGAGCTCAAGACTTGCAGGGTTCCCAATTTGAGAAAACAAGATGAATAGAAGGAACTGGACAAAAGGATAGTGAGAGAAGAAATTGAATTTCTGTGCGAGGAGAAATTGATCAAATTTCTGAAAAGGAGAAGAGAGTAAGAGAGAGATGAGATGAAGTGAAGTGAGATGAGCTGAGCAGATTGAGAGACAAGATACAAGTTAGGAGAGGAGAGGAATTAACCGAGAGAGAGACTGGAGAGAAAGAGGTGCGCGAGAAGGCGATTGATCGTTTCCAGTTCCTACAGATCATGTCAAAAGCTGTTATTGAGGGGAGAGAGAGAGGAGAGAGAGAAGAGATCGAGAGAGAGGATAGAGAGAGAGGGGTAGAGAGCGAGAGAGATCTTTATTCCGCTAGGCCATAGCCCCAGAAGGGGTATACAATAATACAGATAATATTCTTGTATTATATGACGGGGGGGGGGGGGGGGGGGGGGGGGGGGGGGGGCGGGCAACAAACAAACAAAAAGAAAAACCACAAAGATCATATGTTACAGCTTTCAAACCTGCAATGCATTAACGATAGCACTCCATACCGTTTTACACATACTTTCTTAACTGCAAGTACTAGTTAAACAGAAACAAAATTCAAGCATTCACTTTTGTAATAAATGATGAACCCAGGCTGTAACAAACTTCCAAATGTTTAAAATACTTTCTACAAATACAGTGCAACTGCTTCATAAGGTTATCATTTCTTGAAGTCATTAGCAATAATCAGAGAGAGAGAGGAGAGAGGAGAGAGAGAGAGAGAGAGAGAGACAGACAGACAGACAGACAGACCGAACAGACAGAAAGAGAGAGAGAGAGAGAGAGAGAAAGAGAGAGAGAGAGAAGAGAGAGAGAAACAAACACAGACACAGACATACAAACGCAGACACACACGATCTCTCTCTCTCTCTCTCTCTCTCTCTCTCTCTCTCTCTCTCTCTCTGTCTTTGTCTCGCTCTCTATCTCACACACACACACGCACACACACACACACACACACACACACACACACACACCACACACACACACACACACACACACACACACACACCACACTCACTCACTCACCACACACACACACACACACACACACACACACCACACACACACACACACTCACTCACTCACTCACCACACCACACACACACACACACACACACACACACACACACACACACACACACACAACACACACACACACACCACCACATGCAGCAATCGGCCATTCATCAGTCCTATTGGGACAGTCGGAGTGACCGTTACACCACAAGTCTGACCAGATGCACGTCACGTTGTCCCCACACGGAACAGAGTCCGGATGATTACAATCCGCCACTGCAAACACAACACACACACACACACACACACACACACACACACACACACACACACACACACACACACACACGAACTGAAACCATTTATTGTCAGGTAAACAAATCAAGTGACACAAATTCAGAAAAGTGAATTGAAAATAAATAAGTTAAAGATAATATATGGCACACTGTCAAATTATTTTTCTTGAGATGAGAAAATTGTAAAGAAATGATTGACGATACTTTGATAGAATTGAAAGGCGACTAAAGTCAATTGAACTTGCTCTCTTCCTCTCTCTTTTACTCCTATTTACCCACGTCCCGTCAACCCTTCTTACACCTTTTTATATCCATAATAGAATTATCATTATACTCTCTCTCTTCCCCCTCATCTGGGAAAGTACTCAGGAAACACACACACACACACACACACACACACACACACACACACACACACACACACACACAGGCACAAGAGTACATGTACATATATACGCACTCTCTCTCTCACTCACTCACTCACACACACACACACACACACACACACACACACACACACACACACACACACACACACACACACACAAGCATGCACGAAGCACACACATACACGACATACGGACGGACAGAGTTGCTGGCCTGCGCTTGTTTTCCCCCAACTATCAGATTGTTCATCTTTGTATTTGTCTGACTTTAATCAAGTTTTAAAGGCTGTGCCAGCCTTGAATAAAAGGTACCCTATGTTAGGCTTTCTTATGGGAGCAAAAGTTACCCCCACCAGTTTACTATTTACATGGCAGCCGTTCATTCATGTCTTTCAATGCCAAATTTTCTTCCCGTCTCAAGAGTCTTGTGGTGACCATATCTCAGTTGAAACTTTGAAATTTTACGGGGAAGGTTTTTATGTACGGCTATGTTTGAAAATGAACTGTAACAGTAACCGTGATAATACCACCGACATTTATTTTGTAATTATTCCCTCCCACCATAACCTCTTGAAGAAAAAAAGAACTGTTACACTGTCCGTGATAATATCATTGACTATTATTTTCTAAATACTCTTACCATAATAATTTTTTTTTTTTTTATCATCTCGTGACGATTCTGGAAAAAAATTCTACCAAGTGCTTCCCGATGAATAAGAAAACTGTTGAGTCCAAAGGCAGAAACATCTACTCTCAGTTAAACTCTGCTTTGCGAATTTTGTCCAAAAAGAATGCGCAGTGCCCGTAACAGACAAAGTCAGAAGTCATACACACAGAGAAATGTACAGCAGTACAAGCCAGAAAGAACAAAATGTGTACACAGAGATGAGCCGAGACACTTTAAATGGTGACAGGCAAAGAAACAGGGACACAGTTGTACATTGTATATAGATGTCGACACGACACACGAAGAGCCACTCTTGAGATGAGCACAGAGCCATTCATTGAAAGAGATGAAACACAGACATGTGAATGATTATGAACACAAGTGAGCATAAGCTATGACTACGTACAGAAGTACAGAAGTAGCAACGAACTCACACACACACACACACACACACACACACACACACACACACACACACACACACATACATACATACATACACACACACTTTCTCTCTGTCTCTCTGTCTGTCTGTCTGTCTGTCTCTGTCTCTGTCTCTCTCTCTCGCTCTCTCTCTTACCTATAGCAAAATTGCCCCGAAAAACAAGCATCAGAACGACGAAGAAAGACGAGAATCAGCGTCCACGTATCCATAATTCGACCTCAACTGAAAACTAAAATGACATTAAACAGACACAAATTATAAGAAAGAACATACAAACAAACAAACAAACAAAAAATCGATTTTGACAGCAAGGACGACGACGACTAGGATGACGGAAAAGAAATAGTAGTAGTAGTAGTAGTAGTAGTAGTAGTAGTAGTAGTAGTAGTAGTAGCAGCAGCAGCAGCAGCAGCAGTAGAAGTAGTAGCATTAGCAGCAGCAGCAGTAGTATCGAGAGCAACAGCATTAGTAGTAGTAGTGGTGTGGTGGTAGTAGTCGTAGTAGTAGTAGTAGTAGTAGTAGTAGTAGTAGTAGTAGTAGTAGTAGTAGTGTTAGTTGTTGTTATTGTTGTTGTAGAAGAAAAAGGAGGAAGAGGAGGAGAGGAGAAGTAGAAGAGGAGAAGAGGAGAAGAGAGGAAGAAGAAGAAGAAGAGAAGAAGAAGAAGAAGAGAAGGAGAAAAGAAGAAAAGAAGAAGAAAGAAGAAGAGAAGAAGAAGAAACTGACAACGAACAAAAAGAAGAACTAGGAGTCGAAATGACAACACAAACGACAACAACGACGACAAGAACAACGTCGTCGAAGAAGAAGAAGAAGAAGAAGAAGAGAAGAAGAAAGGAGGAAGAAAGGAGGAAGAGGAGGAGGGAGGAGGAGGAGGAGGGAAGAGCAGCAGAAGAAGAGGAATTCGATGGAATTTGCAACTTTAAAATCCATCCAAAAAGGTTTTGCAGTGCCATGATCTGAAAGACATCTTACACACACACACACACACACACACACACACACACACACACACACACACACACACACACACACACACACAAAACTAACACATTAATAGATCGATCGATCGAATATTGACAAATCTTTCGACCTGTTTTTGTATTTGTTTAATTAATTCGCTGCAGAGACAAAGTTGCAACGATGATGGAACTGTGTTTGTTGCTTTGCTCTCTCTCTCTCTCTCTCTCTCTCTCTCTCTCTCTCTCTCTCTCCTCTCTCTCTCTCTCTCTCTCTCTCTCTCTCGCTCTCTCTCTCTCTCTCTCTCTCTCTCTCTCTCTCTCTCTTCTCTCTCTCTCTCTCTCTCTCTCTCTCTCTCTCCTCCCATGTTTCCATCCTCTCTTTCACAGAGTTACAAGCGTAAAACACATTACTCCTCAATGACGCTGTGATTAAATATCTACAATCGATTTTTTTCATCTGACATTCGGAAGATTTTTTCCTAGGATGGTACACATGTATCTGTATTAGTATTCATATCTTTCTTTTTCAAAACATCTTTTTTTTCTAAAAATACGAATGTATGTATCGGTGGTTTTCTTTAGTTATAAACCAAGCATCTAAATCACCAGCAAACCGATGAGCGATCAGCCAGCCAATTAATCAGTTAGCCAACCAATGAAGTAGTGAACTAATCCACCCATCAACCGACCAACATGCTGACCAAACAACGATTCTACAAGTCAGCCAGCTAACCAACCAACCAACCAGGCAGCCAATGAGCCGGCCATTTTATCAAGCAGAAAATTCAGCAAGCGAGCTAACCAATCAATCTGTCGAGTATACAATCAAATAACCGACCAGTCGGTCAGCCAGCTAATCAACCAGTCAACCATCCGCCAACTGACAAGCCAATTAACCAGGCAGCCAACCAGCCAATCAGAAGACGTATAAAGCAACAAAGATCAGAAGCAAATAAAACAAACAAAGAAACGAAAAAGAAGTACGAAAGAAATGTTAAATAAAAAAAAAACAGATAGAAAGAAGAAATACTCAAAGCACCCAAGAAAGAAGACAAGAAAAACAGGGTAATTAAAAGAAAGAAGGAAAGACTGAAATGAAGTGAAATGAAGAGGAAAAACGAAACAAAGAAGAGACAAGAGAGAAAAGGAAGGAAAAATATCAAACGACCCAAGAAAGAAGTAGCAGAAAAGGGGGAAAAAAAAAAAAGCGGAAGGGGGGGGGGGGGGGGGGGGGGGGGGAGGAGAAAAAAAAAAAGGAAGGAAAAAAAAACTTAAACAAAGGAAAAAAAGTGAAAAAAAAAAAAGAAAAAAAAAAAAAGAAAGACAAAAGCGCAAAAAAAGGAAAAAAGGAACGATTTACAGAACAAAGAAAGAAAAAAGCAACAGAAAACGAAAGAATCACAGAACAAAGACAAAGAAACGAACTGGTGTGTTAAAAAAAAAAAAAAAAAAAAAGCTTCCAGTACCTTCCCCTGCAGTTCCCAAACTTGAGAAACGACTTCACCACCGCTCCTTGCCCACAGACGGCCGACCAGACCAAAGATCACTCACAGCTTACACAGCAGACAACCCAGGCCAGACGCAGCGGCTGGTAGACAGACAGACTGACTGACAGATAGACTGACGACACTGTGTCATCAAGCCTTACGCAAGCGGGCCGTCTTCGACGCGATGAGCATGGCCTCCTCTCGAGAAGAACCCTAAGAGGCACGGAAGGGCAAACTCTTTGATGACGTCTGTCCCGTTCAGAACAGAGGGACGCACTGTACTGTTGTTACTGTTCTTTGTGAGCCAGCGCTGCATTTTAAGTGTGTCTGCTCTGCGGAAATTAACAGTTGAGCATATACTGGGTAAAATATGCTTCAATGAAAACTTTCCTACTGCAGGAAGTCGTAGAATGTATTTGCCTGTTTCTAATGTTAAGCTATTTTTTTTTTGGATCAGGTCAGTCTTGTCAACCTTTCAATCTTGTCAATCTTTCAATAAGTTTCAAAACGGAGTGACTGAGGGCGGGAAATGAAGCAAAATTTAGAAAGAGAGGGGGTTAGTTAGTTACCGCCAAGAACACAGACAAACAGAGTACAGGAATAGACAGACACCTGTGGTGTTTTGTCCTGTCAGTCCCTGGCGGTAACTAACCGCCTCTCTTTCTCTTTTCAATATTTAGATTAGTTAGGTAGTTGTTATGTTAGTCCTACTGCCCTTTCAATATCTAGATTAGTTAGGTAGTTGTTATGTAGTCCTACTGCACGTGTCAAACTCGCTCTCTCTCTCTCTCTCTCTCTCTCTCTCTCTCTCTCTACCGTGTTTTGAAAATTTTTGGTGATGTTAAAAATTAACCAAGTTTTGCTGTTTTTGATGCTAGAGTCTAAAATCATCGACACAATGAAAAGACTTTAAATCAAATAACCAACCAACTAACCATTTCGTTGAATGCAAAAACCAAGTGATGATGTTGAAAATTAACAAAGTTTAGCTGTTTTTTTATGCTAGAGTCTAAAATCATCGACACGATGAAAAGACTTTAAATAAAATAACCAACCAGCTAACCAACGCAGCGCAGCATTTCGTTGAATGCGAATGCAAAAAACCAAAAACCGAGTGGGTGAAACTCGTTTCTCTTTTTTTTGTGGAGTAACCACAGCTGGCCGCAGAAAAGCTTGAAAGCTAGAACAAAAAGAAACAGATAACAAACAAGAAGGGTAACTCTTGCCCCCACGATGAAATAATGACAGGGGATGTCTCGTTCTTTGTTCTGACCGTTCTGCGTTGTCATTTCTGCCGGGCGATTTGGTGTCGTAAGCAGCATTCGTTGGGAGTTATGGGCCTGTAGTTATTTCATTACGGGGTCATGTTACCCTGTTTGTTTTGTTATTTACTGTTCACTGTTCCCTGCCTCATTGACGATTTTCTTTATTTAAAAAAAAAAAAAAAAAAAAAAAAAAAAAAAAAAGAAGCTGGTTTTGTTACATGTGGAGTTTTTTTTCTTTGTTTGTTTTGACAAATTGCTGGTCATTTCACCTTTCAGCTGGCCGGGAGTGGGGGGGGGGGGGGGGGGGGGGGGGGGGGGGGGGGGGGGTCCTTTCGTTTGCGACACCCACCCTAGCCACTGTCAACTTCCATTACTTCTATTATACTAATCATACTTAGCTTACTAGCGCTGTCCCCTGAAACGCTGTATGTGGTTGGGACGGTGAGAAGCACAAACGAAAGAAGGAACGCAGCAAGCAAGCAACCAACCAACAGAGAGACTTTAGAGGAATTTTAGCGCGAACATGTACGGTGTAAAGGTCACATTATCAATACTAACTAGAAGGACAGTCAGTTGAGGGCGCATCAAAGTTCTGATCACGACTGTCCGGCCGACCCCACACAGTGCCTTTTGACGGTTGTCAAAATCACACAGGACAACACACATCACAAAGCAAGGCAGAGACCATCGAAACACACAATGAAAGCGGTTATGACATGGTAGTTGCAAATATCGACATCTTGAGAGATATGAAATTAGACTGTGCTGAGATCGTGGAACTGCAAGGCATTCCTCCTAATTTATCCTTCCCAGAACTAAAAAAAAAAAAAAGACTGCACCCCCAACACACAAAGTGACTGAGAAATATACCCCCCTTAAAAAAAAAAAGAAGCACACACACACACACACACACACACACACACACACACGAAAAACGCCATACAAACAGACAAAGCAGAACACACAGTATACCCCACTCTGAGCACCGTGTACAAAAGTTCGCCACCTAACTGGCAGATTACTGAATAAATCTGACATATCATAAACTGCTATGTATTATGTTTGCCTATTTTGAACGGCAGAATGATTCAAAATTGCTTTTAAAATTTGTTCCAATTTCCGCCTGCAGTCATTTCACTTTGAAACTAATAGAAAGATGAACCTAGGTCGAGCCTCAGTCTGATCTCTACAGCTGAGCTTCAATCCTCAGTCAGAACAAAGAAGGTTTTTCTGTTCCAGTGTCTCTTCCGGTGATGCTAATCGTTGGAGAGAGAGAGAGAGAGAGAGAGAGAGAGAGAGAGAGAGAGAGAGAGAGAGAGAGAGAGAGAAATGGGCAGACCCCCCACCCCCCCATCCACTCTCTTAATCACACAGGAAAGCAGCAGCACCACCACCACCACTACACCACCACCACCACCACACCACCACGACCACCAGCAACAACAACAAAATAACAGAATAAAAAAAACCAAACCAAAGAAAGAAAGAAACAACCAGCACACTAACGTATAAGCATGCGTCCGCCACGAATGAAAGCAAACCAAAGTGCAAGAATCGAACGGAGAATTGTGTACTGGTGGCACAAAATGAAATTATAAACAAAACAGGCGGAGAGAGAGACAGAGAGAGAGAGAGAGAGAGAGAGAGAGA
>JADBJO010002831.1:20000-30000 GCA_016801955.1 Conus betulinus | reverse complement strand
GTGTGTTCTACAGTTTTCCTAACCTGTCAAGAGGATTTCCTTACAGAAATAGTTGCCATAGGCGACCACTCCCGTGTTGCTGTGGCTTCTCTCACACTGCGTAAGAAGCATTGTAGAATAGTGCACCTCAGGTATTTTTATTATCCACAAAATCGCTCCCAGACATCTACAGACTTCAACATAAGTTAAGGACCACTTGCAGTCTGTCTGACAAATGCAACACGCGCGAAACCAAAAATGTTTCATGTGTACAGATATTTAATTGCAACCCTTGTGAATCAAATTAAAGCAATTTCATTTGGATTGTGTAATGTTTTTGCAATGATAAAGCAATGTAAAGAGACTCACCCTGGGAAAAGAAAATCCACAAACATGTTTCTTTTATCTGTTCAAAAACGGATGTGTCCACCCCGCGCAGCAACACAATCGAGACAGCGCTGCCTCATGGAGTTGATGGTGTTTGCGATGACGGCCTGGGGGATGTTTTCCACTCCTGTCGCAGGACGTGCAGCAGCTGTTCCCGATTAGCTAGAGTGGGCGGTTTGCATGGAGTCGCCGGCCAAGTTCTCCCCAGATGTTCTCGATTGGATTGAGATCTGGACTGTTCGCAGGCCATGCCATCCTGGTGGTCCCAGCTTCCTGAATGAAAGTGTTGACAGCCCTGCAGTGGTGTGGTGTGGCGTTGTCATCCTGGAGGACAGCTTAGGGTCCGATCTGCTGGAGGGTCGCTGCGACCAGAGGCTGTAGGATCTCCTGCGGGGTAGCGCTGCCCATTGAGCATGCCCTCCACATGGTAGAGAGGAGTCCTGTAGTGTCGGCTGATGCCTCCCCAAACATAATGGAGCCACCTCCAAAAGCAGCCGCCTCCTGGATAGCATCATCTTGCAGCTGCTCCTGTGGGCGCCGCCACACCCTGATGCGGCCGTCTTTGGGGCTCATGATGAAGCGCGATTCGTCGATGAACAGGACATGGCCCCAAATGAGCACGAGTCCACCTCAAATGGTCCTGGCACCAAGCAAGTCGGCGTGCCCTGTGACCTGCAGTCAGCATGGGCTTCTTCACCGGACGCCTGGAACGCAAGGCGGCGGCATGTAGGCGACGCCGAGTGGTCTGCCCGCTTACTGCTGTGTTGGTGGAAGCACGCAGTTGCTGACTCTAGGCATTGGTGGTGGTTGTCCTCTCCCGAAGGGCCTGTCTGCAGAGGTACCGGTCCTCACGTTGTTTGGTTTTTCTTGGGACGCCCTGGGCGTGGCCGTTTCTGGACGGTGCCTGTGGTTTGATGGCGCTGTCTCAGACGGATGATGACCGAATGTGACACTTGCAGCCTTCTGGCCACCTCTCGGACGCCTACTCCGTCCTGCAGCCAGGCGATAGCTCAGGCGCGATCGAAATTTCTCAACTTTCGTCTCGCTGGCATGTTGGTGTTGTGCTTCAGAACGGGTACTCGACGGCATTTATGGCCATTGTGGTGAGCACAACGCACTCCCATACCTTCATGCTGTCACGTGCATCAGGATTTTCACCTGTAGACAGTTCGAGTCAGTGTGCACGGATTGCTGACAAACGGCTTGTTTTTGCCAAAAAAGAGCACTTTCTGCACGCTCAAGGGGAGTCAGTGCAGCTGTTGCATGCTTGGCAGTATTTATTGAGAAGTCTTAAATAAATGTCAGCGAACCGCCCAGAGAAACGCGGTCAAACGAGTCATAAGACAACACACACGCGTTTCGACCTCTTAGGTCTTCTTCAGTGAAACAGAGACGAACAAAATAACGAAAATGCACTTAGCTTTGATCGCTTCAGATTGCTTCTGTGTTCAGCGCAAGCAAGAAAAAGCGTTGAATGAGAACGAGGCCGTCGGAAGGGAAACCTGTAGACAGTTCGAGTAAGTGTGCACGGATTGCTGACAAACGGCTTGTTTTGCCAAAAAAGAGCACTTTTCTGCACGCTCAAGGGGAGTCAGTGTAGATGTTGCATGCTTGGCAGTAGGCCTGACGACTGTCGCGGTCAGAAACCTTGGTAATTACTAACCTTTATTTGATATTTGATTTTGAAAGCACCTAAGGCATTCTGCGGTGTGGTCCTTAACTTATGTTGAAGTCTGTACTTAAGATCTAGATCAAAGAGGGAGGGGGAGGTGGGGGGGGGGGGGGGGATAGCCCAGTGGTAGACTTTAGCCATGCTCAAGGGCTTCTCTCGCTTCCTAGTGGTGTGAGTATCCCCCACTTGCCCACCAGTGACAAAGGGTGAAGTTGCCACAAACCACAGTTAGGATGTTGCACTAAAAACACCCATATCATCCATGTAAGCGTTGTGAGGCCTACCATTTAACGTTAGACTAAAAACGGGTCAAAAGAACAAATTGCCCACCAATTATTTCCCTTGTTCTGGGGGTAATCTTCACGAATGAAATCACAAGCAATCTTCAAATGTATGATCCTCTAAGCTGACTTACATTTCAGGCCTTTGCCCCTCGCCCGTGACCCTGTGTTTACGCCAGCCCCCGAAGCTCCAAAATCATGCCATCCCTTTGATGTTCATCTGTCTACTTGGAGCCGCCTGGCTTGTACCTTGATAGCCTTATGAAAGGAAATAAGGAGAATCAACTTTCAGACATTCACAATTCTCCAAACAATCCATCCACTTGCGTCAGTCTATTTATTACTCGACTCCTTAAGCAAGGCCTTGGCGCTTTCATTTTTGGCGTGCAGCCTTTGCAGCAGGGAAAGAGTGGCACTCCGTTCATGTGAGTGCAAGCTATCACTTTGTATGACCATTGTGACTGTCGCTTTTCTGCCTAAAGTTAAGATTGAAGGACTCGACAGAACTTTCCAATGTTGATTGATTGATCTGTCTCTGTCTCTGTCTCTGTATCAATCTTTACTCTCTGTCTGCTTGTCTGTCTGTCCCTGTTTGTTCGTCTGTCTGCTTCTTTCTGTTGCCTCTCTGCCACCCTCTCTCTCTGCCAGTATGTCTCTCTCTCTCTCTCTCTCTCTCTCTCTCTCTCTCTCTCTCTCTCTCTCTCTCTCTCTCTCTCTCTCTCTCTCTCTCTCTCTCTCCTCCTGCCCTGCGTGTGTGTGTACAATTGAGTAGTGTCGAAGACAGCGTGGGTGAGCAATCCCTTCCGGAAGAAGCCATCATCAGGCCCCCATCCAGCGACCGTCCCCACACGACCTTATCCACACTCACGACTGACTCAGACCCACCGAAGTCGTAGGTGTGGAGAGATGATTGAAACTAAACTCACCCACACAACAGGCCATGAAAGGCCACAGTTTTCTTTTCTTTTTTTTTTTTTTGAAAGGAGGTGGGGGCAGGGAAGAAGGATGATTAGTGAGGATGGGGGAAAAATGCTACGAAATTCTGTCTTTGACCTGAGACTTTGTAAAATGTCTTTATTCAACATAAAGTTTCTCGTCTATTCGCATCTCCCAGCGTCAACCAGGCCCGAGCGATATCGCCACCTGCAGCGCTGGTCAGGAGATTTCAGCAACGCAGGCATGAAAGATGAAAGAAACTCGGATTGTGTGGTTGAAAGCCTTCTCATGTGAGTTCCGTCGCACACTCACCCATTCCGAGTGAGAGTCAACCGGTGCAGACTGTTGTTTGCCTCAGCCAACTTGGTCATTGGTTTACCTGCATCTGTTTGTGTTTGTTAGTATGTATGTCTGTCAGCAGTATTACACAATAACCATTCAACCGATATGAGTAAAACTTAGTGGAATGATACCGCGTAGCCCAAAAGACGAATCCATTGAATTTTGGTGTGAATCTCTTGATTGAGTGACTGTAGATCAAAGGCAGATGAAAGGTCTGTTGGACGTCGTCGGGAGGAGGACTGCGTTCTGCTGAGTGCCCTTCTGTTTGTTCGTGTCGTTTTGTTTCTATCTCCCCTATGTAATGGTCTGGTTCCCTTTCTTTCACCTTCTGCTTTTTCCCACTTAATATACCGATCAACAAAATCTGTCCGCTTGCAGGCAGATTACTGAGAAGCCGCGTACTGTGTTTATGCCTTTTTTTTTTTTTTTTTTATTTTCTCTTCAGTTTCATCCTTTGGAAAACTCAAAACATATGGAAATACCGGGGCGAATTGTGGGGTAA
Organism: Conus betulinus; assembly: GCA_016801955.1. Taxonomy (NCBI): domain Eukaryota; kingdom Metazoa; phylum Mollusca; class Gastropoda; order Neogastropoda; family Conidae; genus Conus; species Conus betulinus. The sequence continues at coordinate 25,901 of JADBJO010002831.1, read as the reverse complement.
GGGGTAGCGGTGGTGGTGGTGCGGGTGCGGGGTGGAACACAGAAAAGGCAGAGAAAAGTCGAGAAGCGTAGGGAAAAAGAATGAGGCAGAAAAAAAAGTAGAAATAGATATGTCTGATTTATTCACTTCCTTCGACGACGAAAAATATCTACTCGGCTTCCAGTTGCCCTTACTACGACTGACCATTCTAGCTTTCTATAACGACCACAACGCTCTTTTGGTATCCCCGGCACAACTCTGTCTTTTTTTTCTCTCCTGTCTCACTGATCGTTCCCAGACTGCCTGCATAAATGGACAACCACATTGCTCGGTCATGTTCCCTGTCTTGTTGCATATGGCAAGGTTCTGTCATTATCAGACCCATTCTATTGGTTGTATCTATGCGCTGCTCCTGTCTCTGATGTCGTTAGTTCTCACCTCATGCTGTATGTGAGTTCCGCTGACGGTGCTCCGCATAACCACTCTGCCACTGTCACAAAAGTCGATAAGCTGATAGTTCGGACACATTAGTGCATTTCTGACCTTAATATATGGACAACTCACAGCAAACTAAAACGAAATGACGACAAAACTGAATCATGCTTGCCTCTCGAAAAAAACAAAACAAAACAAAACAACAAAAACGTCTTCAACCATCCCTCTTTTCTTGAACGTGTTCTGACGGATGGTTCGTCTACTTCCATCGCATCCTTCGGGTCACGCCTGACCAAGGCTTAACCATAAAAACCCAAATTTCCAATTTCTTCAAAGTCTCCTGTCTTGAACTACGCAGATTTAGTTTCATTCACCACTTTCTCTCTCTGGAAAGCAACTAAGACCCTGGCATGCGTCTTTGTCATTTCCAGAACAGACTTCTGTTATCTTTTTCTCGCTGGCATCCCAAAATATTTTTCTTGATAGGCTGCAGACACCTTTACAGCCAGCTACTGAAAGCGATCCTGGATTTATGTTGCTATGCACGTGCAATAAGATATGTGAACAGCCTGTCTGTCTGCGAAACATACAAAAAACACGGACATATGCACGGCTGAAACATGCCGTAATCATCCATTGGACGATCTGGACGGTAGAGATGATGACAATGATTTGTAGTAACCCAGGCAACAATTCAAAGAGATGTGGTGACAAGAATAGGAAAGGGAATCTCAAGTATACTAGAGGGTTTCCCTGACATTCCAGTCGCTGCTAGTTTCAACTGTTTCGATTTTTCTTAGTGATGCTGATATAAATTGATTTCGTATGGAAATGTGTTTTTTCATGTTTCCTTCATTCATTCACAAGAAAATGGTTTTTTTTTATCAGAAAGAAGAAAGTTTAATTTCTTTTACACTTGATTATCTGTACTAACATGTGCTTAACTCATGACCAGTATCAGGCGCCGGTAGATATCAGACGACATTAGGAGTTGAAACCCATCCGTCTGAGACAGAGAACTGAGTGACTCATACTGCTAGGAATTATTCCTCGTGAGTTGGTTCCAAACGAAATTCAAAAGTCCATACTAGCATTTGCCCCACCTAATGGTAATGATGCTCCCTATTTCAAAGGGTGAGCTGAAAGCATCTGGTTGTTCACAAAGTCGCTACCTAAATCTCACAGAACAAGGATACCTACACGCTCTTTTTTTTTGTTGACTTCATGCAAGCTGCTTTTTCGCTCGTCTAATACCGATCTCTCTCTCTCTCTCTCTTTAACCTCTCTCTCTCTCTCTCTCTCTCTCTCTCTCTCTCTCCTCTCTCCCTCTCTCTCTCTCTCCCTCTCTCTCTCTCTCTCTCTCTCTCTCTCTCTCTCTCTCTCTCACACATGAAATAACACCATTTTGTGCGCACAAAATAAAACAAATACTTCAAACACAGACTCACGCGCAATTCGGAGGGAAAAAACCAAAAACAGACACACATTTTCGGATGTATTGATATATATTCAATTCAAAAGTGTTAATATATTTGAAATGTATTCCATTTCTATTTGATAAAAATTGATAAAACGTTTTTCGTTGACAACATATCGTGTTTGTAACATGACTTGGTCCACCGACGTTCGTATGAACAAAATAAAATAAAAAAAATTCGAGCAAATGAAAATGCACGTAAGTAATTAAAATTTGAACACACAAAAAGTGACATGTGTCACGAAATATCATGTACATCCGTCTTTACATGGCTAAAAACACTTTGCTCAATCACTTCCTCTCTCAATGATTTAAAAATAAAATTGAAATAAGTGAAAACAAAGCAAAACACAAACACCAAACTATCAAGACGACAGGAAAATCACAGAACCACTTTGGTACCCAGATGTAATAGGTCCTGGATATCTTGAATGTTTGTCCATTAAATTAAAAAAAAAAAAAAAAAAAAACCCATGGAGGAGGCCGGAATAGCTCAGCGGTAGAGCGCCGGACTTGTAATATTGGTGATCCTGGGGGGGGTGCGGGTTCGAATCTCCGCCGGGCCGTTTCGGTACAGGGGGATTTTTCCCTCAGACTTAAATTGGTTCTGACTCCATTTCCCATACACATTCCTTCGAATGAGACTATAAGTGGAGGTTCCATGTGTGAATGCACGCGTAACATCTTGCACACACGTAAAATCCCATCGCCAACCTTCGGAAGAGAAGGCCAGTTTGGCCGTTGGTATGGATGACACGTTACACATAGCATCCACCCTCCCCGAAGCTGGAGTATGGCTGCCGTGAATGGCGGGATAAAAAAACGGTCATACACACAAAACTCCACTGCCTTTGTTGGATAGATGGGATTAATCCTTGCCTGTCTAGACAGGAAGTCTCCGCAGGAGTATCAGCCTGCGTATGCAGAACGAAAGAAAGAAAGAAAGCAAGAAAGAAAGGAAAAGACAGACACCAAACAAATGCTACACTGTCGGGAAAAGATGTTCCCATTAACCGAAAACAATCTTAACACCAAGCATGCTGACGAAGAATTTGTAAATATTTTGTTCTGAATGTCAAAAGGGATGAATAAACCCACAGGCCTTTCTAAATATTAGAAACAAAAGCAATAGTCCTCCAAAGGGAAGAAAACAGTACACACAAGATCAAAGATCCACTCTTCAAATTTCGGCCACGTGGCCTTTTTCAAAAGAAAAAAAAAACAAAAAAAAACAAACAACAATACAACTACGTAATCTCCATCTTTCGCGATGGACAGAACAATTGCCAATTGCCAAAGATGAACATTACATAGTTGTTTTTTTCTTTTGAAAAAGGCCACGTGGCCGAAAATCGAAGAGTGGAACTGCTTTCTTAATAGATTGTACGGTTAAAGTGGTACATACAAATCGTCACTTCACAATACGGTGAAAATCCACGTAAAGTCAGTTATGCAATGTCAAGTAACCTTTTTTTTTCTCACAATACAACAACGTTTTAAATGATACATTTTATTTTCCACCTTAAATGTATACACACAGTATCTTTGCATTCAGTCTCACATTTAAAAAAAAAAATATTTCTTAAACCCACTGCATTACGTCATTGATATAACTGATAATGTCCTTATAGGTCACTTTTAAAATATGCATGTGCGAAAAATGATAAGCCTCTAAAGAAAGCATATCAACACCAAATGCTCCGAAAAATCATGATGGTTGCTTGATGGCAGGATGAAAACGAGTAATGGGAAACACTTTCTGCACTCTCCGTCCTCTTTTTCCTCTATCTTTAAAAAAAAAAACCCCTTCCAATCAAACAAACAACTAAATTTAGCGGAAAATTTCCACTTTTAAGTTGTTGTTTTTGTTTTGTTGTTTTTGTTTTTGTTTTGCTTTCACCTGTCGGGAGCATTTACAAGGTTTGTATGATATCATAAATCAACGTAGAAAAGGTCTTTCGCATTGCAAAACCATCAATGGAACGCCATCCTCTGTCCTATCTCTTCACACATCTTTTTGGGGGCATTTTGGAAGCATGAAAGACAAGTCAACACTCATTTTACCAAATAACACATCTCTTTTTTCTTCTAGCCGGTAAAAAAAAGATAATGAATTAATGTTTTTTTTCTTACAAGTGGCATGAGTAGTGTATGACCATTGAAATGTCAGCGTCTGTTTGATGTTGTACGCGTCTCGATAAAAACATATTTGGTATTTTTTTATTTTAAGCATTAGAATAATTTTATTTTATAAAGCAGTAGATTGTTTTACCTGTTCCTTTTGGCGTTTTATTATAGCCATTAGAAATATCAGCATCTTACTCAACAATCCATACGTGTTTTTTGAAGTGTAAACGGGTAAACAAATGACATCTACCCTTGCTTTTGACACACATCTTCAGCATTCTGTCGATATTAAAATGTAAACGTCTGTCTGAACTTTTTTACACATATTTTTGGCACTTTAAAACTCATCAAACGAATGTCAGTAAGCAACTCAAGTGTTCACACACACATACCTCTGCCCTTTAATAACGATAAAAATCATGTCAACAACAGCTTCGTCTTATGGAAGGTATTCTCGGCAATGTGCATACATTAAAAGCGCCTCATCATTTACATCATCTAATAGCATATATCTTTTGCGTTACGTCTTCACCAAGAGAATGTCGGTTTCTAGTCTCGTGCATAGTTTGGGCACATTATGACAGTCAATAAACTCTCGGAATCCACCTCATATATTTACAAGTCTTTACGTTGCTTTATAGCCTTTGAAAGAATGTCAGCCTCTACCTAATCTCTTTACACGTGTCGTTGCTATTTATACCCCTCACGGATATGTCAGTAACTGCCTAGTCTACTCAAAAGGGTGTTTGGTAGTGAAACCCCCCTTAAAGATATGTCAGAATCTATCTTATTTGTTCACGAGTTTCTCGGGAGTTGTGTATTCCTTATAGGTATGTCACTGTCCACTTCATCTATTCACTCATATCTTTGGAAGTTTATATCCTTAACTAAAGGTATGCCAGCATCTGACTGACCTGTTTTTACTTGTCTCTGGCAGCCATGTCTCTTCAAAGTATGTCTCTATTCACAAGTCTGGTTGGTAGTGTTCAGTATGTATTCAACTATTCACAAGTCTTGTTGGTAGTGTTCAGTATCTATTCAACTATTCACAAGTCTGGTTGGTAGTGTTCAGTATCTATTCAACTATTCACAAGTCTGGTTGGTAGTGTTCAGTATCTATTCAACTATTCACAAGTTTTGTTGGTAGTGTTCAGTATCTATTCAACTATTCACAAGTCTGGTTGGTAGTGTTCAGTATCTATTCAACTATTCACAAGTCTGGTTGGAAGTCTATATCTTTAAAGGTACGTCAATATATGTTTCAAGTATCCATAGTCTGTGTACTAGTCTGTGTTCCTTTGAAGTTTGTCAGTAGTTGTCAAGATTACTGAAAAGCTCTCCTTAGCGGTAGTCTGTCCTATTAAAGGTATGTCAGTATCTGCCTCATCTTGTTCACAAGTATCTTTGGTAGTCTTCAAGTTGACCTAAATCTCTAAATCTTTCCCAGATTACTGAAGCTTCAATTTCCTCTGTTTACAAACCGGTAGTCTGTCCCTTAAAGGTATGTCAGTATCCCCTCATCTGTTCCCCAAGTATCCCCCCCCCCCGTTGACCTAAATCTCTAAATCTTTCCAGATTACTGAAGCTTCAATCCCCTCTCTGTTGAACTACCTGCTGTCCCCCCCCCCCCCCCTCTCCCCCCCCCCCCCACCCCATAACCACCTGTTTCTGTTTCCCCCCCCCCCACCTTCAACTGACCCCCCCCCCCCCCCCCCCCCCACACACACACACACTAACATCACCTGCCACCTTTTCTCATTCTCCTACACTACTATCCCTTCCCGTTCACCTTGAATGATATTTTCCCATGTCACGCAAAGAACTAACTACCCTGTCGCTTAAACGACTGCCTTTTACTCTTCACCTGAATCACCACCTGTTGC
>JADBJO010002831.1:0-15000 GCA_016801955.1 Conus betulinus | reverse complement strand
GAACAAGAGTTCAGTAAGGACCTTTGTTTAAAACTAATTCTCATTGAATTGTTTAAAACTAAGTTCTCATTAAAAATCAGGCAACAGAAGCATTTCGTTGTAAATTCAACGCCATCAAAAAGTAGCGAGCTAGTCTATTATTAGAGAAACGAAAACATATCCAGTTTTGCACACAATCTCAAATCTCACGATCTAGTTTTGCACACGATCTCAAACATTCCACTTCATACACACAATATTCTCATACATTGTGTTCATCCGCACGTGTAACACGGAAAACAGGTACTAGAAACACATAACTGACGTTTTTGTCACCCAGGCTGATAACATCGGTCAGCAAAAAGACCAGATTTGATCGAGGAGGGAAAAAAGTGAACTTCATAAGGCTTAAATTTCCAAACCTTTTCAATCACACACACACACACACACACTAACGCACGCGCGCGCGCGTGCTCGTATGCATGCAACTAATGAATAGATGAATCGAGCTACTGATGACTACCAAATGAAAAACAAAATTTTGATACACTGAGTAGCCTGGCATATAAATCAAACGGAAATAAAGGGAGATACCACCAAATTTTAAACAACCAAATCAGCGTCTTCAGTTTAAAAAACTCACTTCATCTTTGATAAAAAGAAAAAAAAGTGTTGTAAACCTTATTCCATTAATAGCTAACAAGCGGTGTTTTTTATTTTATTTCATTTTTTTTTTTTTTTTGGGGGGGGGGGGGGGGGGGGGGGCTGGGGGAGGGGGGGCACGAGGGGGGGGGGGGGGGGACTATAATAAAAACGTATTCACTCTTGCACGCAGCAATCTCAATCACAAGATTCTTGAAAACAATGTGTCCATCTGCATGTGTAACATCAGACAAAGCAACTAGAAGCCCATACCGATGATTTTCACGCAGTCAACACCAAAGCAATGACAGAATAAGGTCAAACGAGATCCAACTGTATCTGGTCGCGAGGGTTCAAAACTGAATTTCACGTACATAAACACACACACGTGCGCGCCCGCGTGCAAGAAATGAGTTGAGCTGCTGACGACTACCAGTCACAAGAAAAATTAACAGGATTTGGCAAATCGAGTAGATCTTCTAGACTGATTATTGAAAAAAAAACAAAAAACGACAAAAAAACAAAACAAACAAAACAAAAAAGCAAAAAACGGAATTGTAAAAACAAGAAGCGAACAAACAAACAACAAAAAGGACAGACAAATGTGCCTCACATTCAGCGTCTTTTGTTCAAAATTCTTTTTATCTTTGATTAAAAACAAAAGAAATGTTACATTTTAAGGACAAGAGTTCAGAAAGGGTTTTTTTATTTCATATCATCAACTCATTGCAAAGACGTTAAGCAACAAAAGCATTATGAGTTAAAATTCAGTCTCATTAGAAACAAAGCATGGTAGCTTTTGGTATAATGAAAAAGCTTTTCACTCCTGCACGCAACGTTTTTCTTCATCTTTGATTGAACCCAAATAATGTCATGTTTCTGGACAAGAGTTCAGAAGGAGCTTTTTTTTTTTTTTTTTTTTTTATTGCTGACAAAACCTTAAACAACAGGAGTTTCTTGCTTTAATAATCATCCTCTTAAAACTTAGCCAGCTTGGTCTTTGGTATAACAATAATAAAATAAAAAAACGCATTCAGTCCTGCCCACATGTTTTTAAACACACAGCACTGATACACACAACGTTCTCAAACATAATGTCCATCTGCATGTTTTATGTAAAAAAAACAAACAAACAAACAAACGCGTATTAAAATCATATAACTAATGGGTAAATCTGCCCGCTAGTCAGGAGACACTGATAACAAAAGGACCAGGATCCCAGAAGCGCTGGCAGTATAAGGCAAAAAAAAGAGTTCCAGACTGGATCTGATCGAGGAGGAACAAAAGCCAACTTCATGCTGCTTAAATTTTCCGGCCTTTACAACCAGGTAAACACACACACACACACACACACACACACACACACACACACACACACACACACACACACACACACACACACACACACACACACACACGTGCAAGCGCGCGTGCTGCAGATGAATCAAGCTGCTGATATTTACCGGTCACCGGAACATTGACAGGATTTGGCAAATCGAGAATGTGTGTGTGTGTTGTGTGTGTGTGTGTGTGTGTGTGTGTGTGTGTGTGTGTGTGTGTGTGTGATGAAAACAAAACGGATCTGAAAGACAAAGTTTAAACAACCTTATCTCAGATTATGCGTCTTTTGATTAAATACATTTCATCTTTCATAAAAACAAAACGAATGTTATCTGTTTTTCAGGACATGAGGAAGGGCTTTTTTGACAATCAACTCCTTACAAAAACAATATGCAACAAAAGCATTATGCTGTAAATTCAACCTTAAGAAAACACAGCACACTAGTTTTTGGTATAATGAAAACGCACCCCACTCCTGTACACGACGTTCTCTTCATCTTCGATGAAGAACAAAATGAATATTATTTTTTGTATGACAAGAGGCCAGAAAGGAACTTTTTTTTTTTTATTATTAACAACCCCCAAATCATTAAGCAACTAAAGCATCTTGCTTTAAAACTAATCCTATTAAAACGTAGGAAACCAGCTTTTTTTGGCACAATGAAGACTCATTCACTCCTGTGCAGAACATTCTCAAACACACAGCATTGTCATGCACACAACATTCTCAAACATTGTGTAGCTGCACGTGAAAAGACGAGAAAAAGGTACTTAAAACACGAAACTGATGCTTTTCAAGTAGCCAGATGACGCTGGTAAGAGGATTACTACAACCCTAAAGACAATGAAAGAGGCAGCTGAAAAAGAGTTCCAGCCGGACCTGGTCGAGGAGAAACCAACGTGGGCTTCACAAAGCTTGAATTTCCCAGCTTAGAACAGATGTTCGGTAATGATGCAGGTGGGATATTTGTCAAAGAAAGACACACCTTGAGACGCTCACTCATCCACAGAATGCAGCCTCGAATCCCGGCAGCACCTGAGAAACAAATCTGACAACGACTTGGTTGAAGCCTGACTCCTTTAGAACGTAAGGAGTTCAGGGGTGAAATATTCGTCTGCAGGGATGGGGTGGTGGGTGATATCTTCTTTGAAGACGTTCTGCTGTCAAGCTCTCTCAAGAGTTTTGTTTCCTACCACCGTTTAGTCAGGCCAATGCTTTTCCTCATCACTGTTTCCTAATCAATCGCTAGGAGACTGCTTCCTGGTATTACAAAAAAAGGGTTTGTTCCAACAATGGTCAGGGCTCTTCTGACAGATGCACATGTGGCTCATACCGTCGCCGCTTTAAGCTGGCGTCTCACAGGGTCAGCAGACGTTTTGGGGCTCATAGGAACATCACCTATAGAGCCTTCTATGGATTCCAAGCAACGGATGATACTCAACATTGTTGTGGACTGGCCATCCAAGGTCCACCATCCAGGTAGGAGACAGTTTTCTGACCCTTTCTGCAAAAACGAAAAAAAAAAAAAAAAAAAAAAAAAAAAAAAAAAAAAAAAAGAAACCCGCTTCGCGACTGCTAGAAAGCATACAAACACACCTTCAAGCTGCCAAAAGGACCCTAACGTCTACCCCTATGATCGAAACCGGCCTCACCTGGCTAATTCCCATTCCAGATGACCCGCAAAACGGATCCGTATTGACCAGAGACCCGGCCAGACAACATCGCCACTGGAGGCCGAACGGGGAGCACCAAGTTCCCTCCCGGCGATGAACTCTGGTTCTGCCTGGACTTTACTGACACATGTCGGCGAGTGTGGAGACAGTGTGGAGGGAGGTGTGCAGCCTGTGGCATCGCTGGACCTGACCATGATGGAGCTGCTGTCTGAGGGGCTCGACTGGCATCTGGACTGGTGGACGTACGGACCTGGTGGACCTCCTGAGGTGGCACACCAGCTTTCCCCAACATGCAAGCAGCTGTAAATCAGCCGTGCAGCAGAGCTGCTGTCGAGGTAGTATACTGAAATGACTGTAACTTTCCAACCACCGAACTAGATGTTATCATTTATACAGCTCAAAGAAGACACAACACGAACTTGTTCCAGTTACTATTCAAACAAGCTGAAAACAAACTGCACACTCGAGTAAAAACCAATCACAGTGTGCTCATGAAGCCAGGCGGGTAGGACAGGGTTCTAATTGGTTATAAAGGGTTAATAAGATACGGCAATACTTGATAAACAGCAGGTTGGTTGGTTTAACGTTGCTGAAGGTTCTCTTCGTGTGAAGCAGCACTAACGGTTTATTTAAATCAAACAACTTCTTGAGATCAACGGGAAGCACATTAGCTTACTCAAACAAAAAGATAAATTGGCAGATGATGCAACATTCTTACTCAAAGATCACACAGAGAAATGATAAGACCATTAGAATGCTAGGAATTAATTTCTTCGGATCATGCTGATGGTTAGGGAAAGAAAAGCGCAAGGAATGCGCTCGGAGAAAGAAAAACAAAGTCTTCCATTCTTTAAAGTAGAGAAAAAAACGAATGCTTGGGCAATTAGGCTATTTTGAAACAGTAAAACAGCAAAGAGCATTGAAGGTAAGCATTCTGAAAAAACGAAATCAACGGGAATGATTCGATTGATAAAACAGTGCAACAAACAAAACTTGAACATCCAAGGAAATTAGTTTTGATACAAACATGTTCTTAATCAGCTAATTTTCATAAAATGATGTCGTCTATTGGTCTTCCTTTGGCGCTCTCGAATGAAAATGGCACCTTTGCGTTGACGTATTTATGGTCATGCTGGGGATATATAAATTTTAAGAAAGAAAAATATGTAAACCATATCTGATTACATTTACCATAATCACGACTAGCAAAACATTAGTCATGTTAAACATAAAAACAATATGATGTTTTCCCAGATGAGTATTTTTGAGAGAACTTGATTCGGAAAGACTTAGATTAAGTTCGTTTTGGACCGCTGAGACAGAAGATTCTCTCTCACGCTCTCATGAACAATTCATTTTGTATTTTTTCGAACAGAATGTCCTACGGATAAGACACATATATTTTACACACACACCACACACACACACACACACCACACACACACACACACACACACACACACACACACACACAAACACACCATACCGACACACGCACACACGTGCGCGTGCACGCGCACGCACATCCCGACACACACACACACAACACACACACACACACACACAGCACACACGACACACACACACACACACACACACACACTCTCTCTCTCTCTCTCTCTCTCTCTCTCTCTCCTCTCTCTCTCCTCCCACTCACTCACTCACACACACACATGTGCGTGCACGTACTAAGCGCATTAAGTACAGTTAGATATTCAACACATACTTAGATTCTATGTAAGAAAGCCTTTTCAAGTCCTCTTTGTAAGTACCAATTATTCCAACGTACCATTACGTGTGGTCAACGGGTCACCGACGCGGAGACAAAAATGAATGTACATGACAACGAGGACGTTTGTAATGCTTCTTGCATTTCGTATGATTTTGTTGTTCTGTGTTTGTCTGCTGATTGCTACTATTACCTCGTTGTAAAGTATCTGCAATTACGGTCGACTGGTTCCTATCAACCATAATCCATTTCAATAGTTGGCAGGGCTTAAAAAACTGTGCAAAAAGCAAATAACCAACCAAGACATTTGTAGGTAAGAGCAGTTCACAAAACCTATAAATATTACGACAAGCCCCCCACCCCCCTTCTCCTTCCTCGCCCGCCCCACCACCTCCCTTCCCCCGAAAATATAAATGTCCTCATTTCACTGAGCAACCCGAAGCCCTGACACATGTAATCATACGCAACTAATTTTACACACACACACACACACACACACACACACACAACACACACACACACACACACAACACACACACACACACTCACATACACACCACACACACCCACCACCACCACCACCACCCCCACAACAACAACAACAACACGGACACACACAGCGACGACGACAACGACAATGATAACAAGATACAATTGAGTTTCAGCACTTTTCCAACTGTGCATTCATTCATAGCAGATCAGCCTATGGTAGGGTGTAACAGCTGGTACGTGCTTTCAAAAATACATTTAAAAAAATGAATAAATAAAACTTTGGGGAGAAATAAAACAAAGAAAAAGACTGCCTCAAGAAACGAACAAAAACACCCAATTTTTTTTGTACATGAAGAAAGATTATCTGCAATAAGAAAACAAACAAACAAACAAACAAAAAAACAGCAACAAAACAAGGAAAGGAACAAAAGTAAAAGGGTGTTCCTTGAAGTGGAAATAACCGGGATACAACAACAACAAACAAAAAAAAACAAACAAAAAAAAAAAAAAAAAAAAAAAAAAAAAAAAAAAAAAAAAAAAAAAAAAAAACAAACCGACAAAAAGCGAAGAACTCTCAAAGCATAAAGAGAATAAAGAGGGTTTCTCAGCTCTGGAACCATTATATGACCGTCGCAGAAGAAGCTGTCTGGTAGGCACATCGTTCGTGTAACACCATGAAGCAACATACAGACACACAATGTCAACAACAGAGTGATACTCGTTCTTTTTCCATTTGGCATACATCTCAAAGCACTGAACACAGGTGCGTTTGTCGACGTTAGGAGTTAAAGCAGGTGTCCCTGACATCCAGTTCATACTGATACCTGTACGTCTGTTTGTTCAGCTCCTCTTCGTAGAATGATGCTTACAGCATTTGGTTGTTTCATGTCAAAGAAATAAAAAAACTATGTGAGCTGTTGTTTAACCACAACACGCTGTAGGAAGTTTTGCGTTGTCTGAAAGACGATGACTTGAAGTTCTGTATTACAGGCAGTTTTCATTAGTTTTTCCCATGACCATAACATACTTCTGTGTGAAAAACCTGGCCGATTCGATCTCCCCTGGACAGAACGCATCACCATAACCAGTCGAACCTCCCATGGTTCCTGCATCTTAAGCACCAAGTGCGTTGGGCTAGCTGCCAGGCTTACGAAGAGAGTCAGAGATTCTGGTCGCGCACAGGAAAAACCCTATACATATCAAAGCTGAGGTGTACATGGCCTCATGCTGAGCACCCTCTGGGCATGGTGCTGATCCTCCTACACTTTGATCGATCTTGTCGTCAATGTTTGGACAGACATGACGACAAGAGGAAGCAACGCCAGCTCAAGGCATTATCTTTTCGCCGTTGACAGGAAAGAAGGTTCAATACTCTTCACTTAGCGCTGCTTGCGATGAACTGTATTTCTTTGTTTCTTCAGAGAAGGCCTCTATGAGTACAGTGCTTGAGAGGGCAGGGTAGATCCGTGGTCGGGGTGTGCCGGGTGTAAACTCAATCGGTTGGAAGCTCAGGAAACCCTCAGCTCGCTGGTCTCCTTGAAGCAGAAATGTGACACAGCTAGGAAAAGGACTCGATGATCAGCGAGCTACGAGTAATGCACAAGTGCAAGTGCGACGAGAAGGTTTACCATCAACGCGGACATTTACGTTGTAGATGCACGGATGGAGATGGGGATCAGGCAAGACTCGGCCAGTTGAAGGACTGCTGCCCTTCCAGCTGACACACACCTAGAGGAGAACGGACACCACCTGACGATTCTGACATAGGCAGGCAGACCAGCTGTGGCCTTAACTATCCGTGCGTGTCAATTGCCGCAAATGCAGGAGGCGGGCCAGGGCAGGTGCTGTCCTTCTCACATCCTGCCACATCCTAATGGACGGTGTCCACGGTTCTTTTGGGACTGATGGAAGACCGTCAATGACGACGACGGTCTGAATGTGTAAGAACCCCCCCCCCCCCCCACCCCCTCCTCCGCCCTCCGCCCCAACGAAAGTGGATTTTTTACATCAGAAATTGTGTCCATTGGAATTCATTATTTGCTATAGTCTCTGTTACAAAGGGTCACCTGTGAACACGCTGCTGACTGCTGACAAGATATTGATTTACGTTGTTCTCATCTCGAACACAGCAGCCCAAACAAAAACTAAGATGTCGACCAGCTGCCGTGGCGAAGTGGTTAGGTTAGCGTCGCAGGCTCCTCCCGGCTGGCAGATCGCGGGTTCGATTCCCATCAGTATTCATATGGGATTTTTCTCTGCCCCCAACCGGCTTCTACCCAGAGTTGAGTTTGCTACGGGCTCAGTTGGAAAGACTGGGACCACACAGTCGAGTTTCGTCCACTTAATGGATATGTCTCTGAGAGTGTTGCTCAAATTTTCCTGACCAACACAAGCAGGTGTCTGTATCTCTTGGGCCTGGTTGACGCCGGGATATATTATGAAAGGAAGCGTAGAGTACAGCCCTGTCATGTAGTCTCAGAGACCGAAATAGAAATCCGTAACATCATCTTTATCATCCTCATTCTCATCGATCATTTCATTAAAAAAAAATGTCCCAAATTCTGTGGCCCTTGATGCCCTGCTCTCATGGTGACTTCAGTTTCGATGTCTTCTTCTCCACGTCTGTGGTCTTGGTTTGGCTCCTTCGGGGTCACCGGTATCGGCAAGTCCCATGGGGCTGTCGTCCGTTGGACGACGTGGTGGCGCCCTACGGAGGGAGAGTTCACTCACGCCGGTTCCGCGACAACGCAATTATTGTCGTCAGTAGGGGGCTTAGTAGGTGGTGTCCTGCGTAGTTTGGATCAGAACAGGCGCCACTGAACACCACCACCGAGGTGACTCGGCAGCAGTGCAGTGTCTCTTCCGGTGGGGTTGCCTCTTGACGACTTGACATTGACTGCTGACTGCTCCCTGTGGATTGCCGGTGCCGATCGACGAGGCTGCGGAGGGACTGACCGGGCTGTGGCTGTGGACGGGGTGTAGGGATGAACGGCGTGGGTGCACTGCCACTGGAGTGGCACAGAGGTTGGGACAGCAGCAAAAAAAAAAAGTAAATAAAAAAGGAAAAGAAAAGAAAAAAAATGTCCGCTGGATGGAGAATAACACCACTTCCCTGGCATGTGTCTAGGCCAGCATTCCGCCCAGCCGTCCCCATCCGTTTTTAAAACAAAAAAAAAATAAAAAAACCGACTGCCACTGTGTTGTGGGTAACGGTGATCTTGATTTGACAAAAAACATTTGTTGGCTCTAGATGATGCCACCATGCTGGCATTGCCTCCTCCTGCTCTCACCCCTCTGTCCCGAACACTGATGATCATATTAATGACACGTTTGCTGCGTCCATCAAATGTCAAATTTCAAGCAAAAACATCTCAGGAAGTGATATAGCCGATCCTCCGCGCTGCTGGTCACTCTCAACAATCAGCACGCGACTTTTTCCCACGCGGCCCTCAAAGATTTTGCCGCCCTTGCTCTTACTGGAACTTACACGCACCTTGCACACAGTATCCGTTTACTTCTGCTCTCCACTATGCCACTGAATATAATCACAGCCACTCTTATAGCCCCTATGCGTTTCCGGAGAGTCTATCGCTATTATGTCAATGCTCTTTTTGTACGAAGAAGAGATACCCCACCGTAGCTAGCCCAGCTTTTCATAGTCTACATAAGGACACACTTCTACTAGCAGCCAATCACTCTCACTTGTTTGGCTGTCTGTGGGGTTCTGATTCGTCTGGTTTCCTCTCACCTCCCGTTGGTCTCCGTCCGCACCTGACAAGCTCCACGCCAGTCGGTCCCGTCCACCTTTCTGAGGTCGCTGCCTCCACCATCATGTTCAGAATGTCCGCGTCCACACACACCTGTAGAACTTCCATACCACCCTCCAACGCCATCATCACCACCACCACCTCTCCTTGTACCGCCGCCACCCTCCCCACCCGCACCGGGAAGCCTAGGGGGGGGAAGCCAAAGACCACCCAACCCCTACAAGACATGTCCTTCCGGCAACGAGGTCCTGGCTCGTTGACGACGTGCAGGCTGCAGGAGTTTTCTCGGTCCTTGGCCTGGCTGCGGTCACTGGTGTAGGAGGGGCGGCTGCGCGGCGCGGGGCCTGGAGAGGGTGCAGGCCAGCAGGGTTTGAGGTGGGCGAAGCTCAGGGTGGGTCATGGTGTGAAGTAGATGACCGAAGGTATGGGCGGGTTTGGTGATGTGGGCAGGTCTCTTCGGTGCCAGCAGCGTAGGCACAACGATGGACATCCGGGCGCTGATGTGGATCTGCGGGGCTGTAGGGCCGCCATCATCCATGGCCACCACGGCGTAGGGCTATTCCTAATCCACCGCCAGCGTCAGGAATCGACACTCAGACATCATCCTCACCGTGATCTGTGTTGGCGAGAAGGTGAAGAAGGTGGGGGGTGGGGGGGGTGGGGGGGTGGGGGTGAAATGAAACGTTTGGGTGAGTAAGAGAAAATGCCGGTTGCGGTTTGACGATTGTTGTTGTAGCCCTTTCTACTTATTAGATCTTAGGAGCTTCCTCAAGTAGTTTTCTCATTCTCCACACCCCATCATTTCCTGTTTGTTTCTCCTCCATACACACACCCACACTCACGTTTGCTCTACTATGCACCCACTGGAGGCCTCAGTGTCGCCAATGAGGGGCATCAGTGTAGGGGGGGGGGGGGGGGGGGGGGAGGGGTCATTGGGAGAGAGGGGGGGGGATTGAGAGAGGTCCTTTATGAGATATCTAAAGAGGCACCCTTCTAGAGTTTACCATGCACTTCATTCAATGCTGCCCATTTTCGTTTGAAGAAACAAGATATTCTATACATACATGCCGTTCTACTATAATGCACACAGATTCTCATGATTGTGTGTAATGCATGATATTGCCCTATAGAGGAGCGCTACCCTACTCTCTGGAAAAATTAGATAGTACAGAGAGGCATGTGTTGGAAATCAGTCTTCATGTTTGAGAAAGTTTTAAAAAAAATAAAGGGAGACTATAGAAAATGAAAACGCAATAAAACTTGTTTTGTGAATAGGCCTCTGGGGAATAGCAGATGTTTCAGTGGCACGCTACTCTCCGTCAGAATGTGCACACACACATAATGGCCGATTAATTCCGAAGGTGGAACCACTGTTTAAACATAACCTGCGCCTGAACATTTTCGAAGATGCAGCTTCACCCCAGCAGGCTTAATTTTATGGCAGATATTGTTTTGTGGCCACCTGAAACGGAAAATATATAATAAAAGGTGAGTGTATGTGGAATTAGCTTCTTCTCTTTGGCAACCCAGGAGCCGATGGAAAACCTGACGAACACTTAAAAAAGTCACTTCCTGGTGACCCACTCTTCTGTTTTGAGGAGCATATAACTTAGACAGTAGTCATTGGAGAAACTTTACCCGTCCCATCTCACCCCCTCTCCTTCCCCTACCCACCCACTATCCGAGTTTATTTAACTTATGTTAGTTGCCGCAATAATGAACATTCTGATTAAGTCATTTTTCTCATTTTCAGTTGTTTTTTTTTTCCCGATTTTCCCTGTCTTGTTTTCTAGGCTCTGATAAGATCTTCATGACCAATTGGGCTGCGACGAAAACCATTAACGTGCAAAACCTCCACATCCCATTCCACCCCTCCCCCCCCCCCCACCCCCCCCCATTTCCTTTTCCTTGTCTGTCTCTCCTCCTTACTCTCTTACACTCCACCCAGAACACCCGCATAGACCGAGGGCTCACTGACCTTGGATGAGTCTCAGCTCTGCTGGCACGTCTGCAGCTGTGGTGCATGTTCGTGATGGTACTTTCTCAGCCGTCGCGAAGCGGCGCTGGTGTCACGTTTAGAATGGGACCCGTAGGACGCTGACATCACCACCACAGGCAATGGAGCAGGCAACCGGCGAACCACACACAGTGATTTACGCTCTGCAACACAGGCGCCCCTTGGAATCAAACGCACGCCTGGAGAAACTCCCAGCAGAAGTGACGAACATTTTGTTAGACGTCCGACACGACAACAAAATATAAGAACGCAGTATAAATTTCTGAACACGTTTAACATATTACATTTACGGAGACATTATTTTTTTCTGATGTGGAAATCCATCAAAGCCGAGCAACCTGAACCGATATCACATCCGCGACGAACAATAAACATGTGCTGTAACTAAAATTTCTGAAAACTGTTTGAAGGTAAAGTGTATGTTGAACACCATCTAAACCCTACACTTACTGGAGAGATTTTCTACTTTTTTTTTTTTTTGCTGTGGAATCCATCAAAAACGAAGCAATCTGACCCGATAGCCGTTATCAAGTACCCGTAACACAACACGTCCACACCACCAAAATGACGTAGCCTTGACCTTGTAATGTCAAGTGGACGCTCATTTCCGTCAAGCCTTTTGCAAACATGAAAGCCGGACGAGAGTTTGATAATTTGGTCCCATCCGTCTATGGCACCAGTAAAAAAAAAAAACGTGTTAATGGTTGTAGACAATTAGAAAAGTTAGTCCTTTCTGGCTTCTATCTCTTACAAACAAAATGTTACCAATCTTTGAATCGAGGATTACGACGATTGTAACAAGAAAGACATGAAATCAGAGACTACGACAAGCAGCCTTAATCTTGGTATGTCAATAGGCGCTGACTTTTGACCAGCAACTGACAATTATTATGTGAGTGACATTCCGATCATACTGTCTACCAATCAGGTGACGTTTACTATGTATGGCATCTGGTTAAGAAAAAGAATACCGCGGGCACATAATCATGAGAAGATTCCCTTTCTCACCCCCAGCCTTTAAACGCAAAACATGCTCATTATTTTGCATGGAAAATATGTGGTTTGAAACACCAAGAAACTGAAGCAGGGACTTTTTTTTTCTTTTCTTTAATTTGTTTTTTTTTTTTTTTTGCATTGTCTTGGTTTCACTGTACAGATTATTGATATTGGCATTACACGGCGCTATTTTCGCTGAATTCTGTGAACTTCCACTGGTCTAGTATGAAAGAATAGAGCCATTGACTTCTGGAGATGGCTGCCTGGTCTGGTTAAAGAGTTTGTAAGAAAGAAACAAGGAAAGAGTAAAGATAATCAACGAAATCAGTCGAATAAATGTTATGGCACTTTTGTAAGTTTTGTGAAAAGGTAAAAAATCAAAAGTCTTCTAGCCCGTCATGATCTCTCCAACGCTATCTCTCTCTGCCCACCCTCCCCAATCCACCCCCCACCGGGGCTATCCTGCTTCTGAATCAGCAGTAAAAGAAAGCTGTTTATAGCTTCCTCCGAGACGTTACCATTTTCACCCGGCTCTCTGTGGTTGTCTGTCTGTCTCTCTGTCTGTCTGTCGGACAAGACTTTACGCATAAACTGCTGGACCGAATTTTACGACACTTGGTGTGGAAAGACGCCTTGTGTTTCAAAAAGGACACCATTAAATGTTCGTGTGGGTCAAAGAGCGGATATGAGACGACATCTTAGACTGAAGTTAAGAAGACTGCTTTGGCTTTCCGGAGCAGCAGTCAAGTGTGCAATTTGAAGTGCGACAAGAGAGTGTTCTAAAATTTACCCCCCACTGGCTGAGAACAACACTGCATTTTCAGTCATTTAATTTGATGTGGTTGATTTGGAGGGCGTCAAAATTCAAATTGACAAGTAGGAACTAAGAGAGAAACTTAACTACAACAAATTGGAAAAAAAACTATAATGACAATAGTTTGTCATACAATGAGATGCCAAACAATTCATAAAAAACGTATCCGCATAAGTATTTGGCTCTTTACTGTCGACAAATGAAAAAATATATGTCGAGAACTCTTAATCATAGCCTGCTGTAAACCCATTTCAGCAGTATTCCAGCATTGGTTCTGAGCTCTTCAAACAGGTGTGCAGTCTGTTCCTTTGACACAGTACATGGGTCATATTACAAACGATGCGTGTTTGGGAATAAAAGCACACCAAGGTATTACAACTGAATAACATTTGGGACAATCATTTATTTCAAAAGTTCTTCTCTTACGTCATACATATTTCATTTCAGTGGTGACTTTGATGTGTGTGTCGGCCATAGAGAAAAAAAAAACAAAAACTCTGTTCCATAACAATGTATTTTAACAACAAAAAAAAATCTTTTAAAAACTGTGGTTTTCTTGATTTGTTTTATTTTTGTTTCAGTGCTTAAATCTCTTGGAAGCATCACTGGAGGATTCACATCTTGTGAGCGTTGCTTCACAATAATTAATATAGATTCACCGTTGGTGGTAGGATCCCCCCTCCCCCTACCTCCTGTCAAATGCTTCGCAATGGTGTCTAGTGTCTTCTTCCAAGTTCCAGGACCCTCACCTCAGTGATCGAGATATTACTGTATGACATACCATTCAAGACATTTTTTCTGCTTGTTTTCCCAGTCTCTTGTTACTTCCCTTCATGTCATACTGATCACACATGCTCACATCCAAATACTCACCCTCCACAACATCACAACCACACACACACACACACCACACACACACACAGCGCCCACACACCCCACACAACACACACCCACACAACACAGTCTAATGTCTTATTAAGTTTATTTATTGTTGTGTCTCATTCCTCTCTTCATGCGATCATTGCCTCTGTCCGTTCTGCCGCTGTCTGTCTCTGGTCGGATGTGTGTCTCTGTTTTCTATCTCTGTTTCCGCTCTCACCCATCGAGTCTTCTCTCTTAGCCCCCCCCCCCCCCCCCCCTCCTCGTTCATCCCTCCCTCTCTCTCTTGTCGATGTCCTCCTCCATCTTTCTGCCTCTTTTTCTCACTCTCCGTCAGTCCTCTCTTCTTAGGGCACTTCTCTCTCTCTCTCCGTTGCTCTCATTCTCTCTCTCCATCCTCCTCTTCGACAAGGAATCGGAAATCTTCATCTCTTCTCATGATCCGGTCGCTCTATCTCTTGCGTCTTCAATCACTCTCTTCTCTTCTCAAAGTTCCTCTCTTCTCCGTCTCTCCCTCGTCTCTCTGCTCTCTCTTGTCAGTGTCCGACTCTATCCTCCTGGCTCTGTTTTTCCTCTCCCTCATGAGCTGCTCACTTAGTCTAAAAATAATCTACTATAACCTGTTCCTCTTTCTTTCCATTTCGCTGTCTCTCTCTTTTAACAATATACC
>JADBJO010002830.1:305433-312933 GCA_016801955.1 Conus betulinus | reverse complement strand
CCTGAAAAGTTATATTCGGTTGCGAACAGGTAAGTCAGCAAAAAAAAAAAAAAAAAAAAAAAGAAAAAGAAAAAAAAGGTGTGTGTGTGTGTGGGGAGGGGGGGGGGACCAAATGTAAATTAACACACACAGCAAGATGGCACAGAGATGCTCTTTTGATACATCTTACAACATACACACACACACACACACACACACACATAGCCACCACACACCCCACACAAGTGACGTGGTCGAACTCCACAGCTATCTAGCTATCCCCCCCCCCCCCCCCCCCCCCCCCCCCCCCCCCCGCACTCGCGTACACAGGCAGAACGCTTTGCGGATGAAGCACGGGCAACTGATTGACAAGCACACGAGCGAAATGCGGTGCCCCTTTGGGCTATGCTGCGTGCAGACAGGCCGTGGTGTGACGTGGTCAAAAACACTCCCCAGTTACCTATTCGCCCCCCCTCCCCCCACCCACTGCACCCCCCTCCCCCCCTCCTCCCATGGACTATGCCGAAGACAGAGAGGCCGTAGTGTGACGCGGTCATACTCCACAGTTACCTGTTCCCTCCGGGGCGATATGGGAATGGAAACCATTTATCCTAGGACACTGTAGAGAACACGACGTCTGTCCACACCATTGTGCTAATGGACTCTTAGAAATAATGAATAGCGCGTGTTTATTTCTGTGTTTGTTTTTCATCTAGTAGTGCCTGTTTCTTTTTCTTCTCTCTCTCTCTCTCTCTCTCTCTTCGTCTTCTCTCCTCTCTCTCTCTCTCTCTCCCTCTCTCTCTCTCTCTTTAACCAGCGGGCTTTTCTTTTCTTTCTCCCTTCTGTGACGTAACAATCCAGTCAGAGTGTATTATTCAAACTGTTGACTGTGGTTCAGTCAGTGTGACGCAATAATGCAATTAGTCACTGTGGTCACCCAACATCATGTAATACCCAAAACTGTTCGACTTGCCTTCACTCCGTGTAAGAAGATGAAAAATAAAGATACACAAAAGATGACAACCGCCCTTGAAATGAGATTTTTACGGTCTGTCTCACGAGAGAGAGAGAGAGAGAGAGAGAGAGAGAGAGAGAGAGAGAGAGAGAGAGAGAGAGAGAGAGAGAGAGAGAGACAGACAGACAGACAGACACAGAGAGTCAGAGAGAGAGAGACAGACAGACAGACAGACAGAGAGAGAGTCAGAGAGAGAGAGAGAAGAAGACAAGAAACCCCCCCCAAGAAAAAAAAGAAGAAGAAGGAGAGAGAGAGAGAGGAGAGAGAGAGAGAGGAGAGAGAGAGAGAGAGAGAGAGAGAGAGAAGAAGAAAGAAGAAGAAGAAGAAGAAAAAGAAGAAAAAGAAGAGAGAGAGAGAGAGAGAGAGGAGAGAGAGAGAGGAGAGAGAGCGAGAGAGACAGACAGAGAAAAAAGAAACAGACAGACAGACAGACAATGACAACCACCCTTTGAATGAGATTTTACGCTCTGTAATCACGAGAGCGAAAGAGAGAGAGAGAGAGAGAGAGAGAGAGAGAGAGAGAGAGAAGAGAGAGAGAGAGAGAGAGAGAGACCAAACAGACAGACCTACAGGCAAATACAGAGAGTACCAGACACAGAGACAGACAGACAGACAGACAGAACAGACAGACAGAGCCTGCAAATATAGAAAGACTACGTCATATTTTTTCACGGGGAACGAATGTAACATGCAGAGTTAAGGTCCTTTTTCTAACACACTTTCTGTGATATCTTTGGTTTGCTTTGGTTCTCTGACTGTTTATTAACGTGTCTGTTTGTGAATAATGCATCGAATACCATTAGGATACGACCGCGTTCCTTCCTTTAGTCCTCTTTATGCGGTAGAAAGGAAAGTTTCTATATCAACTTTATAAAAGAGAATCTATCAGGTCTGCCATAGGAATCCCTATGTTGGGTCGTGTGTGTGTGTGTGTGTGTGCGTGTGCGTGCGCGCGCGCGCGTTCGTGTGTGATCCCTATGTGAGTCGTGTGTGTGTGTGTGTGTGTGTGTGCGTGCGTGCGTGCGCGCGCGCGCGTTCGTGTGCGTGTGTGTGTGTGTGTGTGTGTGGTGTGTGTGTGTGTGTGTGCTGTCCTGAAAACTATCCTGAAACGGTGTTAACCTTTTCTCCACAGTCGCGTCAGCTATTCAGGAGAGGAGAACTTTCCTGTACAGGCTGATCAAAAACAATTGCTTCCCTTGAATGTCATCAACTTCCTCCTCCTTGGAGTACTGTTCTTCCTGCAGTTTAAAAGAGAGAGAGAGAGAGAGAGGAGAGAGAGAGAGAGAGAGAGAGAGAGAGAGAGAGAGACTAGAAGGGTACATGGGATAGAGTAGACATTTGCAAAGGTTGAAACAGATCATGTTCAATTTTTTTTTTTCCGACAAGGGAAATAATAGTGCAGACATGAAGAGTTACTTCCCATGTACTTGTTTTCAGTGGAGTACTGAAATTAAGCGGGAAAGTTCTAATAGTCCATAAAAAGACATTACTTTGCAGACAGTTATTAGTTCCTACACAGAAGCTTATATATTACAATGTTTATATTGAGAGAGAAAAAAAATGTGATAAATTTGCAGGTGGAACCGGGAGTCTGGCATTTGATGTGAATGCGTTGGTCTGTTCTTTTGCCATTTCCCGAATTCTTTTTTTTTTTTTTTTTTTTTTTCTTTTTACCGCATTTGGTTAGAACATGTTTAGTCGTATTTGCCTACTTTTGCTGACAGACAAACAAATTAACGGGGGACAAATACTTCCTTGCCAGGAAAAGAAAAAGGAAAATGACAACGTTTTGAAAAAAAAAAATAAGAAAAATCTCCTTCCATCAATATACAGCAACCAGTCTTTCCAGTAGCCTCCCTTGGCATCACGCATCAGTGCAACCCATGGTGCACAGCCTCTCTCTGGCATTATCACCACAGCAGTGCCACTCTTCGGGTTAATGACTGGGTGTCGATGTCCATCACAGCGACCGTTCAGAGGCCAGTAACAAGCGCCGGACTCCCAGCACGCGGCCTGGCTGAAGATGACATAAGACACGCCGCCCAGACACCGTGCACCGCCCGATCGACCTCAGGGTATCGTGGACAGAACTGACGATGAAAGCCAGTCGTCCAGGGAATCTCCTATGACGTAGGCTTGCTCAGCCAGGCGGACTCCAAGGCCAGGATCCTCTTTCCTGCTGGTTTCTCTCCTGGGGAACCAGCCGCGTGGTCCCGTGGTTAGCGTCGAGGGGTTCCAGTCCGGAAGTTTCCAAGTTCCATTCCCCTCAGTGGAAATGTTTTTTTTTTCCGATTTATCCGATTTGGTCGTAATCGGCTCCTGTTCACAGCTGCTAAATGCATGATGTACTCAAAATGGCGACACGTAGAATGTTGATATACTTTTTCAATACTGCCACCTAATGGAAGAGCTTCTTCCAGACGAACCTTGCGGGGTGCCTGTACCTCTCGGAGCTGGTTGACGCCCCGATACGTCATGAAAAGGAAATGTAGGCTAAGGTCGTCATGTAGTTTTTGGACTAGAATGAAACTCTGTAGTGTCATCTTCATTAGCACTGATCCATATAATTATTCACTTTCAGTTAGGTGGCTCTAGGTAACTTCCATTTGATTTCATCTATGCGTGGCTACCACACCACTCCCCCCCCCCCCCCCCCCCACCACCAACACAATCATTACCACCACCAACATCATCATCACCACAACCCTCCTCATCAACTCCATTGCCATCACTATGAGCTGTAAGATGTGATAAACATTTCCCACATTACTTTTTTTTAATTTCAGTTGATCTTGATTACACACACACACACACACACACACACACACACACACCACACACACACATACACACACACACATGCAGAGAGAGAGAGACAGACAGAGACAGAGAGACAGAGACAGAGAGAGAGGGCGGACCGGGAATAATAACTTTACACAGTGGATGAAAATGAAAGAGACTACCTTAAGTAGGATTTCTACAAAGTTAAGAAAAAAAAAAAAGTGTATACGATTACAACGGCAGAGAAAAAATGTGAAAAAGTTCCCCAAATCCCAATAGGCGAACTGTTGTTTAACGCTCGGAAGAGAAAGGGGGAACACTGCTCCAAAGTCTGTGTCGAAAACAACCCTCCTACCCCTACCCCCCCCTACCCCCCCCCCCCCCCCTTTTTTTCCCTTCTCTTCCGCCCCACCTCCCCCGTCCCTCCGCCAAAAAAGGAACGTGACGGACCATGCATCTATACCACCCAAACTGGCACACAAGGGAGAAGACTCCCAATACTTCAAACAGCCGACGTGTAGTGCCGTGGTTAGCTAGCTCCGCAGGTTAGAGACTGGGAGGTTGTGGGATCGAATCCCACCAGAGGCATGCAATGTAGGTGTGGGATGGTTCAGCCCGGTTCAGCTGAGACCCAGCACTGGTGTGGATGCTGTGGGCTCAGATGGGAAGACTAGAAGCCTGTAGTTGTTCATTTTGACCATCCATAGGCGTACGTGTGTGTGTGTGTGTGTGTGTGTGTGTGCGCGCGCGCGTTTGTGTGTCTGTCTGTCTCTTTATCTGTGTATGTGTGTAGGGGAAAGAGAAGATACGCGCATACATGTATGTATGTGTATCGACACTGACATGTGTCCAGTTTAAACATACTCTGGAGAGAGAAAAAAAAAAACACCCTCTCTCCATCCCCACCTCACCCACTCCTACACCCTTCTTTTCTAACACACCCTAGTACCCCCCCCCCCCCCCCCCCCTCTCCGTCTCCAGCACACTCAACCCCCACTACCACCACCCCCTGCCTCCACCTTCGCCCTCCCTGTCACCCCCACGTGCTCCCAACAATACGTACTTGACACCTCCCAGAGGTGTACAAGTGTACGCCACAGCTGTAGCTTTTATCATTGGACCGACTGGTTGTGAGAATCACCAGACCTAACACACACCACGGACCGTGAACATGGGCCCGCTGTTTTTATGTTTATATCTGTCCCACGCAGACGCATTGATTAAGAACAGACAGACTGGGCAGACTAGAAGGCGAACAAATGCGCAGAGAGAGAGAGAGAGAGAGAGAGAGAGAGAGAGAGAGAGAGGAGAGAGAGAGAGAGAGAGAGAGAGAGAGCGACAGGGAAAGACAAAGAGACAGCGACCAACAGGGAAAGAGAGAGAGAGACAGAGAGAGAGACCGAGACCGACAGAGAGAGAGAGAGAGAGACAGACAGACAGACAGAGACAGAGACCGACAGGGAAAGTGAGAGCAGAGAGACAGACAGACACCGACCGGGAAGAGACAGAGACCAACAGGGAAAGTGTGTGTGTGTGTGTGTGTGTGTGTGTGTGAGAGAGAGAGAGAGAGAGAGAGAGAGAGAGAGAGAGAGAGAGAGGCAGAGACCGACCAGGAAAGAGACAGAGACAGAGACCGACAGGGAAAGAGAGACAGACAGACAGAAGTCAGACAGACAGAGAGAGAGAGAGTCACAGAGACAGAGACCGACAGGGAAAGAGAGAGAGAGAGAGAGACAGAGATCGACACAGAGAGAGAGAGAGAGAGAGAGCATAAAAAGTTATTATTGTATAGTGTGTACAGCCTTTAGATAATGGAATCGATGCAATTAATTGTAAGTGCATCTTATACATCTGAGAGAGAGAGAGAGAGAGAGAGAGAGAGAGAGAGAGAGAGAGAGAGAGAGAGAGAATGAAGTTCCAACTTCTACAGTCTGTGTTTGTTTCATTTGCATCAGTCACTAAGTTTAACTTAAAATGGAAACGGCCATTCGTAGGTTATCCTAATATTTGTAATGTACCTAATGTTTGGGCAATGGTTAAATTCGTAAATCTCTCTCTCTGTAAAGTCTCTCTCTCTGTCTCTGTCTGTCTGTCTGTCTGTCTCTCTCTCTCTCTCTCTCTCTCTCTCTCTCTCTCCAATCTCTCTCTCTCTCATGTGAGTCCGTGTGTTTGTGCGAGCATGTATGCGTGTGCGTGTGTGTGTATTGTAGTAGTACTTTCACTTTACGTCTTTTCACAAAATTATGTGATATTAGACGATGTGTGTGTGTGTGTGTGTGTGTGTGTGTGTGTGTGTGTGTGTGTGTGTGTGTGTGTGTGCGAGCGTGCGTGCGTGTGTGCGCGCGCGCGCGCCTGCGTTCGTGCGTCTGTGCGTGCGTGTGAGTGTCGGCGTGCGCGCGTGCGTGCGTGCGTGTGTGCGCGCACGCGCGCGCGCGCGCGTGTGTGTGTGTGTGTGTGTGTGTGTGTGTGTGTGTGTGTGTGTGTGTGTGTGTGTGTGTGTGTGTGTGTGTGTGTGTTTGAGTGACTGTGGGTGTTAGGTGAGTTACTAGGTCAATGTAAGCATTCACATAGGAGATGAAAAAGAAAAAATCGTATCAATCAATGATCTATACAATACACTAAAGCCTATAATCCTACACTAATACTGGGCAGCACTTTTTAGATGAGGGTCCCGTTCAAAAAGATTCAGTAGCTTAATGTAATGCCGATGTTTACACTTGGTCATGCATATATGTTTGCCATTAAAATGATGTTTTTTTGGCCCTTCATTTTCGGTAAATACGCCTGTGCTATCAAACCCAGGTAAAACACCTCGGGCTGTTGGAGTCATCTTTATATTGTTCAATTCCTGATCTGTTTCTACTGACCTTTTCCAAACTGGCCACATATTAGGACATGACTAAAAAGAAACCGTTTAACCTAATCAATTACATCTGAACAATACCGGCAGTTTCAGTTTTCAGACAGTCCCGTTTGGTGCAGAACAGCATTGGTTGGATGTACATATCTTGGGAAATATAATTATTTTCATACTAAAATTCTAAAGACAAGTTTCTTTGGTACATTATTTTGCTACGTTCCGGCGCCATTTTGTAATATCCGCTTGCAATCAGTGCTTCAAAAATGGACCTTTTTCCATCCCGCCAGACAGAAACATATCTATAAAAAAAAATATACAACAAAAAGAAACATTTCGCTCCGCCACGTCAGCATACGTGAAATGATGTATAGAAAAGTAAGTGGTAGATCTGAAAGATCTTCGAGATGGCTTGAGAATTCATTTCATCTGAGCATCCTGCGATAGGTGAAAACCCCTATCGCTTACTACCAATCACAGAAGTTTTAACAGAATTCAGCAAATGCCGTGACCCGATATATTTGGTAATGAAATATAAATACAGCAGAGACGGCGACAGAAAACGAAGAGAACAGCTGAACGCCTTTATGCCTAAATCAGCTTCATGCCGATCGATACCCGTCTCAACCCAAACAACATACATGTCGTCTTTGACAGAAGTCAAAGAGGAATTCTTGTCTCAATAAGAGCATTACGTTTTTTTTTTTTTTTTTCCCACGCACCATAAAAATACCAACGTCTTCTAACTGGTAGTTATGTTGTTAGCGATTCATGTTCTCCTGCACAGTTCTGTAGGTGACCAGCATGGGTGCATATGATTATCTTGTGGTTTGGGAGAATATTAACGGTAACAGGTAAACAATGCAGA
>JADBJO010002830.1:285433-295433 GCA_016801955.1 Conus betulinus | reverse complement strand
TTTCGGATCTTATTTAATAAAAAGGAAATTTGTGTGTAAAAAGCAAATGCTATCCATCGATGATTTCTGGCATCCTTTGTCAGCCCGTCTCTTTCTATATGCATACCTGTTTATCTCTACGTGCAACCTCTCTCTCTCTCTCTCTCTCTCTCTCTCTCTCTCCCCCCCCCCCCCCCCCCTCTCTCTCTCTCTCTCTTGCTGTCCATCATGATTTCTCTGTGGTTTAGAATGGCAGTGATTTCCAGACATTGTCAGTCTGGATTTCCTTTTCCACCAGCTGTTGAATCGTCATCCAGCTGCAAGCTCCGCTGCACGTTGTCAAGGTCTTCCGATGTTTCTAGCAAAAATACTTCAGTATTTCTCTACAACTGTCGTTCGGTAGTCCGGAAGCTCGTTGTTTAATAATATCAGCCGGGCGGTTGACACACAGTCGCCATTTTCATGAGCAGAGTGCTGCATGCACTGGCGTTGACACACTGTCGGTTTGTGCTGCAGACTGGACCGAGGGTTGGTCACACACCCCCCCCCCCTCCCCCTCCTGTCTTTTTCTGCATCCACATCGATGACATCAACGCGACTGCCACCCTCGTGTGTTTCCAGAGTCAGGTCAGCCTGAGGCACCGTCACTGTTGTCTGTGGGTCAGTGACACACAACGTGTTCTGCTGCAGCGGGTGGGCAGGTCGTGTCGCCTGTGTGTTCGTCTCCACACAGTCAGGACTGTCAGCGGCGCCAGGGTCAGGGAGTGTATCAGACGCAGTCGTCTTTCCCGTGTTGTAAATTAAACTGGGAGGGGGGGGGGGGGTGTTTGTTGGAAGAAAAGGCCGGGGGGGGCGGGGGGGGGGGGGGGGGGGGGTAGACACACTTGCCTTTTGCTGTTCTCTCCAACCTCTGTGTGGCTGGGCTCTCTTCCTATCCCGGGTGTTTCGCGACAGGCTTTTTTCTCCGATACACAGCCGTGTCCCTGTGTGTCACGGCGGATTGGCGGGCAGTCGTCAGTCGAAGTACAACAACGAGTTGGTGTTCTCCTCCTTTGATTTTCAAAAGGATGTTCAACACATTTCTCGCGAAAAACGTGTTCAGAACGTTCTCCAAACGCGATGGAGCCCCCAACGACTGGCCTTTTGAAGGAGTGATTTCGTAAAACTCTCTGTAAATTCGCGCTCTTTTTCGAGTTCCTTCTTGCTGGTTGCCAAGCAAGGGAAGCTACTCTGCTTGTCCCCTGATTGATCAAAGTGATGTACCGCAGTCTGGCTTCTATGTCGCATGTTGCTATATGTATCAACTGTTGTTCATGTTTATTTTTAATCTCGAGGTCTCATTCCACACCCGTACCCCCACCTCCCCTCCTGATGTGTCCATGGGCCGAAAACCTGACCATTTAAAGCATTTCGTATTCGTATTTTCTCTCTCTCTCTCTCTCGTCTCTCTCTCTCTCTCTCTCTCTCTCTCTCTCTCTCTCTCCTTCTTCTTCTTCTTCTTCTTCTTCTTCTTCGTCTGGCATACGTGACATCTTTAATGCAATTATCGTAGATTTGTCTTCATTAAGATTGTATGAAATACAATGTATTATGACGTCATCTATCTATCTGTCTAATTATCTAATTATCTATCTGTCTGTCCGTCTGTCTACCTATCTATGGTTATGTACGTTTGTGTAGCTAAAAAAAAAAACTTGTATAATATTTTTCTTATTTGATTTTGTTTAACTCCATGTGCATGATAGTAGAAAAAGTTCTGGCCATACTCTCTCTCTCTCTCTCTCTCTCTTTCCTTCACACACACACACACACACACACACACACACACACACACACACACACACACACACACACACACACACACACACACACACACACACCACAGACACCCTCTCTCTCTCGCTCTCTCAAACTCACACACACACATGCTCGCGCGCGCGCGCACGCACGCACGTATACAGAGAGAGAGAGAGAGAGAGAGAGAGAGAGAGAGAGAGAGACAGACAGACAGACAGACAGACAGACAGACAGAGACAGAGAGACAGAGACAGACAGACATGCAGACAGACAGACAGACAGACAGACAGAGACTTATACTGGACCGAACATAATAAAATTACGCGGTAGATGAAAATGGAAGGGGCGACCTTAAGTGGGACATACAGATGTTTTTTTTTTTTTTTTTTAAAGAAGAAGAAGAAGAAGAATTACAATGATAGCGACAAATCTCAAGCCTCCCCAATGACCAGCGGCAAACTTTTGTTTTTAACGCCCAGAAAAGAAAGTGGAGAGGAAGGGTAGAAACGTTCCTGAACGTGTCGCAAACATCCCCCCCCCCCCCCCCCTTTTCGCAAACATAAGCCCCCCCTCTTTTCCTTCCTCCCACTCCCTTCCCCTATCCCCAATCCCCCAACCTAGGAAGTCAAGCGATTGATCCTTGCATCCACTCCATCCGCACTAGCCACGTGGGAGAAGACTAACACATCCAAGAACCGTCGTGGTGCCGTGGTTATCTCCGCAGGTGTCGGGGCTGGCAGCTCATGGGTTCAAACCCCTACCGAAGGGCGTGTACATATAGGTAGGATTGCTGGGCCCAGGTCGGCTCCGCTGCGAGTCGTGTTCTTCTTCTATCGCCATTGCTGTCCCCACACAGTCAGTCTGCATCAGATGGTGACTCACGCTGTCTTCTGCACGTGCCACTAGCTGCCTAAAGACCTTGGAGAGATGCTGGGGGATACTGTGGGCTTACGTAGGAAGTCTGGAGGCTCTTGGCTGATGCGTATCCGCCCCTGGCTGGATGAGTCTCTTCTTCGCGTTTCTTAAATGTTTTCATCAACACTGCGGGTGTCTGTATCTCTCGGGCCTGGTCGATGCTGGGAATGCATCATTGGGAAAAAAAGCGTAGAGGAAGGAAGCGAAGAGTATAACCCTGTCATATAGTCTAAAACCCAAAATGGTACTCTTTGGTATCATTCTCTTTATCCTCATCTTCAATGATAACCTTTTTTTTTTTTTATTTCTGTCTCGTATTCTATGGCCCTTCAAGCCGTATTCTCATGGTAACCTCAGTCCAGGATTTCCTTTCCAAATCCTAACTGGAGATGAGTT
The DNA here is from genome assembly GCA_016801955.1 of Conus betulinus. Taxonomy (NCBI): domain Eukaryota; kingdom Metazoa; phylum Mollusca; class Gastropoda; order Neogastropoda; family Conidae; genus Conus; species Conus betulinus. The sequence goes on along the minus strand of JADBJO010002830.1, from coordinate 292,346 downwards.
TGTGTCGAAGTCATCAGCGCGGGCACGTTCCTGAAGACTTTCGTCCGGTAAACGTGGTGGTGCTCTTCTGAAGTAGGATGTCCACTCACGCCGACTCAAGTCATCTCGTTTAAAGCCCAGCCGACCACAAAGGTCACATCAAGGCAAAGGCTCCGCGGCCTAGTACTTGTCATTAATGATGGACGTGACATGTGGTATTAGCGTAAGCCGGCTCAGAACAAGGACAACGAAACGCTAATGAAGTGACTCGATTAGCAGCAGTGCTGTGTCTCCTCTGGTGCGTGGGCTTCATGTCGATCTGATGTGCAGCGCATCTTTGGACCGCAGACGCTGGGAATGGGGGCTGGACAGGCCTGAGAAGAAATGACAAAGTCTGTATCAAGTGTAGGTTTGACGAGGAAGAAGAAATGACAAAGGTCTGTACCAAGTTTAGGGTCTGACGAGGAAGAAGAAATGACAAAGGTCTGTGTCAAGTTTAGGGTCTGACGAGGAAGAAGAAATGACAAAGGTCTGTATCAAGTTTAGCGTTCGATGAGGAAGAAGAAATGACAAAGGTCTGTATCAAGTTTAGGGTCTGACGAGGAAGAAGAAATGACAAAGGTCTGTATCAAGTTTAGCGTTCGATGAGGAAGAAGAAATGACAAAGGTCTGTATCAAGTTTAGGGTCTGACGAGGAAGAAGAAATAACAAAGGTCTGTATCAAGTTTAGGGTCTGACGAGGAAGAAGAAATGACAAAGGTCTGTGTCAAGTTCAGCGTTTGACGAGGAGAGAGAAAAAAAAAAAAACCCTGACTTACGCCTATATCAAGTTTAACATTTAACGAGGAAGAACAAAGGACAACCATGTCTGTGTCAAGTTCAGCGTTTATCTAGGAAAAAGAAAGGACATACACCTTCGTCAAGTTTAAGGTGTAGCTGATGGACGAGGATGGAGAAAGAATAGAAGTCTGTATCAAGTTCAAGGCGGCAGTTGTTTGACGCGGAAGAAGAAAGGATACAAGTGTTTATAAGAATTCAGCGTTTGGCACGGAAGGAGAAAGGATGCCACTCTGTATTAAGGTTAAGGAAGTCAGTCGTTTGACGATCAAGAGGAAAGGAGACAAGTAGTCATCATTTTTTCTCTCTCCTTGTTTTTTTTTTTTTTCCTTTGATTCAGCGTTTTGACAAGGAGGAAGACAGGATACGGGTCTGTATTCAGTTCAGGGAGATACAACGGCAAACGTAGAAGTACTAGGTTTACCAAACGTGCCGATCACTAAGGGATCCGTGTCTCTTGGTGCGTCCACCTCTTAGCAAGATCACTCAAAACATGTTTTTAAATCCGTGGCTCTCGGGGTGTCCATCCCTTAGCAAGATGACTCAGAAACTTCTTAAAGGATTTCAACAAACGTTGGTGAAAAGAAAAAGTGTGGCCAGCGGACAAACCCTTTCAAACTCTGCCGCGGATCCGTTGCAGGAATCTGAATCAGAAGGCGGGTTCAGGATCTGTTGAACAAGATGACGCAAAAAAAAAAACAAACTACAAACCGATGTTTACCACGAAACCTGGTGAAAAATATGGAATGTAGCCTGTAGGCGAACGCATGGACGTTTGGCGCGGATCCGAAATGCGAATCCGGATCGGAGGACGAATCCAGGATCCGTTTTGCAAGATGTCACCAAACATTCTTGGATCTATCTTCGCGAAAGTTGTTAGAAAGATGGAATGTGACCTAGGGACGAATCCATTAAATTTTGGAGCGGGATCTGGATCTAAAGGGGCAAAGGGGGGGGGGGGGGGGGGTGGGGGGGGGTGGGGGGTTCAGGATCCGTTCAACTTTGACAGAGAGATCTGTAATGTTCTGAGAGTCCTTATGGTCCCCTGATCATATGATGGCAGCGGTGTTGGTGATTGGTCCGTAAAATTACAGAACTTCAATGCTTTTTTCTCATCACTCGAAGAAGGCTATGATATCGTACCCACACCACCACCCGTCCCCTCTCTCTCCTCTACTTCGATTAACACCCCCCTCCCTCCCCCCCCTCCCCCCCCCCCCCCCCCCGCTTGTCATGCCTCCTCCCTGTCCTCCCCTCCCCTCCCTCCCTTCACCCGTCCCTCCTCTGCCTCCTTCCCCACCTCCACCCCGCCCACCCACTTCCCTCACCTCACTTTGCTCATCTTCTTCTTCCCTCCCTTTCGCAACCCTCCCCCACCTTCCCCTTTCCCTTCCCTCTCTCCGCGTCGATCTCATAGCCACAGTAGTTCCCAACGCGGCTGTCTAAAAACACAAAACAAAACGAAAACGCCACATATGATGGATTTTAGATTGTAAATTGGAAAATCTTAAATTGGAACATCATGTGTGTGTGTGTGTGTGTGTGTGTGTGTGTGTGTGTGTGTGTGTGTGTGACCTTAGAAACAATTGTCCACGGAACAATTTGTAAAGAAGCAAAGGAATAAAGAAGCAAACATGAATACACAAATGAACATCTATGGCGCACGCAGAGAACAAAAGTGATTTCAGCATGAGAAATAATAATTACACGAGCTGGCATGAGCCCTGTGATACATTGTTTCCATGGCCGCGTGTCGCCTCTGTTGGATCGTCGTCTTTTTTTTTTTTTCATGTATGATAAATGACTGTCATGAATAAATCCGATCAGACGCATTAAAGAAGCGCGCGCACAAAAGAGAGAGAGAGAGAGAGAGAGAGAGAGAGAGAGAGAGAGAGAGAGAGAGAGTGAGAGAGAGAGAGAGAGAGAGTGACAAAAGACTGACTGACAGACAGACAGAGAGACAATTAGGCAGAGACAGACGGACAGAGAGAGAGACAGTCAAACAGACAGACAGACAGAAGAGAAGAGACATAGAAACAGGCAGACAAACAGACATGAAAAGAGAGACAGACAGACAGACAGAGACGGAGACAGAGAGACAGTTGTTTATGCTTTAATGGTGAAAGCATTGGCTTAAGTCAGTTCTTTTTCATACTTGCTGTTACTATTACACAGAACTAGTACTAAACGATAAAACGCATGCGTGAAAACCCTTTCTGAACAACAACAACAATAACAACAAGAAACAATCTTCGATATCAACAGAGAAATCAAAAACAATTAAAAAAACAAACGAACAATCTAAAACCAACAGCAACAATAACGATCATGATAACCAAAAAAAAAAACTTATGTAGAGATGTAACGGAATCTTAAAATGGTATTTGAAAACTAAAAGGGAAATAGTAGTAATCACAAAACAATTCACAGCACAGCAACAAAATATTGAGAGACAGACAGACAGACAGACACAGACAGACAGACAGACAGACAGGCAGGCAGGCAGGCTGACACTAAAAAACAGATAGAAAAAGACGGACAGAGAAAGGAGGAAACATAGAGACACAGTAGGCAGGCAGGCAGGCAGACAGACAGGCAGGCAGACAGACAGGCAGGCAGACAGGCAGACAAACAGAAAGAAAGTGTGTGAATTGAGAGGGGGGGGGGGGGGGGGGGGGGGGGGAGTGGGGGGGTTGACACAACACACACACACACACACACACCACACACACACACACACACACACACTCACAAACGCGCGCGCGCGCACCACACACACACACACACACACACACACACACACACACACACACACACACACACACACACACACCACACACACACACACACACACAGACGCACAGATTCAGAGACACACGAAGAACCAGAAAGACAGGAAACAGGGGACAGACACAGAAAAGACAGACAGACAGAAGTATAACAAAGGCATTCAGACAGAGTATAACAAAGGCTGACAAAGCTATTGTATAAAAAAAAAAAAAATGACAATCCGCTCGAAGTACTTAAAAAAAAAAAAAAAAACGAAGAGAGGAAAGAAATAACAAGAAGAAAACAAACAAAAAACTTTGTCCAAGACTTTTTTTTTTTAACATATTCAAAACAGACCAAACAATTTCCAGGATTCCCAAAAGACATGTCAAAAAAAAAAAAAAAAAAAAAAAAAAAAAAAAGAAAGAAAGAAAAAGAACGTTTTTCGCACGCATGACAGGAAAAACGCTCTTTCTTTGCACATGTTGCTTTCTGCATGTGTTTGTTTTACTACTACTTTGCCTCATTTTTAACCACTGGAAAGGTTTATTATCGATCTGAAGGCGATTTTTTTTTTTTTTTCCGAGACTGAAAGCGGATCGTTTTTAATCTTCAACAATAGAAAGGAAACACGTTCAGTCCCTGAGGAGATTTTAGTCCTCTGAGGAGATTTTATCTCTCGTCATCTCGCTCATCTCTCTCTCTGGGTGGGTGTGTGTGTGTGTGTGTGTGTGTGTGTTGTGTGTGTGTGTGTGTGTGTGTGTGTGTGTGTGTGAGAGTGAGTGTGTGTGTGTGTGTGTGTGTGTGGTGTGTGTGTGTGTGTGTGTGTGTGTGTGTTGTGTGTGTGTGTGTGTGTGTGTGTGTGTGTGTGTGTGTGTGTGTGTGTGTTGTGTGTGTGTGTTTCTTTTTTTTCTATATCGTTTTTCTTTTGTTTGTTTGTTTGTTTGTTTGCTTTTGTTTTTTTGTAACGATCACTATTGCAAATTTCCGTGAATAATGAATACAGCATTTCATAATATCCGTGAACCTTCACACATAACACCACCGTGTTCAGGAGAACGAAGTCCCTAAAGTGGTCAGCAATCCCGAAATCACACAAAAAAAAAAGAAACAAACAAACAAACAAACAAAGCACGGGTATGTAGGAGGACCGATGGATGCTGGCCATTAAGGACGGTTGGTGACGTAAAACATGGTTTGGATGGAGATCCCCAATGGGTCTTGAGTTTCAGTCCCTGGGAGGGTCTCGCTCATCTGTAAAGTTGTTTATGTCTAGAGACTCGGGTTTTAAAACGATGGAACACTCAGCCAAACCAAACCAAACCAAACACAAAAAATAATAATAATAATAATAATAACTAGCGAAGACATGGAGAGATGGCAGTGTCCAATTCGCTCTTGCTCTCTCTCTCTCTCTCTCTCTCTCTCAGAGGAGAGAGAGCTCTCTCTCCTCTGTGTCTCTCTCTCTCTCTCTCTCAGGCCCGGGGAGTGGCAAGCAACGCATGCGCGCGCGCGCTGTGTGTGTGTGTGTGTGTGTGTGTGTGTGTGTGTGTGTGTGCGTGCGTGCGTGCGTGCGTGCGTGCGTGCGTGCGTGTGTGTGTGTGTGTGGTGTGTGTGTATCCGTCTGTGTGTCTGTCTCTCTGTGTCTATGCCTCTGTGTGTGTTTTGGTGGTGGTGGTGGGTGGTGGTAGCGCTTCATGTTCTCTTTTTTTTCCCTTTAACTGTTTAAACAGCAAAATATCGATCTAAATGTAAATGTAAACTGGTTTCAATCACTCGTTAGTGGTGGTGGTGGTGATGGTGGTGGTGGTGGTGGTGGATGGTGGTAATGGTGGTGGTGGCTGCTGCTGCTGCTGCTGATTCAAGGCCTACACATCCTGAACAGGAAGTAAAACGGCAGGATGCGACACCGCCTCAAGGTGCCAGCCTTTGATGGTAGTGGGATTAATTAACCCCGTTTCAAACAATGAAAAGCATATCAACTGATTAATAATTCGATAGCTAATTCACAGGACACAATCATGTGTACAAAGAAAGCCGTCTATAGGGTTGTTGTAATTTTTTTTTTTTTTCATCGCATAAGTACGAAGTATTAGCTTCATGGTCCATTCTGATGAAAAACGTACTGATGCGCAAAGCGACTGTGCAAATGTCATCTTCACACTGTTGCCTAAACAAACTCAAGTATTCAAGGAAACGAAGTACAAGCAAAAAACACGAAAAACAACGAAAACTCAACGGGACATTTCCTTTTAGAGGAGTTCAACTTCGTAGCAGACTCTGACGGGTAAGCCAACGCAGGGGAGAAGGAAGGAGAAGGAGAGACGCCTCGGAACCATCTGCAACAGGAGACAGGGAGGCAAGAAGAGAGGAAGCCAACTGGGCCGGTGCAGGAACGATAATTCACAATCAAGACTGCTGTTGAGTTGCCGGTGATGGCTTTTCCTCCCTTGGGAGGGGAGGAGGGACCTCTGTGTGCGTGCGTGTGTGTGTGGTGTGTGTGTGTGTTGTGTGTGTGTGTGTGTTGTGTGTGATGTGTGGTGTGTGCGCGCGGTGTGTGTGCGTGCGTGCGTGAGAGAGACGAGGAGAGAGAGAGAGAGAGAGAGTGTGTGTGTGGTGTGTGTGTGTTTTTGTTGTTGTTGTTGTTGTTTGTGTCTGTGCATACGTGCCTATGTGAGTGCGTGTGTGGCGTGCAAGCCCGGGTGCCAGTGTGCGTGCGTGCTTGCGTGAGCGCGGATGGTGTGTGTGTGTGTGTGTGGTGTGTGTGTGTGCTTGTGTGTTGTGTGTGTGTTGTTGCTCGACAGAACTGTGTAGGATGAAGATGATATAATTTTCCAGAGGGCTCCCATGTATGCCGCTGTTCGCGGACCCAGACTGAATTATGGGATGCATGCTGCCGTTATGTATTCTATTGATATCACCGATATGAACCGAGCCCTCTAGAACTGCTATCATGTCGCGCCCAAACGCAGTGGATTGTTTCGTAATCTTGATAAACGGAAGTAATGTCAACTTTTTCACAATGCGCCTGACTTGGCTTCTGGCTCTCTCCTCTCTCTCTCCTCTCTCTCTCTCCTCTCGGCTCCGCTCTTCGAACCCTCTCCCTCCCTCACTCTCTCTAATCTCTCTCTCTTTCTTTCACCCTCTCTTACTGACTCCTCTATCTCTCTTTCCCCCTCTCTCCCACTCTCCTCCGTCGCTCACCCGTCTATCTCACCCTCTCCCCTCCACAGTCTTCTTCTCATCTCACTCTCACACACTCACATCTCTCTATCTCTCTCTCTTCCACCCTCTCCCTCCCTCCACTATCACTCTCTTTTTCCTTTCT
>JADBJO010002830.1:280000-282079 GCA_016801955.1 Conus betulinus | reverse complement strand
TCCTTCCACGATACAGAGCCAATGGAGAGAAGACCCTGCGCCTACAGACACCGACAGACGACGACAGACAGAAAGCAAGGAAAAAGCAGACCTTCATCCATGCAGCAACACTCCCACATCTGAAGGGCGTTAATGATGGGAATACGGGGCTGAAAGTCCCCGTCCGTTCTTGAGGTCACCGAAAGAAACAATAATAAACAGGCATGATTAATCATTTTGTAAACAAAAAAACGGGATCGATTTCATAGCGAGAAAGAGCTGAGAGGAGAGATCGGAGAGGAGAGAGAGAAGCGAGATAGTGAGGGCAGTCGTCTAGACTTTGGGTAGAGGAGATAGAGGTGTGTGTGTCGTATAAGAGAGCAAGAGAGGAGCGGGAGTCGATCGTGAGGCCGCGCTCGCACCCGCATTTCCTTTTCCTCTATTTCCCTTCCTCAGCCTCCCTACCTCCCTTTTTTTTTTCCCTACCTCCCTCCCCCGCGCTAGATCGCGCTCTCGCCCTCGCATCGCTCCGTCGCATCGCTCTGAAAAACGGTAATGCCTGTGTGTGTGTGTGTGTGTGTGTGTGTGTGTGTGTGGTGTGTGTGTGTGCGCGCGCGCGCGCGCGGCGCGCGCGTGCGCGCGTACGTGCGTGCGTGCGTATGCGTGTGTGGTGTCCTGTCTGTCTGTCTGTGTCTGTGTGCATTTAATGGATATTCTGTTTCATTTTATGTTTCATGAATCCTAATTTTTCTTTTCTATTTGTGGTGGTGACAGTAGTAGTAGAAGTAGTAGAAATAGTAGTAGTAGTAGTAGTAGTAGTAGCAGCAGCAGCAGCAGCAGCAACAGCAACAGCAGCTGTAGTAGTAGTAGCAACAGCAGCAGCAGCAACAGTAGTAGTAGTAGTAGTAGTAGTTAGTAGTAGTAGTAGTAGTAGCTATCATTACTATTGTTATTATTATCTTTACAAATATACCCCCACTGCCACCTCTTTTTTCAATTTCACCGTCAGTTCCATTCAATATTTGAAGTCAGATCAAAAGCACATAACATTCACCACACTTACCACTTACAGCACAAAAAATCTAAACATTACCTTGTGTGTGTGTGTGTGTGTGTGTGTGTGTGTGTGTGTGTGTGTGTGTGTGTGTGTCGAGGGGGGGGGGGGGTAACTATCTAACATGGATCCTTTAGGAATCCAGTTCCTTTTTATTATGCTGGAATGACCCCAACACTCATACTGGAAAGAAATCAGTACCGCTGAAATCAGTCTTAATCTTTGCAACAAAAATTATTCATTTCAATTAAATTAACGTAACTTCCTCTGGTGTTTCCGTTTGTTACACGCTATGTCTTCAAGACTTGTTGTATCCAGGTTTATTTTATAAGTGCCCAAACGAATGCACATGAAACTGTCAATGATTTTCAAAGCAACCATCATTCAGATCTGAATAACCTACGCACTGAAGATAAGTACGGCCTACAACGAAAACCGAGTTATGCACATGGCCCGGATTTTACCTGTGGTTTGTACGGTCAACATCTATAAATATTGTTCCCTTTTGAGATTTCTTAGTTGCAAACTCACAAACTGAAAACTTAAACCGTTCGCAAACGATTTATTAAACAGTGAAGGCTTATGCCAAGGTGTGTGTGTGTGTGTGTGTGTGTGTGTGTGTGTGTGTGCGTGTGTGTGTGTGTGTGTGTGTGTGTGCGTGCGTGCGTGCGTGCGTGCGTGCGTGCGTGTGTGTGTGTGTGTGTGTGTGTGTGTGTGTGTGTGTGTGTGTGTGTGTTGCGTGCGTGTGTGTGTGTGTACGTGTGTGTATGCGTGTGTGTGTGTGTATGCGTGCGTGTGTGTGTGTGTGTGTGTGTGTGTGTGTGTGTGTGTGTGTGTGTGTGTGTGTGTGTGTGTGTGTGTTAGCATCTCTTTTTTCCCAGACAATATGCGGCGGTCAGCTCTGTCGTGGCCCCAGACATGGAGAGGAAGACGCAGTGTAACGTGAACCAGGGCTGCTTCCTCCTGGCTGTCTTCCGTTTCCTTCCGTCCTCAATGGGGCTGTCCGCTGACCAGCGTCCCTCACGCACAATGTCCACACCCGTTCT
>JADBJO010002830.1:267500-275000 GCA_016801955.1 Conus betulinus | reverse complement strand
ATTTTTTTCAAGCTTTCCTCAAAATATGATGCCAATCTAAATTCAAAGCATGATATTTCTGTCAAATAGCTCGCGTGCATTCCGTCGGCTTCTAATCATAAATTGTGCAATGTGCAAATCCAGGTTTGTTTTTGTTTTTTCTCAATGTTTGAAAACTTGAGGTCTGTCATTTTTTTTTTTTAAACTCTTCCTCTTTCATTCACTTTCGGATCTTATTTAATAAAAGGAAATTTGTGTGTAAAAAAGCAAATGCTATCCACGATGATTTCTGGCATCCTTTGTCAGCCCGTCTCTTTCTGTATGTATACCTGTTTATCTCTACGTGCAACCTCTCTCTTCTCTCTCTCTCTCTCTCTCCCTCTCCCACCCCCCCCCCCCCCCCCCCCTCTCTCTCTCTCTCTCTCTCTCTTGCTGTCCATCATGATTTCTCTGTGGTTTAGAATGGCAGTGTTTCCAGACATTGTCAGTCTGGATTTCCTTTTCCACCAGCCGTTGAATCGTCATCCAGCTGGAAGCTCCGCCGCTGCACGTTGTCAAGGTCTTCCGATGTTTCTAGCAAATACTTCAGTATTTCTCTACAACTGTCGTACGGTAGTCCGGGAAGCTCGTTGTTTAATAATATCAGCCGGGCGGTTGACACACAGTCGCCATTTTCATGAGCAGAGTGCTGCATGCACTGGCGTTGACACACTGTCGGTTTGTGCTGCAGACTGGACCGAGGGTTGGTCACACCACACACCCCCCCCCTCCCCCTCCTGTCTTTTTCTGCCATCCTCATCGATGACATCAACGCGACTGCCACCCTCGTGTGTTTCCAGTGTCAGGTCAGTCTGAGGCACCGTCACTGTTGTCTGTGGGTCAGTGACACACAACGTGTTCTGCTGCAGCGGGTGGGCAGGTCGTGTCGCCTGTGTGTTCGTCTCCACACAGTCAGGACTGTCAGCGGCGCCCAGGGTCAGGAAGTGTATCAGACGCAGTCGTCTTTTCCCGTGTTGTAAATTAAACTGGGAGGGGGGGGGGGGGGGGGGTTCGTTGGAAGAAAAAGGCCGGGGGGGGGGGGGGGGGGGGGGGTAGACACACTTGCCTTTTGCTGTCTCTCCAACCTCTGTGTGGCTGGGCTCTCTTCCTATCCCGGGTGTTTCGCGACAGGCTTTTTCTCCGATACACAGCCGTGTCCCTGTGTGTCACGGCGGATTGGCGGGCAGTCGTCAGTCGAAGTGCAACAACGAGTTGGTGTTCTCCTCCTTTGATTTTCAAAAGGATGTTCAACACATTTCTCGCGAAAACGTGTTCAGAACGTTTCTCCAAACGCGATGGAAGCCCCCAACGACTGGCCTATTGAAGGAGCGATTTCGTAAAACTCTCTGTAAATTCGCGCTCTTTTTCAGGTTCCTTCTTGCTGGTTGCCAGCAAGGGAAGCTACTCTGCTTGTCCCCTGATTGATCAAAGTGATGTACCGCGGTCTGGCTTCTATGTCGCATTGTTGCTATATGTATCAACTGTTTGTTCATGTTTATTTTAATCTCGAGGTCTCATTCCACACCCCGTACCCCCACCCTCCCCTCCTGATGTGTCCCATGGGCCGAAACCTGACCATTTAAAGCATTCGTATTTCCGTATTCTCTATTCTCGCCCTCCTCTCTCTCTCGCTCTCTCTCTCTCTCCTCTCTCTCTCTCTCTCTCTCTCTCTCTCCCTCTCCTCTCTTCTTCTCTTCTTCTTCTTCTTCTTCGTCTGGCATACGTGACATCTTTAATGCAATTATCGTAGATTTGTCTTCATTAAGATTGTATGAAAATACAATGTATTATGACGTCATCTATCTATCTGTCTAATTATCTAATTATCTATCTGTCTGTCCGTCTGTCTACCTATCTATGGTATGTATGTACGTTTGTGTAGCTAAAAAAAAATAATTACTTGTATAATATTTTTCTTATTTGATTTTGTTTAACTCCATGTGCATGATAGTAGAAAAAGTTCTGGCCATACTCTCTCTCTCTCTCTCTCTCTCTTTCCTTCACACACACACACACACACACACACACACACCACACACACACACACACACACACACACACACACACACACCACACACACACACACACAGACACCCTCTCTCTCTCGCTCTCTCAAACTCACACACACACATGCTCGCGCGCGCGCGCACGCACGCACGTATACAGAGAGAGAGAGAGAGAGAGAGAGAGAGAGAGAGAGAGACAGACAGACAGACAGACAGAGAGACAGACAGAGAACAGAGAGACAGAGACAGACAGACATGCAGACAGACAGACAGACAGACAGACAGAGACTTATACTGGACCGAACATAATAAAAATTACGCGGTAGATGAAAATGGAAGGGGCGACCTTAAGTGGGACATACAGATGTTTCTTTTTTTTTTTTTAAGAAGAAGAAGAAGAAGAATTACAATGATAGCGACAAATCTCAAGCCTCCCCAATGACCAGCGGCAAACTTTTGTTTTAACGCCCAGAAAAGAAAGTGGAGAGGAAGGGTAGAAACGTTCCTGAACGTGTCGCAAACATCCCCCCCCCCCCCCCCCCCCCCCCCCCTTTCGCAAACATAAGCCCCCCCTCCTTTCCTTCCTCCCACTCCCTTCCCCTATCCCCAATCCCCCAACCTAGGAAGTCAAGCGATTGATCCTTGCATCCACTCCATCCGCACTAGCCACGTGGGAGAGAAGACTCTAACACATCCAAGAACCGTCGTGGTGCCGTGGTTATCTCCGCAGTGTCGGGCTGGCAGCTCATGGGTTCAAACCCTACCGAAGGGCGTATACATATAGGTAGGATTGCTGGGCCCAGGTCGGCTCCGCTGCATGCGTCGTGTTTCTTCTTCTATCGCCATTGCTGCTGTCCCCACACAGTCAGTCTGCATCAGATGGTGACTCACGCTGTCTTCTGCACGTGCCACTAGCTGCCTAAGACCTTGGAGAGAGATGCTGGGGGATACTGTGGGCTTACGTAGGAAGTCTGGAGGCTCTTGGCTGATGCGTATCCGCCCCTGGCTGGATGAGTCTCTTCGCGTTTCTTAAATGTTTTCATCAACACTGCGGGTGTCTGGTATGTATCTCTCTCTCTCGGCTCTGGTCGATGCTGGGAATGCATCATGGGGGAAAAAAAAAAAGCGTAGAGGAAGGAAGCGAAGAGTATAAGCCCTGTCATATAGTCTAAAAACCCAAAATGGTACTCTTTGGTATCATTCTCTTTATCCTCATCTTCAATGATAACCTTTTTTTTTTTTTATTTCTGTCTCGTATTCTATGGCCCTTCAGCCGTATTCTCATGGTAACCTCAGTCCAGGATTTCCTTTCCAAATCCTAACTGGAGATGAGTTTGTGTCGAAGTCATCAGCGCGGGCACGTTCCTGAAGACTTTCGTCCGGTAAACGTGGTGGTGCTCTTCTGAAGTAGGATGTCCACTCACGCCGACTCAAGTCATCTCGTTTAAAGCCCCAGCCGACCACAAAGGTCACATCAAGGCAAAGGCTCCCGCGGCCTAGTACTTGTCATTAATGATGGACGTGACATGTGGTATTAGCGTAAAGCCGGCTCAGAACAAGGACAACGAAACGCTAATGAAGTGACTCGATTAGCAGCAGTGCTGTGTCTCTCCTCTGGTGCGTGGCTTCATGTCGATCTGATGTGCACGCGCATCTTTGGACCGCAGACGCTGGGAATGGGGGCTGGACAGGCCTGAGAAGAAATGACAAAAGTCTGTATCAAGTGTAGGGTTTGACGAGGAAGAAGAAATGACAAGGTCTGTACCAAGTTTAGGGTCTGACGAGGAAGAAGAAATGACAAAGGTCTGTGTCAAGTTTAGGGTCTGACGAGGAAGAAGAAATGACAAAGGTCTTATCAAGTTTAGGGAGGCGTTCGATGAGGAAGAAGAAATGACAAAGGTGTATCAAGTTTAGGGTCTGACGAGGAAGAAGAAATGACAAAGGTCTGTATCAAGTTTTTAGCGCGTTTCGATGAGGAAGAAGAAATGACAAAGGTCTGTATCAAGTTTAGGGTCTGACGAGGAAGAAGTAAATAACAAAGGTCTGTATCAAGTTTAGGGTAACGAGGAAAAAAACAAAGGTCTGTGTCAAGTTACGCGATATATCAAAAAAAAAAACCCTGACTTACGCCTATATCAAGTTTAACATTTAACGAGGAAGAACAAAGGACAACCATGTCTGTGTCAAGTTCAGCGTTTATCTAGGAAAAAGAAAGGACATACACCTTCGTCAAGTTTAAGGTGTAGCTGATGGACGAGGATGGAGAAAGAATAGAAGTCTGTATCAAGTTCAAGGCGGCAGTGTGTTTGACGCGGAAGAAGAAGGATACAAGTGTTTTATAAGAATTCAGCGTTTGGCACGGAAGGAGAAAGGATGCCACTCTGTATTAAGGTTAAGGAAGTCAGTCGTTTTGACGATCAAGAGGAAAGGAGACAAGTAGTCATCATTATTTCTCTCCTCCTTTTTTTTTTTTTTTTTCCCTTTGATTCAGCGTTTGACAAGGAGGAAGACAGGTATACGGGTCTGTATTCAGTTCAGGGAGATACAACGGCAAACGTAAGAATTACTAGGTTACCAAACGTGCCCGAGCACTAAGGGATCCGTGTCTCTTGGTGCGTCCACCTCTTAGCAAGATCACTCAAAACATGTTTTAATCCCGTTGGCTCTCGGGGTGTCCATCCCCTTAGCAAGATGACTCAGAAACTTCTTAAAGGATTTTCAACAAACGTTGGTGAAAAGAAAAAGTGTGGCAGCGGGACAAACCCTTTCAACTCTGCCGCGGATCCGTTGCAGGAATCTGAATCAGAAGGCGGGTTCACGATCTGTTGAACAAGATTACGCAAAAAAAAAAACAAACTACAAGCCGATGTTTACCACGAACCCTGGTGAAAATATGGAATGTAGCCTGTAGGCGAACACATGGACGTTTGGCGCGGATCCGAAATGCGAATCCGGATCGGAGGACGAATCCAGGAGTCCGTTTTTTGCAAGATGTCACCAAACATTCTTGGATCTATCTTCGCGAAAGTTGTTAGAAAGATGGAATGTGACCTAGGGACGAATCCATTAAAATTTTGGAGCGGGATCTGGATCTAAAGGGGCAAAGGGGTGGGGGGGGGGGGGTGGGGGGGGTGTCAGGGTGGTCAGGATCCGTCAACTTTGACAGAGAGATCTGTAATGTTCTGAGAGTCCTTATGGTCCCCTGATCACATGATGGCAGCGGTGTTGGTGATTGGTCCGTAAAATTACAGAACTTCAATGCTTTTTCTCATCACTCGAAGAAAGGCTATGATATCGTATACCCACACCACCACCCGTCCCCTCTCTCTCCTCTACTTCGATTAACAATAACACACACACCCCCCCTCCCTCCCCCCCCCCCCCCCCCCCCCCCCCCCCCCCCCCCTTGTCATGCCCTCCTGTCCTCCCCCTCCCCTCCCTCCCTTCACCCCCCCGTCCCCTCCTCTGCCTCCTTCCCCACCCCACCACCCAACCCACCCCCACCCCTCATCACTTCCCCCATCTTCCCTTACTTCCCCTTCCCCACCCAACCCACACCTTCACCTCACCCATCACCTTCCCTTCCTTTCGCCTTCCTCCTCCCCCCACCGGCTTCCCCCTTCCCTTCTCTAGCGTCGATCTATAGCCACAGAGTTCCCAACGCGGCTGTCCTAAAAAAAACACAAAACAAAACGAAAACGCCACATATGATGAATTTTAGATTGTAAATCTTACATTGGAAACATTCATGGGGTTTGTTTTGTGGGTGTGTGTGTGTGTTGTGTGTGTGTGTGTGGTGTGTGTGTGTGTGTTGTGTGTGTGTGTTTGTGTTGTGACCTTAGAAACAATTGTCCACGGACCATTTGTAAAGAAGCAAAAGGAATAAAGAAAGCAAACAATGCAATGCAAATGAACATCTAATGGCGCACGCAGAGAACAAAAGTGATTTCAGCATGAGAAAAATAATTTACACGAGCTGGCATGAGCCCCTGGGATCATACATTGTTTCCATGGCCGCGTGTTTGCCCCTGTGGTTGGATCGTCGTCTTTTTTTTTTTTTCATGTATGATAAATGACTGGTCATGAATCAATCCGATCACGACGCATTAAAGAAGCGCGCGCACCCAAGAGCGAGAGAGAGGAAAGAGAGAGAGAGAGAGAGAGAGAGAGGGGAGAGAGAGAGTGAGAGAGAGGAGAGACTGACAAAAGACTGACTGACAGACAGACAGAGGAGACAATTAGGCCGAGACATACGGACAGAGAGAGATACCGTCAAACGACAGACAGACAGAAGAAGGAAGAGACATAGAAACAGGCAGCAAAAACAGACCATTAAAAGAAGACAGACAGACAATAGACAGAGACGGAGACAGAGAGACAGTTGTTTCTACTGCTTTAATGGTGAAAGCATTGGCTTAAGTCAGTTGAGAGCCATTCTTTTTCACATACTTTCTGCTCCACCACGACACGACTAGTACAACAGAAACTGACTGACATAAACGCTAAGCGTGAAAAACCCCTTTCTAACAACAACAACAATACAAACAAGAAACAATCTTCGATATCAACAGAGAAATCAAAAGCAATTAAAAAACACAACGAACAATCTAAAACAAACAGCCACAATAAGATCATTCTCACCAAAAAAAAACGGGACAAACTTAGTAGATGTTACCGGAATCTTATATGGTGTATTTCTTGAAACTAAAAGGGCATAAGTCAGGTAATTCACAAAACACATTCACTTACAACACAGCAACAGAATATTGCGAGAAAAAAACAGACAGACGACACAGACAGACCTTCAGGACAGAACAGGCAGGGCAGGCCTGCTACACTAAAACAGATAGAAAAATCAACGGAGAAAAGGAGGAAAATGATAGAAACAGGGAAGGCAGGCAATCATAAAACGACAGGCAGCAGGACAGATCATGATAGACCAACAACAGAAAAAAATGTGTGAATTGTAGAGTGGGGGGTGGGGGTGAGGGGGGGGGGTGGGATTTGAAAAAAACGGGGGGTGTGGGTGGGGGGGGGTGGCGGGTGGGGGGGGTAGTTAATCACAAAACAGTATTCACAGCAACAGCAACAAATATTGAAGAGACAGACAGGACTTTAGACAGGGGTACAAAGAAATACAGGCAGGAAGTGCAGGCAGGCAGGCGACACTTACAACAGATAGAAAACGACGGACAGGTGAAAGGAGGAGGAAAACATAGAGACCAGGCAGGGCAGACAGGACAGGCAGCCAGCAGACGGCCGACAAAAACAGAAAGAAAGTGGTGTGAATGAAAGGCTAGTGGGGGTGGGTGGGGGTGGGGGTTTTTTGTTTGAGTGGGGGGGGTGGGGGGGACACACCACACACACACACCACACACACACACACACACAACACACACTCACAACGCGCGGGCTCGCGCGCACACACACAACACACCCACAACACACACACCACACAGCACACACCACACACACT
>JADBJO010002830.1:262500-265000 GCA_016801955.1 Conus betulinus | reverse complement strand
GTGCGCGCGTGTGTTGTGCGTGCGTGCGTGAGAGAGAGAGAGAGAGAGAGAGAGAGAGAGTGTGTGTGTGTGTGTGTGTGTGTTGTTGTTGTTGTTGTGTTGTTGTTGTTGTGTCTGTGCATACGTGCCTATGTGCGTGCGTGTGTGCGTGCAAGCGGGTGGCCAGTGTGCGTGCGTGCTTGCGTGAGCGCGATGTGTGTGTGTGTGTGTGTGTGTGTGTGGTGTGTGTGTGTGTGTGTGTGTGTGTGTGTGTTGCTCGACAGAACTGTGTAGATGAAGATGATATAATTTTCCAGAGGGCTCCCATGTATGCCGCTGTTCGCGGACCCAGACTGAATTATGGATGCATGCTGACCTTATGTATTATATTGATATCACCGATATGAACCGAGCCCTCTAGAACTGCTATCATGTCGCCCAACGCAGTGGATTGTTCGGAATCTTGATAAACTGAAGTATGTCAACTTTTCACAATGCGCCTGACTTGCTTCTTATGCGCTCTCTCTCTCTCTCTCTTCGACCCTCTCCCTCTCTCTCTCTCTCTCTCTCTTCTCTCTCCTCTCTCCCTCTCTCTTCGACCTCTCTCCCTCCCTCACTCTCTCTCTCTCTCTTTCTTTCACCCTCTCTCATACTGACTCTATCTCTCTCTTTCACCCCTCTCCCTCTCAACTCTCTTTCACACAACTCTCTCTCTCACACACTCTTACTCCCTCACACACACTCTCTCGTCTCTCTCTCTCTTCCACCCTCTCCCTCCCTCACGTCTCTCTCACTCTCTCTCTCTCTCTCTCTCTCTCAGTCTCAGTCAATGCTTCTTTTTTTTCGGCTGCTTCAAAATTTAAATTGCTTCTTCCAACCTCTCTCCCTCCCTCACCTGGACATATCAGGCGAAAATGACAGACACTCACTGTGCTCCATGTGTCAGGGACCCCGTCCACCGCTTTTTTCCGTTTGTGTGTGTGTTGTGTGTCGTGTGTGTGTGTGTGTGTGTGTGTGTGTGTTGTGTGTGTGTGTGTGATGTGTTTGTGTGTGTGTGTGGGTTGTGTGTGTTGTGGTGTGGTGTGTGTTGTGGTGGTTGTGTGTGTGTTGGGTGTGTGTGTGTGTTTTTGTGTGTGTGTGTTGTTTTGTGTGTGTGTGTGTGAGTGTGTTTGTGTGTGTGAGGTGCTCTCTCTCTCTCGCACTCTCTCTCTCTCTCTCTCTCTCTCTCTCTCTCTCTCGTGTGCCAGTGTGGGCGTGCCAGTCAGATGCTTCTTTTTTCTGCTGTCTTCAAAATTTAAATTGCTGTCGTGATCATGGCAGATGAGTTGTTTCGTTCAACTTCTTCTTCTTCTTCTTTTTTCCTCCATGAGGTGAATATTCCTTTTAGCTAATGGTGCGAATCCTGGACATATCAGGCGAAAATGACATAAACCGTCCGTTAATACATGGTCACTGTGCTCTTCATTGCAGGGTTTCACCCGCCACCGATTTTCAATCTGTTTGAATCTTTTGAATCTGTGAGCTCGACGTTCCAGCTCTAGCCACACAAAACCACAACTACCAAAACCGTACTCCTCTCTGTGTGTCTGATGTGTTGTGTGTTGGTGTGTTTGTGTGCTTTGTGTGTGAAAAGAGAGCGCTCGCAGCCAGAGAGCGCAGCCTGACAGACGACAGACCAGACAGAAACATACTGACATTATGTAGACAGACCTATAGACATAAAAAGAAGGTTGATTCATGTGTGTAAACCGGCGGCCTGGGGAGGAGAACACGCCGCATAGCGGTTGCCTCGCTTTTGTGTTTTGTGTGTGTGTTGTGTGTGTGTGTGTGGTGTTGGTGTGTTATTTTGAGTACAAACCGTTGAGGTTAAATCTGCAAATTGGTTTCAGGGGGTGTGTGTGTGTGTAAAGTGTGTGTCTGGGTGTTCTGTCTGTGTGAGCTACCAAAATCCCTTCATTGTTCCTTGCAATTAACGGACCAGCGCTTGCTGGAACAACCTAGCATTTCACATCCACCACCGACTTCCACTGCTCCATACAGTTTGAAAAATGCTTCTCCCTCCTCTGGTGTTGTTGTGTTTTTTCGTTGCGTGTGTGCAGAACCCCAAACCGGCCCAAGAACCACCTTTAAAACGCTGGCCCCGACATTTCCCGCCATGAAATCTGCACAGCGCCGGCGCCTCATACCCAGTGGCATAGCCCTTGAACCCAAAACCCACAGAGGTGGGAGAGAGTATAGAGATAGAGAGAGAGGGGATAGAGGAGGGAGGGAGGGGTAGATAGAGAGAGAGCGAGGGAGGGGAGGGGAGATGGAAGGGAGGGAGAGCGGAGAGCGTAAGGAGAGAGCGGGGAAAGAGAGAGGAAGAAGCTATAGCGAGATAGGAGAGAATTCTAAATGCGAAACTGGTTTAAAAGAATCTATAGGCCATAGTCATCTGAAGGTATGAGAGAGAGACGAGAGAGAAGAGAGGGGCAGGCAGGGGGAGACAGGAGACAGAGAGAGGAATAGAGAGTGTTCTACC
>JADBJO010002830.1:245000-247500 GCA_016801955.1 Conus betulinus | reverse complement strand
GAGAATGAAACGAGTAGAATGCTTCTGCAGTGTCTCCTCCGGCGGGTTGCCTCACACTCACTGCTCTCCGTGGACTGCCGTGCCAGGGCTGTGGCGGAACAAGCTGGCATGTCAGTAGAGCCACTGAAGTGGCGCACACGATGAGATAACGCAAAAAAAAAAGAAAAAAAATAAAACAAAAAAAGAAAAAAAAGAAAAAACAAGACGCAAAGCATATAAACGTACTCCCAGTTTATCTTGAATACGACGTCACAAAAAAAACATGCGTCGTAATGTATATTTCGTCACTTCGGCTAATGACGCAAAGCAGCTTTGACGTCATTTTTGTTTTGCGTTATCATTTTCTAGATATTCCGTAAAGAAGGAAAACCGCTTTGGGCCGTTAAAGCCGTTAGTAACGGCTACTCTGGTAACATAAAACATCGGACATCATCCGTGACCCATAATGAACATACCTCCAAATGTTCAGAAAGATCGACCCAGAAGTTTTGTCTGGAGCGAGTGGAACACATTTTGACCACGGACAGACAGACAAGACAGCATTTCTTCGTTCCCATCCTAAAGTACTCCCTGTTGTATAATAACTGGGAGAACAAAAGTGCTTGGACCTGTCACCGTGTCGGCCACAGGCACTGGAGCGTCGAGGTCTTTCCGCCTCAGGACACGGAAATCCAAAGCAAGGAACACTTGGACCTGGAGGCCGAGACGTGGGACGAGGAGGAGGTAACGGGCCACCAATGGCTGCGACTAAGACTGTGGTGACCAGACATGCGTTTCCCTTGGTGATCTGGAATCCTGCCTACAACCGGGACAACCTCTGTCAGCATGCGGAAAGAAGAACCACCTCGATGGCAGTACAGCTGCCAATACTCGAATGTTATGTTATGTATACTTGTACACGTGCGCGCTCTCGCGAGCGCACACACACACACACATGCACTCGCAAACAGACGTGCGCGCGTGCGCAAGCAAGCACACACACACACACACACACACACACACACACACACACACGGTGCACGCGCACCACAGAGAGAGAGAGAGAGGGAGAGATTTGCTCGCCATTTCCATCCTTCAGGGGAGGCAAGCGGGGTTTGCCTGCTGAAATGATCGGACAGAGCGACGTTAATTTCAATAAGCGGATGCAGGGCTGTTGTCGAAGCACTCGCTGTTCCGCTCCTGTCCAGTGTCTGTGTTGTTTGAAACAACACTGGTGGAAGCGTGCCTTTGCCCCGTAAAAAAAAACTCGCTTTCTCGTGTTCGATGGAGGCTGGGCGTGTGTGTAACGTCCATCCTGTCTGTCTGTCTGTCTGCCTGTCTATTTGTCTGTCTGTCTGTTTTACTGTACTGTCGGTGTTGGTGAAAGTTGAACTTGACGTTTAATCACAGTCGGTGATTCCGTTACAGATATTACAGAACACACACATACAGGCACACGGACACACAAACACACACACACACACACACACACACACACACGCGCGCGCGCGCGCGCGCGCACTTCCTCAACACAATAATGACAATCGACAAGGTAGCAATGACAACGGCAGTAAGTGAAAGAACGGTCTAGGAAAGAATGGAAAAAAATAAACATGCAGCCACTTTTCTTTTCCTTTTTTTTTTTACCAGCAAGTGGACATTTTATCTCCATTATAAGAAACACGTCATGATACTATGTTGTTACGAAATGACATTTTGCTCAAAAGAGACAAATTGGCTAAATCTGCTCTGGGGGATCTAGTTAGCTGGTGCAGGCAAACGATAGAATGCCATTGCATATGACAGTAAGTATTTGTAATTTTTCACACTACAAATGCACGCTCCATAAATAGATATAATAGAGAGACAGACAGACAAATGATTGAATGGATGGATGGATGGACTCCAGCGGACACGATTTCGGGAAATCCTCTTCAGCTCGGCCCACGTCATTCGGCGGCCTCACTTCTGCGTCGGTACTCCTTCGCCATGTCTGCCTTGGTCTTCCCACTTTTCTCTTGCCCTGAGGGTTCCATTCAAGGGCTTGTCTTGTGATGTTGGATGGAGACTTTCTGAGGGTGTGGCCAATCCATCCCCACTTCCGTTTTCTGATTTCTAATTCTATTGGAACTTGCTTTGTCTTGTTCCACAGTTCTGTGTTGGCAATAACATCTGGCCATCTGATGTTCACAATGTTTCGCGGACATCTGTTGATAAATGTTTGGAGTTTGTGGGGTTTGTCTTTGTTGCTCGCCACGTTTCAGAACCATACAGAAGGACAGATTCACATTTGAGTTGAAGATTCTGGTCTTGTTGTGGAGTGAGAGGGCAGAGGAATTCCAGATAGGCCGTAGCGTAGTAAAGGTGTGCCTGGCTTTATTGATGCGGCTCTGGATATCTCATCTGTGTACCTCCATCTTTGCTGACCACACTGCCGAGGTAGACAAACTTGTCAACTTCAGTTATGTCTTCCTGTTGTAGTTGTAGCGGGTCTCGTTGCTGGTTGTTGACTCTCATGGCT
>JADBJO010002830.1:237500-240000 GCA_016801955.1 Conus betulinus | reverse complement strand
GCTTTGCGACCCCCGGGTCAAACGAAGTCCAAATCGGCGAGGTTTCCTGTTCCCCGACAGTAATGAGACCGGCAACGGAGACAGAGGAGATGACACTCTCCATGGCGGCTGATGACTAGATCGGGGGGGGGGGGGGGGGGGGGGGGGGGGGGGGGGGGGGGGGGGGGGGGGGGAGGGGGGGGCAGAGGTATGGGAGGAAGGGGGCGGGTAGGGGAGGAAGGATATGGATGGGATTAAGGAGGAAACGGGAGTGGCGGCGGTGGAGGGGATGGGGATGGGGTGGGTAGAGAGGGGGGTGGGGTGGGGCGGTCCGTGTTGTACGGCTTGGCATCATCGCTCTGATCCTTCTGTTCATGTCTATTGCGTTGTACTGTTCTGTTGTGTTGTATCGTTGTACTGTAGTATGTTGTACTGTATAGTACTGTATTGTTTGCGGCCAGGTACGGCGTCGTGTTGCGTTCTGAAATGTTCGGCTGCTGTAATGTAGTAGTAGTAGTAGTAGTAGTAGTAGTAGTAGTAGTAGTAGTAGTAGTAGTAGTAGTAGTAGTAGTCGTTGTTGTTGTTGTCATCATTATTATTATTATTATTGTTGTTGTTGTTGTTGGAATCACTATTATCATTAGTAGTAGTAGTAGAAGTAGTATCATCATCATCATCTTTATTATTAGTAGTATCATTATTGTTATTATTATTATCATTATTGCTGTTATTGTTATTATCATTATCATTATCGTCATCATCATCATCATCATCATCACTATTTTTACTACTATTATTATCATTGTAATTATCATCATCATCGTCATCATAATCATCACAGCATCAGCATCAGCACCCATTATTACTGTTGTTGTTATCATCATCATCATTATTGTTGTTGTTATTATCATCATCATTATTATTACTATTATTATCATCATCATCATTATTATTAGTAGTAGTATCATTATCAAAGCACCCATTCTCGGTCAGAGACTAAACTGTTAACGCTTTACAATCCACGCTGTCGTTTGCACAACGGGCTGCCTGCCTGTGTAGAGCCGCCTGAAGAGCTGCCTGCTGGCGTTACATTCAACCGTGTCCCGTAAACTGAGAAAGAAGAAGAGGGGCAGGGAACAGTAAACAATAAACAGTAAAGAAGTAGGGTAACTTTTGCTCCCATGAGAAAACCTAATACAGAGTAACTTTTATTCAAGACTGACACAGCCTTTTAACCTTGAATAAAGTCAGACAAATGCAAAGACGAACAATCTAATAGTGGGGGAAAAAACAAGCGCAGACCCAACAACTCAGCTGTCTTCATAGTAATGACTTGGCAAAGATTTGAACTTAAGGAGGGCGGGGGGGGGGGGGGGGGGGGGGGGGGGGGGTGAAGATCGGGAAACCGGGAACATGAAATTAAAGAAAAAATATATCATAGATATGAAAACTCTTCACTGGCTGCATGAGGGAACCATCGCAATCCCTTTCGGAGGCAGATCTATTTGTATTGCCTGCTCCGAGGCCTTTCGTCCGCTGGATTGGAACTCATCAGGGAGACACGGCTGGTTGTGTCTGTGCTCCTGGCGTCAAATAGAAACACACCACAGTCCGTAATACCGTGGCGTTCTCACCACCAAGGGTTCAAAAAAGAACCAAACAGCACCCCCACAACTAGATTGTTCGTCTTTGTATTTGTCTGACTTTATTCCAGTTTAAAAGGCTGTGCCAGTCTTGAATAAAAGTTACTCTGTGTTAGGTTTTCGTATGGGAGCAAAAGTTACCCTACTTGTTTACTGTTTCCCGTAATGGTTGAGTTTTACGCCCTCATAGCGAAAGCTTTCAGGGACATGATGTTCCTTCACGGTAGTCTTTAAATGGTTACCCCGCTTCATCCAGCCTTATGCATCTTACTCCCCCCCCCCCCCCCCCCCCCCCCCGGAAATTGCGTCACAACCGGTGTCAATTCGGAGGAGAAACTCCCCTTTACCAAACGGCCATGCGGACATTCGAACCCACGACTCCCAGGGTCACCAAGATCACGAGTCCTGCGCTCTACCGGCTGAAGTATTGTGTCTGAATTGTAATTTGCTGTGATGTATTGCAGTGTGTTTGACACCGTTTTATTATGTAGCACTCTACAGTATCATATCTTATTGCGTCGTGTTGTACTGCATAGTATTGTATTGTACGGTATCATTTTGTATTATTATATTATTATTATCATCATCATCATTATTATGAATACTTATATAGCGCCTCTTCTCGGCTAGAGACCAAGCTCTAAGCGCTTTACAATCCACACTCTGTTTACACGACGGGCTGCCTACCTGGGCAGTGCCGACTGAAGAGCTGCCAGCTGGCGCTTCATTCAGTCGTTTCCCGTGTCATCCAGTCCATATCAGTCAATATCGTTCACTCAATTTCCTCAATTCCGTCATTCTTTCCATTTCTCACTCAGGGTGCATGCTATGTGTAACGTGTCATCCATACCAACGGCCAGACTGGCCTTCTCTTCCGA
>JADBJO010002830.1:220000-227500 GCA_016801955.1 Conus betulinus | reverse complement strand
TCACGGATGTAGCCCGATGTTTCATTTTACCAGAATAACCGTTACTAACGGCTATAACGGCCCGAAACGGGTGAAGGAAGGGGAGGAGGGACGGATGGAGGCTTCGCACAAGCAGTATCCATGGTATACGAGTTTTGATAATAGGTGAGGTATTTTTAGGGAAGCATTTTTTGCTGGTGGCAAAACTCATCTCCTTTTTACCTATTTATTTATTTATTTGTCTATTTATTTACCAGTTTCGAACAACGCTTGTACTTCCGGTAGACTTGAATGTTTTGTCCTTATAGTCTGAAGTCCGACTTAAACGTGGCACTGAATATCCTACTGAAATATTTTGGATGATATGGTGAATTTAAGTAAATTAGCAAATCTCTTCTTGGTGTTGTAGATAAATCAATATCTTCTTTATACAAACAAAACAAACAAACAAAACAGGCCAAGCTTTTTGCAAGGAAAACGGTTCGAGAACTCAATGCCATAAATGGGGCCGGAATATCTCAGTGGTACGGCGCTGGATTCGTAATCTTGGTGATCCTGGGGTTGCAGGTTCGAATCTCCGCCAGGCCGTTTCGGTACAGGAGGATTTTTCCCTCAGAATTAACATTGGTTCTGACTCCATTTCCATACAGTCCTTCGAGTGCGACGAAAAACCGACGTTCCGTGTGTGGACGCACGCATAGCATCTTTTTTTTTTTTTTTTTTTTTTTTGTCCTCTTCATCTGCCAAAAAAAACAAAAAGTGAAAAAAAAAAAAAAACCAGTTTCCACTACTTTTTTTTTTTTTTTTTTTTTTTTTTTTTTTTTTTTTTTTTTTCTCTCTCTCTCTCTTTTCCAACCAGTCTCTTACGCACCATGCAATGTCTGTATGTTCTCTCAAATGGACATATTTTTGCTGATTTAAGTGTATTGGCGTTTGATACAATGTGTCTGGGTTTGTTAATGTTCTAATGTGTGGTGTATTGGCACTTTCACTCTGATGATATGCTGCTTATGTAAACAGAACAACATACATGAAACAAACAAACAAAACAAACAAACAAACAAAACAAACAAACAAAAAAAAACCTGCATTAGTTTCTTTTCTTTCAGTTTTGCCACAGAGAGAGAGAGAGAGAGAGAGAGAGAGAGAGAGAGAGAGAGGGACAGACAGACAGACAGACAGACAGACAGACAGACAAAAAAAGACCCAGAAATGCTAATAGAAGCTTCAGAAATGTACATCAAACGTTCAGAAGACTGGCGGATGAGGAATGTGTGGCTGGGATTATAAGAAAAAAAAAAATCAAGTTTCAGCACCCGTCGCTGTGACTCCCGAACCTGTAAACACTCCCGGTAATCATCCTTGAAGAGTACAGACGAAAAGGGCTGCAAGGACGACCCTAGGAGAGATGGCAAACATGCACAGGAGACAAAGTCATGGGTCACCCAAGATCTCGGAAATTGGCTATTCCCCAAATATGCTACCCTTATAGCGAAAAGGGGGTCTACAAGGGAGACATGAGGAAAGCCAAGAAGCGAGATAATAAGTAAGTGTGTGTGTGTGTGTGTGTGTGTGTGTGTGTGTGTGTGTGTGTGTGTGTGCGCGCGCGCGCTTATGTGTGCACGTGCGTGTGCGTGTGAGTGTGCGAGAGCGCGCGTACTTGTGTGTGTGTGTGTGTGTGTGTGTGTGTGTGTGTGTGTGTGTGTGCGTATGCGTGTGTGTGTGCTTGGGCGTGCTAGAGCATGTGTGTGCTTGCGTGCATGCGTGAGTGTGCGTTGTGTATACATGTATACAATGGTGGTCAGCCATATGACTAAATATGAGCAAAAAACCCTGTGTTATTAAGAACAAGTTTATACATGTACAAACAGGACTAATAGGCAAAACAAACGGATAAACACTAAACCAGTGCCTGAGCGCATGCTAATGGTTACCTAATGGTCTTTTTTTTTTCTTTTTTTTTTTCGGGACAATTACATCTCTAGGTTCTGATGTTGTACAAATACAGGTTTCTGAACTCGGTCACTTTTTACTTATGCAATTTATAAATCGATGTAACACTTTTCTCAGTTCTATGTGTTGATCGAAAATCATTTGTAATGCCGTCAATTTTTTAGTTTTACGTGCAATGCTAACGGACATTTTCCCCCACTAATATAATATGGTTAATCGATTTTGTTACCTGTTTACCTATATCGTCGTCTCTGTGGACTCCAAAGAGAACGTCAGTTAACGATAGTTTCAGAGATGTGTCGATTCTCGATGAAATCAATATTTCTATATTTTTCCAAAATTTGTTCACTGGAGGACAGTAGAAAAAAAGAAATGTTCAATAAAATCAATTTCATCTGTACAGTTATCACACTTGTAGTTTCTGATACCTTCATTTTTTGCAAAAGAATATTAGTCGGGTAAATGTTATGGTTTATTTTCCATTGTAGTTCATACAGCCTAACCTCTTTTGTAGATGTTCTTGGTGTTAGCCATATGTGTTCGTCTACTTCAAAGTCGAGTTTTCTACGCCAAAAGTCCTTGCTGTTTGCAGTAACGTTACTTAAATTCCTTTGCTCCAGCAACTTTTTTTTTTTATCTCTTTTGGTTTTGTGTTAAATAGATGGGCTTCGCAGTCAGCAGAGTAAGCGTTGTCAAGAGTAATATTGTTTTCATAAATCCACTCCAGCCATGTTGATGGGAGAGCGTTTCGCAGTGCGTTATATTCAAAAATTGTATTTGCATTACGATCACCTAAAACTGTCTCCACTCCACTTCATTGAGATTAAGCAGTCTATTTTCAGTAACATGCACAATGTCTCTGACAAACTGTATTCCCTTTTCTTTCCATTCTTGAAAATATAATATATTGCCTTTGTATTTTATCAAGTCATTATAAAATAACATTTGATCTAAAAAGTTACTCGGGTGTTATTTCTTCTATCTTGGTTTTCCTCTTATTATTCAAATAAATGGTTACTACATTTCTCCCAAAATTCATTGTCTATTCGTTCAATTTGCTGCAACTGCGTTGCATTACAGTTAAGCTTAAATATGCTATCATTACTAATTATTTTGTTTAAGTGCCACTTCGGAATCTTACTCCACTTTTCGTCTGTCGCAGAAAACAATTTCCCTGCCCATTGCAAGTACATACAGTTTTGCAGTTCCATAACGTTAACCATTTTTAAAACCTCCTGAGTTATAGTCTGCTTCCATTACTTTCCTTTTCACTTTTTCGAATGCTTTCCGATTACTGTGTTTCTTTTGCCAAACAAATTATATATAACATCGTATTTATCTTCTGCAGGACTTCATATGGAATACCAATTGACTGCATTACAAAGACTAGCTGACTAACCAAAAAAGATTTAATAACTGTAATTTTTTGCCATGAATGCTGATGTCTCGTTTGCTCCAGGTCTTTATTAATTTTTCTATGGTTTCAACTCTGCCTTTCCAGTTTTCTTCAATTTTTTTGGCCATTTTATATCTTTTTCAAAATAAATTCCAAGTATCTTTATTCTTTCAACTATAGAGAAAGGCAGATTGTTTTCATTTATTCTCCTGCCCATTCTGATAGCTTTGGTTTTATTCATATTTAACTTACCTCATGCATCGCAAGACGACCGGGAGCATCTAAGTAAGTCATCCCATCGTACATTATGGAAAACGAAGCATTGTATACTCTCTCTCTCTTTCTCTCTCTCTCTCTCTCTCTCTCTCTCTCTCTCTCTCTTCACTTTTACCCACACACAAAAAATGGAACATTTGTAGACATTCTTTGTACAAGATGCACATTTAAAAAAAAAAAAACTCAAGTACATCAATAGCAGCTTTTGGGTAAGTCAGTCTCGGTTAACGTCAACGAAAAGATGAATGGGGGCGAAAAAGTAGATCGTGAAAGGAGGTGGGTGGGGAGAAGAGGGAGTGGGGGGGGGGGGGGGGGGGGGGGCGATGACGTGAGGGGAATGGAAGTGTGCCAGTGGCGGAAGGAAGTGGGGGACGGGGGTGGGGGTTGGGGGGTGGGGGGAGGAGAATCCCTCACGAGATTCCAATGAGGGCTCAGGGACTTGTCACTCTCTAGTGCAGGAAGTCACGCGTCGGGTCACGTGACGGTTGTCTCCCTCCGGGAGAGAAGACCGATTTCCGTTGGAAAATACGGTGTGGGTGGGGAAGGGGGAGGGGGAGGGAGGCAAGTATGAATCCCTCCACTCTACACACCCTCTTCCCTTCCTCGTCTCACACATACACACACACACACACACACACACACACACACACACACACACACACCACACACACCAACCCACCACACACACACACAGCGCGCGCGCGCGGGCACGGCGCACGCACGCACGCACGCACGCACGCACACACACACACACACACACACACACACACACTCACACACACACACGCACACACACACACAACACACACACACACACATCCAGCGAATGATCTCAGGCCAAAGCTCATAGGGATGTTTGTGTGCAGAGTGGAAAACGTCTGGCCATCAGGGACAGTACGAAGGAGGGCGGATCACACGAACCTGTTTCTAAGTAAACAACACTCTTCTCTCTCTCTCTCTCTCTCTCTCTCTCTCTCTTCTCTCTCTCTCTCTCTCTCTCTCTCTCATAAAGGAACCAACCACAACCCCCCCAACTTTTAGCCCCTCACTCCTCACCCCTTCTCCCAAAATGGCTGTCCTCAAGACACCCATATCTATCAAAGTGAAAAGGTTTAGAATGCAGATTGTGCAAAGGATATTTTCTTCGCCCCCCCCCCCCCCCCCCCCTCTCCCATTGTTTCTGATCTGTTAATGATATGCTGAATAGATTGAAAAAGCTATTGATAAAGCACCGCCAAAGAACGTAGACAAACGAATCACAAGACAAAACACGACGCGTTTCGACCTCTCAGGTCTTCTTCAGGTAAGATGCACGACACTCGGGACAACGATTTGTTTAGATTTCCGCCTGACTTTGCAACAATATGCTAAATGTTGATGTAACGCTACGTCATAGCTGCTAAATTCACTGGTTATTCTAAAATCTGCGGCGAACGCCAAAAGGTAGACTGTAAAAAAAAAAAAAGAAAAGAAAAAAAAAAAGAAAAAAAACAAAGATTCCATTACCTTTTATAGTTTTCAAAGCCGAGAAGATCAACTTTCATTAGTTCTGTGCTTTTTTTTTTTTTTTTTTTTTTTTTTTTTTTTGGCCCCCATTCAAAATTTTGTTTTTAAATACTGTGTATTCCGTAAAGGATTTCAGACGCTATTTTTTGTAGTCACAGAATGATATGTAAGCTGTCAAAAGTGTATAAATGATCAAATTTTAAATATTCACGTTTAGCGCACCGCGGAAAAGACGTGGACAAACGAATCACAAGACAAAAACACGACGCGTTTCGACCTCTTTTGTCTTGTGATTCGTTTGACCACGTCTTCTTTTTTTTGTTTTTTGTGTTTTTTTTTTGCGGTGCGCTAACACTGATAGTTCAAATTTGTTTAGATTCCCGTCTTCAGTCGCCTCACTTTTGCAACTAGATCTGTCTAACTGATGTCTGTTGTCATCATTACCTTTCACAGCATTCAAAGCACAAAGTTTACAGCTGTGTTAGAAACAGTTCCTGCTGGTTCCAGTTTTTACTCTTCTGGTTGCAGATTTCTAGTCTGTTTAACTATATAAGTGTATAAGAAATATGTCTGGCCTTTTCGTACTCCCAGAGTTTATAGAACGGGGAGTACTTTACAATGGGAACGAAGAAATGCTGTCTGTCAGTCTGTCTGTCTGTCCGTGGTCAAGATGTGTTCCACTCGCTCCAGACAAAACTTTTGGGGCCGATCTTTCTTGAAATTTGTAGGTATGTTCATTATGGGTCACGGATGTAGCCCGATGTTTCATTTTACCAGAATAACCGTTACTAACGGCTATAACGGCCCAAAACGGGTGAAGGAAGGGGAGGAGGGACGGATGGAGGCTTCGCACAAGCAGTATCCATGGCATACGAGTTTTGATAATAGGTGAGGTATTTTTAGGGAAGCATTTTTTTGCTGGTGGCAAAACTCATCTCCTTTTTACGTATTTATTTATTTATTTGTCTTTTATTTACCAGTTTCGAACAACGCTTGTACTTCCGGTAGACTTGAATGTTTTGTCCTTATAGTCTGAAGTCCGACTTAAACGTGGCACTGAATATCCTACTGAAATATTTTGGATGATATGGTGAATTTAAGTAAATTAGCAAATCTCTCTCTTGGTGTTGTAGATAAATCAATATCTTCTTTATACAAACAAACAAACAAACAAAACAGGCCAAGCTTTTTGCAAGGAAACGGTTCGAGAACTCAATGCCATAAATGGGGCCGGAATATCTCAGTGGTACGGCGCTGGATTCGTAATCTTGGTGATCCTGGGGTTGCAGGTTCGAATCTCCGCCAGGCCGTACAGGAGGACACCTCAGAATTAACATTGGTTCTGACTCCATTTCCCATACAGTCCTTCGAGTGCGACGAAAAACCGACGTTCCGTGTGTGGACGCACGCATAGCATCTTGCACACACGTCAAATCCCATCACCAACTTTCGGAAGAGAAGGCCAGTTTGGCCGTTGGCATGGATGACGCGTTACACATAGCATGCACCTTCCCCGAGGTTGGAGTACGGCTGCCTTAATGGCTAGATGAAAAAAGAAACGGTCATACACACAAAACTCCAGTCCCTTCGCTCCCTATATTGAGTAGATGGGATCTTCTTCTTCTGCGTAGGCAGGCTGATACTCCTGCGGACACTCCCTGTATAGACAGGCAGGGATTAATCCCATCTGCCCAACAAAGGGAGTGGAGTTTTGTGTGTATGACCGTTTCTTATCCCGCCATTAAGGCAGCCATACTCCAGCTTCGGGGAAGGTGCATGCTATGTGTAATGTGTCATCCATACCAACAGCCAAACTGGCCTCTCTTCCGAAAGTTGGTGATGGGATTTGACGTGTGTGCAAGATGTTATGCGTGCATTCACACACGGAATCTCGGTTGATAGTCTCATTCCAAGGACTGTATGTGAAAAATGGAGTCAGAACCAATGTAAACTCCGAGGGAAAAAATACCCCGGTACCGAAACGGCCCGGCGGAGATTCGAACCCGCAACCCCAAGATTACGAGTCCGGCGCTCTACCACTTAGCTATTCCCCGCCCCCCCCCCCCCCCCCCCCCCCCCCCCTCCCCCCACCCCCAGTAGATGGGATTGATCCTCGCCTGTCTGCACAGGGAGTGTCCGCAGGGGTATCATCAGCCTGCGTACTCAGAAAAGGTAAAATACAAAAAAAAACAACCCCCCACCCCCACCCCCCCCCCCACCCCACCCCCCCCCCCCAAAAAAAAAAAAAAAAAAAAAACGGATGCCATAAGCGTTTTGTGGAGGCTGTCTGCGCTTTGCACTTGTTGTTTGACAGCAAAACATGCTCGTTCTGAAATAACTTTCCCTTCATTCCAGCGACTTTTTTGTTTTCTCTCTCTCTCTCTCTCTCT
>JADBJO010002830.1:192500-202500 GCA_016801955.1 Conus betulinus | reverse complement strand
AAAAAGCAAGAGATTAGACGAAGAGCCCCCCCAAACAGAGATAGACAGACAACATAACAGAGAAAGATGCACGAGACAGACGACAGACAAACAGAACACAAAGAGAGACAGAGAGAAAGGTAGACCAAGACCATAGCAGAGATAAGTGACAACGATAGACAGAGATAAAGAGAGACAACCGACAGAGACAGAGACCTAGAGACCAAAGCAGGGACAGAGACAGGGACCCAAAAGACAGACAATCAGACATCGACAGAGACAAGACAGAGATAAGCAGACCTAGAGACAGAGAGACAGACAGACAGAGACACAGACCAGGAGAGAGACAGAGACTGACGAGAGACCGACTGGGGGACGACAGACAGACTCAAAGCAGGGACGAGAGAAGCAAAGAAGAGATCCAGACAGACATGACAGACAGAACAGAACAAGACCCACAGACAGACAGGACAGACAAGACAGACAGAGACACGCCGCTGGTCCATGTTTCTGATTGGCACGGTAGATACTGTGGATAGGCCTTTCTGATTTTGCAGATAACTGGAATCCTATCCAGAACACTTCCCTTTCACACCTCCCTTCCACACCCTCCCGCCATCCTTTCCCCTCCTTCACCGCCCATCCGGCAACCCTCCCCATTATCCCCCTCCTTCCCCCCCTTCCCTCGCCACCCCGCTCTCTCGAACGATCTCTCTCTCTCTCTCTCTCCGTCTCTCTCTCTCACACACACACACACGTTGACACAAAGATCTATGTGCATGTGCGTAACACGTGCGTGTGTGTGTGTGTGTGGCGTGTGTGCGTGTGTGTGTGTGTGTGTGTGTGTGTTTGTGCGCGCGCAACGGCGTGTGCATGTGTGTTTGTGTGTGGTGCGTGCGCGCACGCGGCGTGTGCATGTTGTGGGTGCATGTGTGTGCATGTGGTGTGTGTGCTGTGTGTGTGTTGTGTGTGTGTGTGTGTGTGTGTGTGTGTGTGTGTCCCTTCGTTCTGTAAATTTGGGATCGTTAGCTTTTGAAATTGAAACGCCAATATTAAAATTTTCCTGTCTTTTGTGTTTCTTTTTCCTTTTTTTTTTTTTTCTTTTTTCTTTTTTTTTTTTAAGAGAAAATTGACATCGTTATTTTGCGCTCAGCTGATCATCAAGAGGAAGGCTGTTTCCAGGTTTCTTGTGTTGAGCTGTGGCAAACGTGACACCGAAAAAACAAACAAACAGACAAACAAATGAACAGATAACTCAAAGAGAATTATCTCCCAATTCCACTCAATCACGCTGAATAATTAGTTCCTGGTCTGCTTAAAATGTCAAAGCCTGACGGTGTAAAGTGGACAAGAGATTTGTCATTTGTTTGTTTGTTTTTAATTAAATTCGATTATCTGTTTGCCTCCTTTCAATTATTTTAGCACGATAATCTGACGTGAGGAATCTGTTGCTGCTGCTGCTGCTGCTGTTGTTGTTGTTGTTGTTGTTCTTCTTCTTCTTCTTCTTCTTGTCCTTGTGTTGATGATGATGTTGTTGTTGTCGTTGTCGTTTATTGTTGTTGTTTTTGTTGGATGATGATGCTGTGTTGTCGTCGTCGTCGTTATTGTTGTTGTTGTCGACGTTTGTTGTTTCTGTAGTTGTTGTTGTTGTCGTTGATGTTTTGTTTGATTGTTTCTTTATCAGAAAACAAACGTCCAGCCAAACCTGAGAGAAAACCTGTCATGTTCATTCCCATGTGAGGTCACACGTGAGGGGAGCATGCGACTGTTGTTGGATCAGCGGATGGTGGCATCGTTCTTTGTCATGAAATAGGGGCCTGAAAAAGTGTCTGTTTTTGGACATTGTGTGTTATTCCTCACGTGCGTGTACAGATTTATATACAACCTGCTCGCGCATGCACGCACAGACATACATAACACAGGCACGGCGTGTGCGCACGTACTCTTTCACACACACACACCACACACACCCACCACACACACACACACACACAACACACACGCACACACTTCACACACACACACACACACATACACACACACACAAACACACACACACACACACACACACACACACACATACACAAACACACACACCACAACACATACACACACACACACACACATACACACACACACCACACACACACACGCGCGCGCGCGCGCGCGCGCGCGCGCGCGCGCGCATGCACGCAGACACACAGACTCTCTCCCTCTGTCTCTTTCTTACCTCTTCCTCCACCTTCTCCTGCTTCTCCTTCTCCTCTTTCTCCTCCTCCTCCTCTCTCCTCCCCATACAAGCTGTAGACTGGAATTTTCTTAGTGTCGTGATCCAAAACAGCTGAGAAATGTCCTGACATGATTTCCCAGTCAGCGGAAGCCAAGCAGGACATTTCGTCGTTTTTTCCGTTCAGTCACAGGATGACAGTATTTTTTATGACTGAAGCGGGGGGGGGGGGGGGGGGGGGGGGGGGGGGGGGGGTGGGGGGGGGGGGGGGGGAGGGGGGGGTAACGAGGGGGGAATGAATGAATGAACATATCATTGGGGAAGAGATTTCATTTTTACATTCAGTCCTTACACACATCATTTACTTGTGTGTGTGTGTGGAAGATGTGGGCTTTCAGACAGAGACGAAGTCGAATTTAGGAACTACTCGTTGACTTCACTTCGCACAATTTCTTGTCGTATCTTCTAAGACTATTCTTCAAAAAAAAACAAAAAAAAAAGAAAGAAAATTCCGAATCTTTGCCAAAGCATTATTGTAATGATGGATAAATCATTAACCTGCATTTGGCTTCCCTCACTGCCAAAATTTGTTCAGCATAGATATTGTTTGGTCAAATCAGTGGCAGATTGCTTCTCTTAGGGGGTCCGAGTTAAAGGCTGTGCTGCACATTCTTAGCCTGCTGAAATTGCTTGGGTTCTTCAATTAACCCTTGGAATACACACGCCGGTTTATTGGCGAGGCTTAAAAATGTACCCTAGAATACGACATGGATTATACCAGCAAGCTCCCACCGCTTCGCACAGTCCTGCCGGCCGGTTTTTTCGCAGTAGCAGGAGCGTTGAGGGTGTTTTATAAACATGTCCACCTGCCGGTAGTGGCTTCTAGCTGTACCACCAGACATGTTTAGATAAAGCTAGTGCTGGCTTCCCCTCCCAATGAGAAAGCTTCTGAGTTTCCTGGTTTTATATTTGATAAGCATGGGTGGGTAGTTTTGATTCGTCTCGCTTTGTTTACATGTGACACTGAAAATGTCACGTTTGTCATCGTCTGTCTGTCGCAGCACGGACCCAAGTTCAATCCTGACTGACTCTCATGAAATTCTGTGTTCAGTTCTTCATTATAAGAGCATATAATAATGAATACTTTTTTTTAAATGTAAGGAAAACCAAAGTTGGGTTCAAGTAAGTACCTCTTTGATACTGAAAATTTCCCCCAGAAACCCAGGAATGAAAGGAATAGTACTGTAGTAAGAACACCCGGAAACCCAAGGGAAGTAATGACAGACTATATTCAGTACTCAAGGAGTTAAAAACAGCAAAGCTGACCACACTGACCATTGGACACCTTTGACCTCCTTTGAATCCTTAAATGAACCCTTAAGCATAGGCTCAAAGATTTCCATCTACATGTATAATGTTAACATAATGATTTTAGTTGTTCCTCAGCAACTTATTACCTTACCTCACTTTCTTTATGTTACTTTTCTATCCTTTGGAAGCTCCTTTAATGTGCTGATGGACTCTACTTTTGAACCCCTAGGTGGGGGGAAAAAGGGGGAATACCACAGAATTAGACCGTCGTATATCTCCATGGATGCCAAGGAAGTACTTACTTCATCAGCTGGGCTACTCTGTGTCCGACGCAGTGTAGGAAAAGCCTTGAAGCACGCCGTATCAATGGTTCTGTTTACCAATGGATCGCGATGGTTCCCATATCTCCCCTGTGGAGAACCTCGTGGCTGAAATACAGATTTCCGAGTTTTCGGTCCTCATTTCGATTATTATTCGTTTTTTCACGCTCTCCCCCCCCCCCCCCCCCCCCCCCCCCCTTTTCTAATATGTAGCGAACCTTTATAAAGCTATTATTGTAATGATAGAGGAATTATCCTGCACTTGTTCCCCCCCCCCCCTCCCCCATCTCTCTCTCTCTCTACACACACACACACACTCTACTAGAATGATGAACTCTGTTTATTGGGGCTACGCGGTTTCACGAGTTCTGTCATCTTCATGCGAGTGGTGAGAAATGTTGGCGGTAATGATCTGTTGAGTGTTCTGACAATTCAAACTTTAAGACACTTGGTCGAATTTAAGGCCAATCATGAATGTCTACGTTCCAGCTTCGGGAAACGCTAAATTCATGTTCTGTTCGACGTCCTGTCCTCCATATGCCCTAAGTCGTTAGAAATCTCCCTTTTGAGCAGCCCAACTGCACAAAACTGAGTGAAGGCTTATTCCGCCCGTTAATATGAGAAGTGCGCTCAGCTGAGAAAAACCAGTGCGCCATCCTTTGCCACCTAATATAACCCGTTCTAGTCACAGCTAGTCTAATCAAGACACGCCCAAACACCTGTCGATTCTCTCAGTGACAGACCGAAGAAGGCAAGATATATCACACCTGGTGTGTCTCTGGTCCGGCAAAGGGAGTAAAAATAATTGACGCATGAAAACAATGCTATAGACGACACGCGCTCAGGCAAGGCGGGGGAAACTCTCTCCGTAAAATCCATCCTGGATTGTGTCCCCTAGCCTCACAACAAGAAATCAAGATTAGATAGCCAGAATAGTATTGCCCCTTTACCAAGTTCACGGAATTCTTTAACCAGGTCACGGCCTTCTCATGTTCAGTCGTGCCATAAAACTTCATACGTCCCTTCACCTACAAGAACCAGCGCCAGTTCCAACTTTCACACAATAGCCAAGCCGTTTTTCTTGTGCGGAAACACAGTGTAATTTCTTAAACAGTAAAATGAAATAAAGATTTGCTGCTTTCCGTATGAATGAACAACTGATGATTTTGTCAAACTTTCAATTGTGCCCCTGCTTTGGGCTCCACAACTGACATGCTATGAAGACGGTGAAATGGACTGATTCGGCCCTTCTTTTAATTCGGCAGAGGAGAGAGAGAGAGAGAGAGAGGAGGAGGGTGGGGGGGGGGTGGAGAGAGAGAGAGAGAGTCGAGAGAGGAGAGAGAGAGGCAGGCAGATAGACAGACAGACAGACAGAGACAGGACAGACAGACAGACAGTCAGCCAGGCTAGCCAGACAGGCAGACAGACAGACAGCTCAGAAGTCACAGCAAGAGAATGGAAGCGGGGATGGGCGGGGGGGAGCGGTCTTTGACATGTATTGTTCTCTATGTTACAGACCTATTTAAAAATCAGTAAAATCAGTTGAGAGGACAAATGCAACCCTTCTCCCTTGGATGACTGGAACCCTCCTACTTGATGATTTCTGTCTCTCTGTGGGAGGAACACGCTTATTGATCTCCCTCGAGCACGCAACTATTTCAAAGGGAGAGCGAAACAGGGTAGCTGCGCTTTAGGAAACTTTGGTTCGGTGGCATTCAGCCATAGAAAGCAATCAGCAAAAGATGGGGACAAAGTTTCGATTCTGTCTGAATGAATTCAACTTAAAAACTAACAGGATAAAACACTGACTAAATGAACTGACATAAAAACTAACAAGACAAAACACTGACTGAGTGAAATATTATATAAAATAACATGTCAAAAACAATATCTAAATGATTTACAATATATATAAACTAACATGACAAAACATGGACGGTGTGGATTCACATATAAACTAACGTGAAAAAAAAAAAAACTGACGGAGTGAATCAACATATAAACTAAAGGGATAATAACACTAACTGAATGAATTAACTGAACGAAACCTTGAATGAACAAAAGTAAATCAGTTGATGGGACAAATGCACCCTTCTCCATGGGTGATGGAACCCTCCTACTGATTGAATTTCTGTCTCTCTGTGGAGGAACACGCTATGAATATCTATCGAGCACGCCACTATTTCAAAGGGAGAGCGAAACAGGGTAGCTGCGCTTTTAGGAAACTTTGGTTCGGTGGCATTCAGCCATAGAAAGCAATCAGCAAAGATGGGGACAAAGTTTCGATTCTGTCTGAATGAATCAACTTAAAAACTAACAGGATAAAACACTGACTAAATGAACTGACATAAAAACTAACAAGACAAAACACTGACTGAGTGAAATATTATATAAATAACATGTCAAAACAATATCTAAATGATTTACAATATATATAAACTAACATGACAAAACATTGACGGTGTGGATTCACATATAAACTAACGTGAAAAAAAAAAAACTGACGGAGTGAATCAACATATAAACTAAAGGGATAAAACACTAACTGAATGAATTAACTGAACGAAACATTGAATGAACAAATTAACATAAAACTAACAGGACAAAACACTCCCTGAATGAACTTAAATATAAACTCAGAGGACAAAAACACTGACTGAATAAATCAACACATAAACTAAAATAACAGAACACTGACCGAATGAATTCACATGTAAACTACATGACAAAAAATCTGTATAAATTAACATATTAAACTAACATGATAAAACCACTGAATCAATTTATATAAAATAAACTTACATAACTTAACAAAAATTGAATGAATTAACATATAAATTAACAGTACACTGGATGGATACAGAACTCTGCCAAGATTTAACAAATCTTGCTCCAGCACTTTAGTCAGTCCAAGTGTAAAAAGAAATCGTTTTTATCCAGGGGAAGTAATAGTTGGCACGGGACTGAAAGAGTTACTCCCCGTTCAATTTTTTAATAGGATATGCAAAATACGAAACGTTAAGGTTTCTTTCAACAGAGAGTTTGAGTATTTCATGAGAAACACATTGTTTTTTTAGATAGTTCTCGATTTCTGATATAACTCCAAACAGTGCATGTTCGAGTAAAATTCTGTAAAAAATCTGGTCAATAATATAGTCAATGATGTGACCAATAATCTATGACTTTTGAGGCGGATTCGCATCTCGAACTTACACCCTAACCTATGGTCTCCTTAAACCACATTCAATCTTTCCTTTCAGTTTTCACACACACACACACACACATATATATATTTATATATATATATATATATATATATATATATATATATATATATATACCCACACGTGCGCGGCACACACGCACACCTGCGCACACATATGCTCTCTCTTTCTCTCTCTCTCTCTCTCTCTCTCTCTCTCTCTCAGACAGAGATGGACTTCTGCAAACACATACATGGAGCTGCCACAACAAATTATTTCAGGTCTTAACTCTTGTGTGTGTGGTGTGTGTGTGTGTGTGTTCAACTCTTAGTCGGCAGGCAACATGCGGTAGACCCCGGCTCTCCACCTCTCATCCTTCAGGCTCTACAGAAGAAGCTTCTCTGGCTGACGTGATTTCAAGACCAGACACATGAACAGCACCCTCAACATTAAGCTGGGTGACGTCAAACAAGACGCGAGTCATCTCCGGCAGGAGTGTGGTGTTCTTCACGAACTCGTGAGTGACGTTAAGAATGAAGGGAATGACATGAGACACAAGAATGACATTTTGGAACAAAACAATTTACAAAAGAAAAGTGAGGATTCGGAAAATAGGTCAAAACGGAAAATTCTGATATTTTTTATGGTATTCTGAGAAGCGAAAATGAAATTAACGAGGTTTGTGAAAAGCCGAATTCAGGTGCTCATCATTAATAAATTAGAACTGACAGATGTCGTAGAATTTGACACGTGTTCATTGACTTGGTTCTAAACCTGACTCCCCCATCATTGCTCGGAGCTCTTTCCATAAATTAAAAAAAAAAAGTAAAAATCTTAAAAACGAAACAAAAGCTGAAGGACACCTGAATATTTACAGGGGAGGTTTTTTCACCAAGTGTCCGGGAAATTAGACATAAGTTGAGCCCATTTCTGAGAGAGTCCAGAAGCGAGGGCAAACAAAACAGGAATGATTGATGACCATTTTCTCATTAACGGCAAGAAGTTTGCTTCCGGCTGCTCACGTTTGAGGGAAGTGAGGTTGTTGACCGGCCCTTTGAACATATTGATTTCATGGAGGGGGGGGGGGGGGGGGGGGGGGGGGGGGGGGGGGGGGGGGGGGGGGGGGGGGGGGGGGGGGGGGGGGTGGGGGGGGGAGGGAGAAGGGTAGGGGTGGGGGGGGGGAAGGGCGCATGACCGGAGGGGGGGGGGGGGGCAAGAAGTTTGCTTCCGGTGGCTGGGGGGGGGGGAAGGGGGGGGGGGGGAGACGTGGGGGGGGGGGGGGGGGGGGGGGGGGGGAGGCGGGGAGGGAGGGTGGGGGAGGGAAGGGGAGGGGGGGGGGGGGGGGGGGGGGGGGGGAGGGGGCGGGGGGGGGGGGGGGAGGGAGGGGGGGGGGGGGGGGGGGGGGCGAGGGTGGAGGGGGGGGGGGGGGGGGTTGGGGGTGGGGGGGGGAGGGGGAGGGGGGAGGGGGGGGGGGGGGGACGGTTGGGGGTTTCAGAGGGGGCACAAAGTCTCGCTGCCATCTAAGCATTCCCTCCCTTGCTCACAACTCTCGCTCTGTGGCGCCGAGCGGAGCACGTGGAAATCAAGCGTTCGTGCTCTCGGTCAAACAACTCACATGTCATGAATTCAGGTTCTTCTTCGCGTTTTTCGTTTTTGTTTTTTTTTTCGTGTC
Source organism: Conus betulinus (assembly GCA_016801955.1). Taxonomy (NCBI): domain Eukaryota; kingdom Metazoa; phylum Mollusca; class Gastropoda; order Neogastropoda; family Conidae; genus Conus; species Conus betulinus. Next base: position 193,788 of record JADBJO010002830.1, on the reverse strand, counting down.
ACAGAGGGGGTGGAAGGAGGCCTTATTTTTCAAATGAAGATGTGCAGAGCAGTGTTTCCTTCGAAAAGAATACTCCATGCCCTGTCCCATATTCAAAACTATCTTCCGTACATACCCTGAGACCTTTATCATGCCTGTCTTGAAACGGTGATGGTTTACGCTCAAAGTTAATATTTCGAATGACTTTTTTGTTGTATGTTTTCTTTTTCGATTTTGATTGTCTGGTGGGACTTTTTGAGAAAGATTGGTTGGATTGGCCAGTTCATTTGTTTACACACACACACACACACACACACACACACATTTTGTTTAAACACAACACACACACACACACACACAGCACACACACCACACACACCGCGCGCGCGCGCGCGCGCGCGCGCACACACACACACAACACACACACACACACACACACACACACACCCCTGCACACACCTGCACACACACACACACTTCCACAGGGAATTATCTTAGTTCTCTCTCTCTCTCTCTCTCTCTCTCTCTCTCTCTGTCACACACACACACACACACACACACACACACACACACACACACACATACACACAAACACACACACATACACACCACACACACACACACACACGTGCGCGCGCGCGCGCGCACGCACGCATGCACACACGCACACGCACGCACGCACATACATACACTTCCTCTTCCACTACCGCCTGTTTTCGAGTCCGTCCTAATTTTTTTTGCCATGCAAAGATATATCCAGCTAGACTCATTCCATGTATCATAACTGGCCCTTCCCACACAGAGGTATGCACTTTGTAATCAAGAGAGAAAAAAAAAAGGAACAGACCATTATCTTCAATTAGAATCTGAAAAAAAAAAAAAAACAGTTACTAAAAACAATCAAATCTGAAAATCTGAAAAAATAATAAACAGTAATTAAAAACAATTAAAACTGAAAAAAAAATCAAACATGAATTCAAAACAATTTGACGTTTCTACCTACTCATAGACCCCTCTCTGCTGAAGAAGAGGAATTATGATGCAAGCACGGCCGGCCTGCCTGTGTCATCTTTCGCGCCCTAACATCCGCTTCATGCTATCACGCGTACGGATTTAAAAAAAAAAAAAAAAAAAAAGGGAACAGGGGGCACAGCAGCACGTGCACTCGTGCATATTGCTGGGCGAGTTATATTTCGACTACAAAACCGATAGCAGCTAGGACGATGGCCATTACATTAAAAACGGATAATGGCGACAACATGCGGCATTCACAGAAATAAAGCAAGATGGCGACGTACCAGCCCAGTAT
>JADBJO010002830.1:172500-185000 GCA_016801955.1 Conus betulinus | reverse complement strand
CGTGCAGGCGCGCGCGCGCGCGTGTTTGTGTGTGTCTGTTTGTCTATCTGTGTATGTGTGTGCATATGTGTGTGTGCCCGCGCGCGCATGCGTGCGGGGCGTGCGTGCGTGCGTGTGTGTGTGTGTGTGTGTGTGTGTGTGTGTGTGTGTGTGTGTGTGTGTGTGTGTCTGTGTCTGTGTGTGTGTGTGTGTTGTGTGTTTCACGTTTTGCAGAATTTTGCGCCCGTTATCTTTAATCTAAAAAACAAATCAATACAGAACAAATCTAAAGAATTAATAATTTTAAAAAAAAAAAAACGTCCTAAAGCGTTCTCCACACAAAGTGCTGGCATAATTTTAGGAGTTTCAGGGCGATGACTTCTGCCAAGCCTGAACAGACCTCCCCCCCCCCCCCCCCCCCCACGCACCCTCTCCCCAACCACCGCCACTACCACCACCTACCTACCCTACAGGCACTACGCACTCACCTTCCCCCACCATTTGCGAGTATCATTTTGTTCTCTGGGTCCATCAGTGTGCTGACTCCTCACCAACCCTCCCAAGTTGATACCCATCAACACACCAAGCAAACTGACTGCTTTTTCATGATATTTAGGAGATACTACTCGTAAAATTTACGGGTGTGAAAAAAAAAAAATGTAATCCTGAACTCGTAATTTAAAGAAATTGGCAATAAGCCTCCGCCCATCCTTAAATCCGGATTGACAACAAAAAGTTAATGGAAACGTCTCGAGCCACACTTCTTCGTTCCACATTGTTTCGTTAAAATCCTTTCCGCACTTTTTTCTCGTCAATATGCTGAAAGGTCAGGGAAAAGGAAACAATGGATGAAGACAGAATCTCTGTGGCGGGGATAATCATCTTCAAAGGAATGGTGCCGAATTGATCAGCAGACAGAACAGCAGACTGTTCTTATTCCATCTTCAAAGATATTCAGGGGAGAGAATCAGTCTCTCTCGCTTCAATTTTCCCTCTGTTCTCTTTCGTCGGAGTCTAGTCCCGTTCGCTCACCCGGGTCACCAAACCACTTCCTGGCTGGCGAGAGAACTGTTCAGTTGGGGAGGGGTGGGGGAGGGGGGGGGGGGGGGGTGGCCCTCTCAGGTAAACACGTAAGCCAATGTCTTCTGGTCTATTTTCACGGAGGTGGGCCTACTGACAGGATGTAGATTGTTTCTGTACGTGAACCACCGCGTGTGCGCTTCAAACTTGACTGTTTAACACTATGATTTGTTGCGTGTGGTGGAAAGACAGCCAACCAACGCCGAAGAAGATGAGGCCGACAGAGGGCCAGTTAGACTTTACAGGAAGTGAGGAATGCCTGTGCTGCGCGCGATGGAACTCCAACTAGCAAAAGGCAAAGGCGCGCTGATCTGTCTCCTCTTCATCTCTGTTCCATCTTATCGCTTACTTTACACCGCTTTGGTTTAAGGCTGTGTCGGACCAACTGACATAGGCTAGAACACCAAGGCTACATCAAAACGTTGCTATGCTTTGCATAGTTATGCGGGAATTGTCTTCAGTCGTGACAAGCTCCTAGCATAATATTATCAGTCTCCAAAATCCCTGGAAGTCGGAGTGTGGCTGCCCACGTGGCAGGGTAATCCAAAACGGTCACACACGTAATGTTATCATCCCCAGCTGATGCATTTGTACCGTAGTGTTCCAAGTGCTTCGGCTGCTCGGATGATCCCTGGAGTCTTTTACCAGGGTACGACGACGACGACGACGACGACAACAACAACAACAACAACAAACAGCAACAAAAACAACAACAACAACAACAACAAACTACTTTGCATTGTATCCGAAAGACAGTGCTTCCAATGCAATTTCAATTTGTACAAGTCACACACACACACACACACACACACACACACACACACACACACACACACACACACACACACACACACACACTATGGAATCTATTCCTCGTTTCATTGGGGTCACCTCTGGGAAGAAGCATTAAAACCAGTTAATGGAGCAGACCATGTAAGCTGGACCACTCGATCAAGATCTGACCAACGCACTGCGTTAACGCGTGGGTCAAACTTCCCTCGAGTCTGTGTATAAGCGCCCGATTCTCGGTTCTTCCCTTCTCTTTTTTGTTGGCTTATGCATTGATGTCGTTAATACTCGTCTTGGTCTTGCAGATAGTGTAGTGTCCATGGGACACACACACACACACACACACACACACACACACACACACACACACACACACACACACACACGCACGCACGCACGCACACACACGCACGCACCCACGCACGCACGCACACACACATACACACACACAATCTCTCTCTCTCTCTCACTCTCACACACACACACACACACACACACACACACACACACACACACACACACACACACACACACACGCCACGCCACGCACACACACACGCACACAGAGAGAGAGAGAGAGAGAGAGAGAGAGAGAGAGAGAGAGAGAGAGAGATGCAGACAGACAGACAGACAGACAGACAGTCGTGACTGAAAACGTGACCCCCACTTGTCAAAGGTACTGCGCACTCCGCGAAGCCACAATGAGTGAGAAGATGACTATTACACTTCCGGTTGACAACGCGTGTGCGCATGGGTCAACTGCACTTCCGATCATGCGCATGGTTGATAAAGGAGGATGAATGAAGCCAGTGAATTGATTACAGGAAGGGTGAAGCAGATGGTAGGGTTCCCCTCTCTCGGGATTGTGACGGTGTCATTCAGTCAATCTGGAGTCGTGGGAGTGACATATGGCCGTGTGATGAATGTGTGTGACCGGTTAGAGAGAGAGACACACACACACACACAGAGAGAGAGACAGACAGACAGAGAGAAAGAGAGAGAGAGAGAGAGAGAGAGAGAGAGAGAGAGAGAGAGAGAGAGACAGACAGACAGAGAGAGAAAGAGAGAAAGAGAGAGAGAGAGAGAGAGAGGTGAGGAAGGAGCGAGGTGGGAGGGGGGGGGGGGGGGGGGAAGCTGGAGGGATGGCAGTTTTGGCCGCATCACGTTCACGTTTCAGGGCTTGTTGTTGTTGTTGTGTGTTGTTGTTGTTGTTGTGTTGTTCAGTTCTTCGATTTGTTCAGCTATATCTGGCACGAAGTTAGGCGACTTTGCAATCCTAAGCGAAGTATTTTCGGTTATTGTTGCCACGTCCGCAAACACGAAGACGAAGAAGAGAGAGAGAGACAGGGTTGGGGTCGTAGAAAAAAGAAAGAAGATTAGAAAGAGGGAAGGGGCGGGAGGGGTGGGGGAGCAGTTGTTTTGTTGTTGTTGTTGTTGTTGTTGTTGCTGTGTTGTTGTCGTACCCTGGCTAAAAGACTCCAGATCACCCGAACAGCCGAAGCACTTGAACACTATGGTACAAATGCATCAGCTGGGGATGAGAACATTACGTGTGTGACCGTTTTGGATTACCCCGCCACGTGGGCAGCCACACTCCGACTTCGGGGGATTTTGGAGACTGTTAATGTTATGCTAGGAGCTTGTCAAAACTGAAGCCAATCCCCGCATAACTATGCAGAGCGTAACAACATTTTGATGTAGCCTTGGTGTTCTAGCCTATGTCAATTGGTCTGACACAGCCTTAAGCCAAGGCGGAGGGGGGGGGGGGGGGGGGGGGGGGGGGGGGTCAGTTAAAACAGACGTTACTCAGCATCTGATTTATTACTAGTGCGGCAGGGAGACGGTGGTCTGCTGTGAGATCTTGTCTCAACTGGTGCTTGAACTTGTGTTGAGTTGGTTTGTAGTGAGACTTGGGCTGATAAGTGTTGTGTCATAATTTTACTGTCCCGCGCTAGTGTAGTGTAGTGTAATGTAGTGTAGTGTAGTGTAGTGTAGTGTAGTGTAGTGTAGTGTAGTGTAGTGTAGTGTAGTGTAGTGTAGTGCAGTGTAGTGTAGTGTAGTGTAATGTGATGTCGCGTTGTGCGCCATGACTTGCCTTGTCGTGTCATGTCGCGTAGCACTACGTCACGTCGTGTCGCGTAGCACCGCGTGGAGTCGCATTGTGTCGTGTCGTGTCCTGTCGTGTCGTGTCTTGCACTTTTCAGCACCATTCCCAGTTAGAGTGTGAACAGATTTTGCTGTACCGATCAGTTCCCCAAATGCCTGACCAGCGATGGCACCATGTGTCTGTCCTTGATGGATTGTCCTCAGAAGTACGAGAAGGAAAGCAGGGGGGAGAAAGAGGGCCGGGGGTGCTAATTAGTCAGCCGACTGATCTGGGAATATGAGGAACGGTTCCGTCTCTTGGGACGAAGCTGACGGCCCGTCCATCAACCGGATCAACGTGACAGACAAACATCCCCAGTTCGAGGGACAAGAGTTTCAGGTTTAGTCTAAGCTTCGTCAAAGAGGGGTGACAGTGTGCATGATTATTATTACTGTACACGCACCCCACCACAATATGCCAAGACATGCGATCACAACACACGGGGTTTTACTGGCAGAAGACTAACTGAATATATATACATAATGCTGTACAATTAAGTGGGGGAAACAAGTGCAGGTTAACAATTCTTCCATCATTATAGTAATGATTTGGCAAAGATTTGAAATTTAAAAAAAAAGTAAAGTAAAACCATGAAAATCGTTAAAAACAAAAAAAAAGGGGAGGCGTGAAAAATGAAGAAAAATGTATATCATAAATATGAAAACCCTTCACTAGCTGCATGAGATAACCATTGCAATCCCTCTCGAAGGCAGATCTGTATGTATTACCTGCTCCTAGGCCTTTTCGTCCGCTGGATCGGACTCATCAGAGAGAGATGGCTGATTGTGTCTGTGCTCTTGGCGTCAAATAGAGACACACCACAGTCCGTTATTCTGTAGTGTTCTCACCACCAAGGGTTCAAAAAAGAATCCAACAGCACCTCCAAAGCAGCCAGCGAAAGGTAGTAAAATAAAACAAAACGAAAGTGTGGAGAGGAAAAAAAAAGTTGCTGAAACACCAAAAACATTATTATGCAAACAGTATAAAAATGTCGGGGACAATCTTTGAGCCTAACCCAACCTTGTGGTCAGACCTTAGAGTGTGCGGGAAAACAGGTTAAGGTGTGGTGAGGGGAGGTAAGGGGGAAGGGTGGGATGAAGGGACGGGGAGGAAGAAAAGGGAGGAGCAGAGGGAGGGACTGATGGGAGGGTTGAGGGTACGTGCGACATGGAGCAGTCCGATTATTTCCCCTGAGGTCAACCAGAACGGGTGGAAGTGGACACTAGTTATTGTGACCGACATTGTTGGGTCGGAGAGAGGAGAGAGGCTGGCCCGGAGACGAGTTGACCTGGATATGTCTCTCATGAGGCGTCGTCTGGTGTGTGTATCGTGGTGTGGTGCGCTGTAGTGTGTTGTCTTCCATCGGGTTAGGTTGTATGCTGTATCACATTGAACTCTCTCCTGTCGTGTTGTGTGTGTGTTGTGTTGTGTTGTGTTGTGTTGTGCTGTGTTGTGCTGTGCTGTGCTGTACTATGTTGTGCTGTGCTGTGTTGTGCTGTGCTGTGCTGTACTATGCTGTGCTGTGTTGTGCTGTGCTGTGTTGTGCTGTGCTATAATGTGCTGTGCTATAATGTGCTGTGCTGTGCTATAATGTGCTGTGCTGTGCTGTACTATGCTGTACTGTGCTGTGCTGTGTTGTGTGTGTGTGTGTGTTGTGTTGTGTTGTGTTGTGCTGTGCTGTGCTGTGCTGTGCTGTGCTGTGCTGTGCTGTGCTATGTTGTATTGTGCTGTGTTGTGTGTTGCTGTGCTGTATTGTGTTTTGCTGAGTTGTGTTGTGTTTTCCTGTGCTATGTTGTATTGTATTGTGTTATGTTGACATCTATGACATTGTACTGCATTGCGATGAGAACGTAGCAATTTAAAACATGGAAAGGTAAACATAAATCAGGGTGATAGCAAACTCAAGCAAGTGGCTGCAAGGCCGAGTAGAATTCAGATGTGTTAGGAGAAAGGAAAAAGGAAAGTGAAGTTGAAGAGAGAGAGAGAGAGAGAGAGAGAGAGAGAGAGGAGGAGAAAATTATGCTTTGATGTAAGTCCTGTTGGTGTGGTGGTGCCAAGTCCTTTGATCAGCCAGAATTCCATGAATTTTCGATAAGTCATGCTGGCTTTATTCTGCCAGACAGCAGCAACTTTGTCATGAGAGTATGTGTGCATGGGGCTGTTAAAATGCACTTCAATAGGGTTCTTGTACTGAAGTTTCATGGATCTAAGAATTCACTGAAACGGTCGTCGAGTGAGCGATAGGTTTCTCCGATATACAATTTGACGCTAAGTGCGCAAGTTATGATGTAGACCAAACTGATCAAAGATTTGTATGAATGATGGTTGATGTGGAGTTCAGCAGAATTAAAGCTTACGAAAGCATCGTATTTTTCATTTTCAGACCTGTCTGGGTTTTAGACTGTCTAAATGCATTCAAATTAAGGAAGCTGATCGCTTATTTTACACTTGTAAACATACAAGTTTATTGGCACCAACAAGATAAAATCAAGTATTTCTTCAGACTGAAAATGATCATCGTTTATTTTTTTTTTTTTTTTAATGTGAGCGAACTACTAGATAATCAGTTATCGCACAAGTTGTTCATGGGAGATCGGAAGTGTTGCAAAAAAAATGCGATTTCGTGCACGTCTTCAAAATGTGACTACAATGCTATCTCTTTTTTCTTTTTTTTTTTTTTTTGACGACAGAAGCTAGACATCTTGTTCACCCTAATCCCCATGGAAGTCAACGTCACATTTGTTGCTAATATTTTATGTACTTGTCTTACAAGAAACAACTTTGATGAAATTTGTCTATGTTTTCCACCTTCTTGGACGCCAGCTGCTGATTATTCAATGCTTAGCGATTCGTCAATCCTAGTCACAGGAGATGCGCGCCCGCGCAAGTTTTTTTTTTTTTTTTTTTTTAAACACTTGCCATGCGAGAGTCGGACGTGTGCCAGAATTTCTGGTGGTTTATGAGCTCTTTTTACCCCTGATTCGATCGAACAGTTAAACATCTGAAATGAAGTAAGTGCCCTGTTCTGTGTGATTTTTTTACCTTCTCGTGATCGGCTGTCGAGCAGCAGCCTAACAAGCAGCAGCCCTCAGGGGCCCATTTCAGGACGTGTTGTCTTGAAACTCGCTGCTTCGTCCCTCAGCTGCTGTCAAGTGCCAAGGCTCTGATCTCATCATGACAGAGAAAGAAGAGAGCGAAGGCGCGTGCTCGGACAGTCAGTGGAATGCTCTATGTGAGTTATTGGGGGTACTTTGCTCGATAACTGGACGCAACGGGGGGAAATCGATTTGCAGCTGTCGGAAGCGAGATCGCTTTAAAAAAAAAAAAAAATTCGGACAAACGATCAAGATAACCGAATCCAATTTCGACATGCAACCCACAGCCTATAAGAAGGCAGGCTGGCTGAAGAAGAAAAAAAAAAATTAATCAGACAGAAATGTCGGTCTAACCAACCAGACAACAGTTTCCTGTAAGGACAAAAAGAAGATGAGAGTTTGGGAGCGAAGTCAGAGACGATCTAACTGAACTCGCGGATAGTCTTGTCCTCAAAACATGGTGACGAAACATTGTAGAAACGGCTCAGCACACATGATTGGCTGGAAAACTGTGAAGCATCGATTGTCTCTTCAGTTGATGGAGACATTTAGACACAGCCGCCAACTCAGGCAAGGAATGCAGATTTGAAATGTGCACTTTTCCAGCCCTGCGTCATCGGATCAGCAAAGCGCATCGCCAGAGTCAGACACGAGTTTGTGTGTGTGTGTGTGTGTGGGGGGGGGGGGGGGGGGGGGGGGAATGCAAGCGGTGTGCAAACAAAGAGACAGTGCACAGATGCCTCATAAATGCTTGGACAAACCTCTCAGGAAATGTCAGTGCGCAGCGACGTGTGGCCGTCAAACCACAGGTCAACAAAGCACTGCTTAGAATGATCTGGGGGGAAAAAAATGCCAGTTACAGAAAAAGAATTACTTGGCAATGGCATCACTACATGCCTGCAAGAAATCAAAGAGCGGTTCAGACTGGGTGCTAGCATTAGTCATGAAGCCAATAGAAAAGGCTGGCGCTCACAGAATGAATGCTGGGGGATTTTTAAGGCCCGAAATTTAAAGTATCAAAGGTCTGTCGGAGGGCCACTGTAGAAGCTGCAGGACGACTTCTACAGACAGAAGGAAGATCCACACAATCGGAAGAGCCAGCATCAGAATAAAATCACACGGGTAGGTGAATGTTTGGTGTTACTGCCGAGCAGTGTTGAGTCTACGACAAACGAAGTTTTGGCTTCGAAGCTGGCATATTGAAAATGGATGCACAGGCCTGGAAAGAGTTTAACAGCAGACCCTGAAATCCTTTGCTTGACAAGCTATGTAAAGATCGAATTTGACTGCCCAGTCCATTGCTTTATTAATACTATTTGTCAGCACCGGACAGCAGTGAGAGGACTATCATAATAATGAAATAGAAAAATTGTTACGAAAAGGAGAGATCTTTGCATATCCAGCGTAAAGATGGAGATGTTCTCTCACCTGCGTTCACCATTTCTTACCGGTTACACAGAATTATTTTACACTTTAAGAAGCTTTCTGAAGAAATAACGTACCACCTTTAAAAATGGGAACTTTGCATATTGCTTTGAAGCTCATTGAAAGGTATTGTTACATGGCATCAATAATTATGAAGGATGCTTATAACTCAGTCGTAATTTATAGACAATACAGGAAAAAAATCAGATTTCAGTGAAAAGAACAGCTCCTTTAATATATTTCTAGACAGGCTGGCTTTTTCGCCAGGACAACTGACAAAACTGACGGAGCCCCTTGTCTTTAACATCCCTGGGGTTGAGGAGAGAACGCGTATCATTAACCTTTCTTGGTGGTTCGCTTCTTACTGGTTTGACAATATGAGAATGATAGCAAACATCAAAGGTACTCTACTCCTGCAAACCACAGATCCTTTGCTTCCTCCAGATGAATCTGTCCTAGAACCAACGCAGACTATTTAGTATCTAGCAGTCTGAGACAGCGACTTTCACTACAGATTTTTGTAGCCAACATTCTTAGTTAGAGCTGCAAAAAAAATGTTAATAGCATTGGTCCCACAATGAGATATGTGGCACATTCATAGGAAAAAAAATGAAGTTTTTGTGCAGCCAGATATGACTCAGTGTATTATAACACTTTAGAGAGTGACAAAAAAAGGGTTTTAAAAAGTAAGTCACCGGCACTACGATCAGACAATATCCAACCTCGTCAAAGAGTAAGCAAGAACTCACATGGTGGAATGAATTTCAATTTGCATGATGCTCACAGTGACATTGGCAGCAGTGAACCTATTTGTGATTGTATCTGATGCCTGCTTGGCAGATTAGGGAAGTGTTATAGTAATTAAAGATACGGAGGTCAGTGTGACTACCCAGAGAAAAGCTGAATCGAAGGCTGCATTTGATTTTTTTTTTTTTTTTTTTTTGCGTCGAAGTGTTTTTACTTACAGTTGTGGGGGGAACACGCGCTTAATAATTGACAGCATGACAGCCGTCTGCCGCCTGAACATTAAGGGCACCAGCCATTCCATTTCTTGTCATGAAAGCACAGAAGTGATCTGTACAAGAGCTTGACCAGTGCAAGGAGACTACAACTACAGACAGGAAGTCCCGGAGTGTCAAACCTAGGTGCCGAGCAGAAAATTAATGAGGTGTTGCCCGTGGTCTTAAAGAAACTAGACTTTCGGCCAGCAATTGGTTTATTCGCCCCAAAGCCCAATAGGGAGTTACCTCAGTATGTCTCTTACAAACCCAATCTCAGTGCTGTAGCTGTTCATGCTTTTTCTCTGAAGGCTTTCAAAACAGTACATGGTTCTCTCTCTCTGGCGTGATTAGTTTCCAAAAGATAGGGAAGCACCAGGTTAAGGAGTAATCCTTGTACCAGACTGACCAACCCAGGGGATGGTACCCAATTCTGCAGCGACTCCTGACAGTACCTGCACCTGCCCTGCATAATCAGCGTGCTGCTACTGCCATCACAACCAGATGCAGTCGGCAACCTCATCAAGCGGAAACGTTTGCGACTCCAGTTCTGCAAGAAGAATTCGCAGAAGAACACACACACACACACACACACACACACACACACACACACACACACACACACACACACACACACACATTCGAATATCAGAAAAGGCAAGTAATCTGTGATGACGAGTTCTTGGAAAACGTCAACATCTGAAGCTTACAACCCTCAGGCTCTAGAAATCCAAGAATGTCTTCATCCTGTGCTAAAGACTGCATTAAATGCTGTTTGATGTTCTGTAACAGTAAACTTAACTCCCACTAACTTTAGGTAGCCAGTTAGTTGTGTGTGTCGAGACGTGAAGGTTAATTCCAAAAGACCATCGCTGCCACGTTACCAAACCAGTAGAGTGTTCCAGAACGCTGGGCCAGTGGGCCAGATTCACAGAAGATGAACTTCAAACAACTTTCAATGCTCATGGTTATCCTATTAGCGTTGTTAACGGGGACAAACAATTCACACTTCGACCGTTGATCATATGGCAGTCGTTTCTGAAGATATTTGAAGAATTGTACCCGGTAGTACGCTCTCAGAAACCTGGACTTCGCCTAAAACCAGTTGAGTTTATGGAATTTCCAGATTGACTGCATTACAACACATTTGAAAAAAACAATATTAACTCAAGACTAAACCTTTGAGAAAATGAAAAAGAAAAACTGTTGATTTTATGTATGAAACATGTTACTATATGTTTAGAGGCACGTTATCATGGTGGATTAAAATAGCGCTTCACGAATCGGGAATAGACGTATCAAAAGTGTTCAGCCCAGTGCTTAGGGATATCAGGAGTCAGGCGGCTTTGGAAAGGGAGGTAACTCTGGATGCTGTCCTGCACTCGGCATGCCGGTCAAGAGAAAAGCTATTCACCGAAACCGGTACAAAATCTAAAAAAACTTTCAGTCAGGTATCACTGGACAAATCTGTCAGTAAATAAAAAACGGTAAAAATAAATGTACATACACTATTTCGCTCGTGCTTTCGCCAGCTAAATTCTCATGCTGACTAATCGCCAAGCGAGGAGTAAGAAGGAGATTAAACGAGATTCAACTGAGATGCAGATTATTCACAGTTTAGTGACAGGAAAAGTAGCCACATGCCCTGCTCCACTCCTTGCTCTGTTATCCAGCCCTGGCAGTTCGCGCATGCGTGCACACGTCATGTGACCGCTCTTTCCCATCACTAGGTTGTAATAAAATTCTCATTTACACCTCCTCTGCCATCGTAATTTTTTTTTTCTTTTTTTTTTTTATTCTTTTTTTTTTTTTTCTTTTTTTTTTTTTTTTGGGGGGGGGGGGGAGCAATTCTTACGGAATTTTGATTTAATTTGCTCATGCATACGTGTGTCATACTAGAACGTTCTTATTCTGTGAAGGTAGAATCTCCACACAAGAACAGTGATGACCTTCAGGTTTTCTCCGAAACAGCCTCTATATTGCACTTTTTATATGGTCAGTGACCTGGGAAATTATCCCTCTCCCCACCCCCACCCCCACCCCCGCTCTTTCTCCACAAATGCTTCCTTCGACTTGCTTCCTCTACATCTTCTTTCCTCTCCCCCCCCCCCCCCCCCCCCCCCCCCCCTTGCCCGTAATTACGCTGTGAGCAGAACTTCCATCGCTAAACCCCCAGCGGACAAAGGATCTCGTTTCACCGACCGCTGACCCGTCAATCTGTCAGCAGCGTGACGAGGTGTAGTGGTGAAGGTCGTCTCTCCGGGGACAAAGAAGACTGACCCTCAGGACACCTGCCTGCACGTGAGAGAGATAACGAGCTGTTGTTGTTAGTTGATAGGGCGATGGTGATAAGGCGCGATGGTGAGAAGTGGAGGGGGGGGGGTGGGAAGGGGGGGGGGGGGGGGGGGGGCGGGAGGGTCGAAGGGGATGGTGGTGGGGGGGGTGGGGGGAGGTGGGGGTGGAACGGGGTGAGAGAGTTGGAGGGCTGGGGGTGAGGAGGAAAGGGAGGGGGACGACATGGCAGAGTTAGATTTTTTTTTTTTTTTTTAATCTTAGGTGCTTAATTAGAACAGAGTTTATACTGCAGCATGTTGGAAATGGCCTCGGGTCAAGGTGACTTTGATTGGTTCGTTGTTTACTATTGTTGTGTGGTGTTCTTTTGTGTTACATTGTGTTGTACTTTTATTGTGTGGTGTGTTGTCTCGACTTGTGTTGTGTCACACTGTGTTGTGCTGTGTGTTGCGTTTTGTTCTTTCGTGTCCTATTGTGTTGTATGCTCTGTTGTTGCGTTGTGTTGCCTTGTGTTGTGTGGCGTTGCGTTGTGCAGTGTGGTGTGCACTATAGGGCCATGCGGTGTGGTGTGGTGTGTGGGTGTGGTGTGGTGTGGTGTGGTGCAATGCAGCGTGGTGTCGTGGGATGTGGTGTGTGTGGTGTGGTGCAATGCAGCGTGGTGTCGTGGGATGTGGTGTGGTGTGGTGCAATGCAGCG
>JADBJO010002830.1:162500-167500 GCA_016801955.1 Conus betulinus | reverse complement strand
CATGGCATTGCATTGCATTGTATTACGTGGTGTTTTTCTTTGCACTGCGTTACAGTGCACTGCATTCAGTAATACTGTGTCACATGGCACTGCATTGCATTGTATTACGTGGTGTTTTCTTTGCACTGCGTTACAGTGCACTGCATTCAGTAACACTGTGTCACATGGCACTGCATTGCATTGTATTACGTGGTGTTTTCTTTGCACTGCGCGTTACAGTGCATTGCATTCAGTAACACTATGTCACATGGCACTGCATTGCATTGTATTACGTGGTGTTTTTCTTTGCACTGCGTTACAGTGCATTGCATTCAGTAACACTGTGTCACATGACACTGCATTGCATTAGTTTTCTTTGCATCCATTGTGTTGTGTTCGTTCTGCTATGTTGCTTTGAGTAGCTGCATCATATTGTATGTGTTGCTCTGAACTGGATTAGATTATGTCGTGTTGCGGTGTACTGTGTTGTGCTGTGTATTGTTGCATTGTGCTGTGTTGCATTGTACTGTTCTGAGTACTATTGAGCTGTGTCGTATTGTATCAGTTTAATCAATTGGTTCTGGACTGAATTGTTTTCAATTCATTGTGTTGTACTGAACTGTATTTCAACGCCTTATGTTTACTGCATTATATGATACTGAATTGCGATACATTGTACAGGTTTTTTTTTTAATGATTTAATGTTCTGTGGTCTACCGTAGCATTTTGTGTTTCATGCTGATTCCTTTTATAGGATTGTCTGTGGTTCTGATGCATTGGTCATGTGGTACAACATCAGTATTATGTCACATTGCCTTGAGATCGGGTGGGGGGTGGGGTGGGGATGGGTTTGATTCAGCTGTCTGCTGTGTGAACCAAGATTCAATGCACACTGATTCATTTTCCCCCCAGCAATTTGTTGCTATCATCCGTTTCTTCTCATCACAAAAGTTGAGTCAGCTTTCACGCTCTTTGTGTTCTTCATGTTCTTTCCTTTCTTCTTCTTCTTTCTTCTTCTTCTTCTTCTTCTTCTTATGTTACTTCACCTCTTCTCTTTCACTGTTTTTCTTAACTTTTCTCCTCTTTCTTCTCCTCTTCTTTTCTTCTACGTCTTCTTCCTTTTTGTCCTCCTCCTTCTTCTTTTCCTCCACCTTTGTGTCCTCCTCCTGCACCCTCCGACCCCCTTCTTCTTCTTCTTCTCCTCCTCCTCCTCCTCCTCCTTGGCCACCTCCTTCTTTTTCTCTTCCCCACCTTCTCATCCCATCTTGGGGTCTTCTTCTCTTGTTTTCCTCCACCACCTTTACTCCTCCCCCCCCCCCCCGCCCGTCTTCTTCTTCTTCATCTTCTTCTCCTCCTCCTCCTCCTTGGCCCCCTCATTCTTTCTTTCTCCCTCCCCACCTTCTCTCCCATTCTTCTTTTTCTCCTTCTTTCTTCTTCTTCTTTTTCCACCTCTTTCTTCTTCCCCCCCCCCCCCCCCCCCCCCTTCTTCTTCTTTCTTCTCTTCTTCTTCTTCTTCCTCCTCCTTGGCCACCTCATTCCTTCTCTTCCCCACCTTCTCCTCTTCTTCTTCTTCTTCTTCTTCATTTCCTCGCTTCTTTCCTCTCTCTCCTAACCCCCCCCACCACCCCCCTTCTTCTTCTTCTTTTTTCTTCTTCTTCTTCTTCTTCTCCTCCTCCTCCTCCTCCTCCTCCTCCTCCTCCTGGCCACCTCATTCCTTCTCCTCCCGTTCTTCCTTTTCTCCTTTCTGTTCTTCTTCTTCTTTTCTTTTTTTTTTTTTTTCTTTTTCTTTTTTTTTTTTTTTTTTGGTTAGAACTGCGAGGTTTATGTGCGCAGGTGCAGGTGCTGTTTTACATGCCGTAATGAAGATGGTCATCTTCTGTCTTCCCTTATGCCGAGCTCTTGCCTTGACGTTAACAAGCCGTGAGGATACTTGGCAAGGAACGCAGGGCACGGAAGGCTTCGGCTCAGGAATGTCAACATCCAGCTGATGACCTCGAGGCTTTCTCCAAATGAGCTACTACGTCACACATTAAGCGGCCAGAGACCCTGGAATATTATCCATCTTGTCCCTCTCCACTCCTTCCCTTTTCTTTACCACCCCATCCTCTTCCTTTTGCTCCCCCCCCCCCCCCCCCCCCTTGCCTTCCCCCACTACAATCTCAAACCAGGCAGAAATGGGATCTTCAATCACTACTGCCGAGAGGCAAATGACTTGCTCCACAAAAACAGAAACCATCTGCTTAGAGAACCAGACTGATGGAATGGGTCATTAGGCATCTTTTTGGTTTGTCTGCAAGGAGCGCAGATCTGTCAGACAAGCGAGTGACGAGGATTATTTATTCATTGTTATTATTGGTGTGGTTTTTTCCCCCAGAGGTCCAGGAAGACAGGGTGATGCCTCATTAACAGCGGGAAGCAGGTGCGTTATGTCATGGCTGTGCTGTCCAAGGTTGGTGGAGGATTGTTTCATGATGACACTATGAAAAAGGGTCTTAGTGCAGCAGATTACAAACTCAGCTGCTCTTGTGTGTGTGTGTGTGTGTGTGTGTGTGTGTGTGTGTGTGTGTGTGTGTGTGTGTGTGTGTGTGTTGTTGTTGTTGTTGTTGTCTTCTTCTTCTTCTTCTTCTTCTTTCTTCTTCTTCTTTCTTCTTCTTCTTCAGTTAACGTCTTCCCACTAAAAGTGATATCAGACGTTGTGAGTGCATGTGAGTTTGCGCACACGCATGCTGGTGTGTGTGTGTGTGTGTGTGTGTGTGTGTGTGTGTGTGTGTGTGTGTGTGTGTCTGTCTGTCTGTCTGTCTGTCTGTCTGTGTGTGTATGTCTGTGTGTGTGTGTATGTGTGTGTGTGTGTGTGTGTGTGTGTGTGTGTGTGTGTGTCTGTCTGTCTGTCTGTCTGTCTGTATTATGCTGTGTTTCAGGTTGCAGAAATTGATTCAACTTTCACGGTTATACCTCTTCTAGCGTTCTGCTTACTTTCTCCTCCCTTTTTCTTGCTTCTTTTCTTTCTTTCTTTCTTCTCATTATCCCCCCCCCCCCCCTCCCACTACCTCTTTTTCTTCCCTCCTCCTTTTTGCCTCCTCCTTCTTCTGCTCTTCTTCCTCATTCCATCCTCTTCATCCTCCTCGTCCTCCACTACCTCTTTTCTTCCCTCCTCCTTCTGCTCTTCTTCCTCATTCCATCCTCTTCCTCCTCCACCTCGTCCTCCAACGTCTTCTGCTGCTCCTCCTTCTTGGACTTCTGCACTTCCTCTTTCCTTCCTCCTCTATCTCTTCCTCATCCCCTACCCATCCTCCTTGTCCTCCTTCTGCTTTTGTTGTTATTTTTCCTCCTCCTCCTCCTCCTCCTCCTCCTCCTCTTCTTCTTCTTCTTCTTCTTCTCCTCCTCCTCCTCCTCCCTCCTCTTCTCTCTTCTTCTTCTTCTTCTCCTCCTCCTCCTCTTCCTCCTCTTCCTCTTCCCCTTCCTCCTCCTCCTCTTCCCACCCTCCTGTCTTCTACTTTCTTCTTCTTCTTCTTCTTCTCTTCTTCTTCTTCCTCTTCTTGTTCATTCCTTTTCCGGAACTGTAAGATTTTTGATACCATGATTAGGATAGCCAGCTTCCATCTTTGATCAGTTAATGCTCTTGCGATTACGTCAGCTAGAGTTTAACAAAGCTGTGGGAGCAGTTTGAAAAGAGCTCAGCACACAGAAATCTTTAGCCAAGGAACGTTTTCTGACCAGCTAAAGACCTCGAGGTCTTCTCCAAAGAGCCAGTGAGTCGCACCCATTAATCATCAGTGATCTTAAAATGTATCTACTTTAACCCCCCTCCCCCAACCAGTTCTGTCTCCTTTACCTCCCCCATTCCTTTCCTCCCCCCCCCCCCCCCCCCACACCACACACACCAAACCAGGGGCAGTGGCCAGATCTTCAATCGCTACTGTTCCACGAAAACAGAAACCACCTGTTTGGCGAACCAGACTGATGAAATGAGTCGTTAGACATCTTTCCAGTTCATCTGCAAGAACTGCAGATCTGTCAGACAGCGAATGACGAGGATTAGTTATTCATCGTTGGCATGTTTTTGCTAGAGGTCCAGGAAGACGGATGATGCCTCATTAGTGGCGGGAAGCAGGTGTGTAATGTCATGGCTGTGCTGTGTCCAAGACTGGCATGGGATCGTTTCATGACGACAATAAAAAGAGAGTCTGGGCGTAGCAGACCACAAAATCTACCCTCTCTGTCTCTGTCTCTGTCTCTCTCTGTCTCTCTCTCTCTCTCTCTGTGTGTGTGTGTGTGTGTGTGTGTGTGTGTGTGTGTGTGTGTGTGTGTGTTGGGCTGACTGGCTGGTTCTTTATCTCTCCAAACGCAAACACATCTGCATCTCAGTGTCAAATAAACCAATTACGGTGACATTTTTTTTCAGCACAAAGACAATTTCCTGTAATATTTCAATCTGTGTTCAAATCGATGACGACGTTAATGTCACCAACTTCATCATATCCACCAGATCGCTGTGTTCTCAATGATCCAAGCAATACCATCGGTAAAATTTACACACACAAACAGACCTTGTACTTAGCAATAAACTGCATTACTTGTTATTGACGTCTCTTCGAGGTTAAAAGAGAGGCAAAAACTCTTCCATTTTAACCAGGAACAAAAAATATCGCTGGTAAGCAAGTGCTGGCAACTGTATTGCCTACACTCATGCTTCCAATGAAACCCATGACATAAACTAAGACTACAACAGATTCAGGAATGATACAAATTCTTTTACTTTAATCAAGTGTCTAGGTTGCAGAAACCATGGTCATAAAGAGTCAGATTTCCCGCTATTACGCTTGTTTCATGCCCTAAGTGACAAAAAGGACTGACACTGTTCATGACAGTTTGGACACGCTTGTGTTTTGATGACGTAGACGTCTGCGGTACATTTTCTGTATGAAGGAAGGCATGGTGGAGATGGTGAAGACGTTATCAATAAAAGCACGCTTAAGTAAAGCTGAAGGGGAAAATACCACATAAACCGTAAAAAAGCAGAC
>JADBJO010002830.1:152500-155000 GCA_016801955.1 Conus betulinus | reverse complement strand
GTCATTCGGACTCCATGTAGTTCATCACGGCACGGGCAACAGGGACAAGCGTATAGCTAGACGACCTCCGGTGCCAGAAACCACGCACGCACCTTGCCTGCATCATCATTAGCGAGGGGTTCCACTGGGGGGATGCACCGTCTCTTGGGGAAGGGGATTACACAGAACGTGCAGAATAAGGTGGTGATGCAAGCAAGCCAACACCACCACACCACATTAAACAGCTGTACGTATTCTTCGCGCACATATTATTAAAAGACAAAAGAAAAAGAAAAGAACGAAACCATTCACTCAAATTGCACACACACACACACACACACACACACACACACACACACACACACACACACACACACACACACACACACACACACTCACTCACTCACACACACACATACACGCGCGCGCGCGCGCGCGCGCGCGCGGACAGTAAGACAGATAGAGACGGATACATACATACATACATACATACATACATACATACATACATACATGGATAGATGTATGTATAGATATACAGAGAGACAAACAAACAAAAACAGTGTAACTATACAGACTTTTTTGTTTACACACGTGAATCAAAAGTGAACATTGTTCCTGTGCAATATGACAAACTGTAACGAACTGCTATCGCTGTGATGAGACAAATAATGGGTGGCGTCAGGCGAATACTACTCAAACCAGCCCTACGTAACTCTCTACGTTTGTGTACGGATGTATCTTCCAGTCCTGCATAACCCTAGGTCTGTGTATGGATGTATCTTCCAGTCCTGCATAACCCTAGGTCTGTGTATGGATGTATCTTCCAGTCCTGCATAACCCTAGGTCTGTGTATGGATGTATCTTCCAGTCCTGCAGAACCCTAGGTCTGTGTATGGATGTATCTTCCAGTCCTGCTGCAGAACCCTAGGTCTGTGTATGGATGTATTTTCTAGTCCTGCAGAACCCTAAGTCTGTGTATGGATGTATCTTCCAGTCCTGTAGAACTCTAAGTCTGTGTATGGATGTATCTTCCAGTCCTGCAAACTCTAAGTCTGTGTATGGATGTATCTTCCAGTCCTGCAGAACTCTTAAGTCTGTGTATGGATGTATCTTCCAGTCCTGCAGAAACCCTAAGTCTGTGTATGGATGTATCTTCCAGTCCTGCAGAACCCTAGTCTGTGTATGGATGTATCTTCCAGTCCTGTAGAACCCTAAGTCTGTGTATGGATGTATCTTCCAGTCCTGCAGAACCCTAAGTCTGTGTATGGATGTATCTTCCAGTCCTGCAGAACTCTAAGTCTGTGTATGGATGTATCTTCCAGTCCTGCAAACTCTAAGTCTGTGTATGGATGTATCTTCCAGTCCTGCATAACTCTTAAGTCTGTGTATGGATGTATCTTCCAGTCCTGCAGAACCCTAAGTCTGTGTATGGATGTATCTTTCCAGTCCTGCAGAACCCTAAGTCTGTGTATGGATTATCTTCCAGTCCTGCATAACCCTAAGTCTGTGTATGGATGTATCTTCCAGTCCTGCATAGCCCTAAGTTTGTGTATGGATTTATCTTCCGACGCTCTTATTCGTAAGCACAGATGTCAGATGAAGAGTTGACAGACAGTTTCTGGATTTTTTTAAAATTCCAACTGCCATTGCCTTTGCGCCATTTTTGTGTGAAGAACGTAGGTGTTCTGTTTCGAATGAGAGACAACAGAATGATCGCTGTCATATTCACTTTATATTCATTTTTTTTATGTACTGTATATCAGTTTTACTTATGAACATGTGTGTCCGATACTCCTACATACTAATATCATAAATGAATATATAGATGAATTAATGAACGAATAAACAAATGAATAAAAAAGTCATTTTTTCTACGTAATGTACGTGTGTTACTGTTATTGTAAAATAGATGTTTCTCGTACAAAATGGGCCGCATGATCCCCTCTGTCGTTTCCGACTCGGAAAGATAAGTGACTGCGTTCTTCTTTGTTCGTATTGTCCTAAATGTTAAATGTAGTTTTTGCCTGAAGAAGACACAAGAGATCGAAATGCATTGTGTCTTTGTCCTGTACTTTGTCTATGTCCTTGGCGGTAACTAGCGCCTTGTCTTTCTAAATTTTGCTTCATTTTCCGCCCTCAGTCACTCCATTTTGAAATGTATCTTAAAAGAAAAAATAAAGAAAAAAAAAAAAACAGAAAAAAGCATAAATTGACAAGCGATTTTGAAAAGGAAGTTTCGGATAAAATTATTCTCTTTGGGCTTTTGTTCGGTTTAATATCCAGTTTGATTATCGTTTACTTCATGTGTTGTTTCCTTTACGTTTAGAATGATAACACAATAAAAACAACAGTTAGTTTGAAAGCGGGGGAAAAAAACATGTATCTTGCCATTTGTACCTAAAAGAAATCAAATAAATGTCTTTTGCATGAATCCAAACAAATGCAGCTTATTGATGTAACATACAAAAGAAACAAAGCTGCTTGCTTGAACAATAACAGATCGACACAAAAACCAGAA
>JADBJO010002830.1:130000-150000 GCA_016801955.1 Conus betulinus | reverse complement strand
AAAGGAGCGTGAAGAAACACACCACAAACACATAAAAGGAGCGTGCACACGCACGCACACACACACACACACACACACACACACACACACACACACACACACACACACACACACACACACACACACACACACACACACACACACACAAGTGCCCCGCGCAACATGTCTCCGCGTGAGACTCTTCCTTAAAGTCTTTCCCACTTAAGGTCTGTATCGACCACAGACAACTTTGTGTGTGTGTGTGTGTGTGTGGGGGGGGGGGGGGGGGGGGGTCGTCCCACTTTTCTTCCTTTGTTTTTCATTCTTATGACACCGTGGGAATGGCCACATCACTATGTCTTCATTCAAACAGATAAAAAGTTCTACCCCAGTCAACAAAGTTGCGATTTCATGTGCATTCATTCGTTTGCTTGTTTGTTCGTTGGTTTGTTTGTTTTGTTTGTTTGTTTTTGTTTGTTTGTTTGTTTGTCAGTTTGCTGGCATAAAGAACACAAACTACAGAATTGATTTTCAAGCAAAAGTGGCAGAAAGACATTTAAGCGTGGATCTGTTGTGTGTGGATTTGGAGTGAGGATCCATGGAGCGGATCTATGGTGCGGATCTGTGGTTGGGATCTGTAATGGGGATCTGTGGTGTGGATTTAGAGTGCCGATCAGTGGTGTGGATTTACAGTGCAGATAGATCTATGGTGTGGATCTGTGGTGCGGATCTTGCTGTGAATTTACAGTGCGGATCTATAGTGGGTATCTGTGGTGTGATGCGGATCTATAGTGCATATCTGGGGTCCGAATCTGGGGTGTGGAACTGTGGCGCGGATCTGGATCAAAGGATAGGTCCAGGATCTTGTTAGCAAGGTAAAGCAAAAAAATATATTTATATGTATATGTATATATATATATATATATATATATATATATATATATATATATATCGTGGTAGACTATCGATTTCGATAATGTCACTGTGCAGATGACCTTCTCCCATGGGCACGAGTGTGGCTGGAGAGACCGATTCTCGAGGCACACACCCGTGGGCAGTAGGGGCAATTGAACGTGGCTAATGTGGGAAGGGAGAGGACACCAAGGCCTTGCGTTTTTTCTCTTGCAGTAGTCATGTGGTTGCGGCGGTTGTCTTCAAATTCTTCCTGGGCCTTCCTGGTTAGACTTCGCCATTCTGCTCTGTCTTGGGCACAAACCTCTAGGTCTTTTGCAGGCGTGTAGCTGTGCTTCAGATTGTCTTTTACACAGTCTTTGAAGCGCTTTCTGGGGCGGCCTCTGGGTCTCTGGCCCTGCCTCAGTTCTCCGTATAGCAACTGCCGAGGCAGTCTGTGAGGCTCCATACGGATGACATGTCCAGTCCAGCGAAGCTGGGCCTTCATTATCATGGCTTCGATGCTGAGCAGACCGGCCCTGTCCAGGACTTCCAGGTTGGTTACTCGGTCTTGCCACTTGATGCCCATAATCGCTCGTAGTGATCTCGTGTGGAAGCGTAAGCTGTTTCGTGTGTTTCCGGTACAGCGTCCAGGACTCACAGCCGTAGAGGAGACTAGTGAGAACAACAGCTTTGTAGAACTTGATCTTTGTGTCGAGCTTGATCTTTGTGGGTCGAGCTTGGTAGAGCAAGAGCTTCCGTTTTGCTGATCCTGGCTGATTGTGAGAGCCAAAAATGCCGAGAGGCTTCCGACAGCAGAATGGTGCCTGACAATGAACTGGAGATCCGCTTCTTTTTCCAAGTGATTGTGCCCGATCCGAGCACAATGAACAGTCGTCGGCCATCAAGCACAGTCGTCGGCAAACAGTGCGTCAGTCACAAGTCTCTCGACTGTTCGGGTCTTGGCGCTCAGCCGACGAAGGTCAAACAGAGAGCCGTCCAGCCTGTACTTGATGTAAATGCCTCTGTCGAGATCTCCGAGGGCATGGTTCAGCATGCATGTGAAGAACAGGTTGAACAAGACCGGAGCGAGGACACAGCCCTGCTTGACGCCGTTCGAGATTTCAAAGGGAGCAGAGCTGTCACCCCCCCAACAAGCACAAGACCAACCATGTCGTTGTGGAATAGGCGGATGATTTTTGTGAATTTCCTCGGACAGCCAAGCTTGGAGAGTATGACCCACAGCGCCTCCCTGTTCACCGTGTCGAAGGCTTTTGTTAAGTCGATGAAGACAGCGTAGAGGTCCATCCGCTGCTCAATACACTTTTCTTGGACCTGTCTCACCGAGAAGACCATGTCGATGGTGCTGCGGCCTGGTCTGAAGCCAGACTGTGACTCTGGCAGTGACGGTTCTGACACACAGCGCTGATCAGGCGGTTTAAGATGACTCTTGCTAGGATTTTCCCAGCGACTGAGAGGAGGGAGACGCCTCGGTAGTTACCACAGTCAGACTTGCTGCCCTTGTTTTTATACAGGGAGACAACAGTGGCATCTCGAAAGTCTTGTGGCATGGTTTCTTTCCCCCAAATGCTGCAGAGTATGTCGTGGAGAGTGTCCAGGGCCACTGGACCGGCTGCCTTGTACATCTCGGCTGGGATGCCGTCCATGCCTGGTGCCTTACCACTGCTCGTCTGCTTCACTGCCTTAGTGATTTCCTCGAGGCTGGGTAGGAGGTCAAGCTCTTCCAGGGCCGGCTTCTCCGGGATAGCGTTCAAGGCTGAAGAGTCGACTGTGGACGGTCTGTTGAGTAAGGTGGAGAAATGTTCCCTCCAGCGTTGCGTGATGCTGTCCTTGTCTTTCAGCAGGGTCTTGCCATCTGCAGACAGGAGTGGGGTGGTGCTGGGTCTCTGTGGTCCGTAGACAGCCTTGAGCGAGTTGAAGAACTCTTTGGAGTAATTCAGGTCGGCATATCGTTGAACCTCATCAGCTTTCCTGTCCCCACCAGCTGTCTTGCATTGTGCGCAGTTCTCTCTGGGCTTTGCTCTGGAGGTGCTTGAAGCGATCCTTCTTGGAGATGGAGGATAGATCGTTCTGCCAGTTGATATAGGCAGTGTGTTTCTCTTCTAAGAGTTTGTTGATGTCTTCATTGTTTTCATCAAACCAGTCCTGGTGGACATGCCTTGAGGCCTAGAGTGGCTTTGGCTGACTCTGTCACCATCTGTTTGAACTGGTTCCATTGTTCTGTTGGGTCTCTCCAGTCAGCGGTCCCTGAGCAGTCAGAGTCTCATCTAGGTGAGTTTGGAATTTCTCTTTTAAGAGAGGGTTCTGCAGTTTTGAGATGTTGAATTTTGATCGAGCAGCCTTGGGCTTCTTGCGTTGGACTCTGGCTATGTGAAAATTGAAGACCGCCGCCCTCACTAAACGGTGGTCTGTCCAACACTCAGCTCCTCGCATGGCTCTGGTGATCATCACGTCCCGTGTATCCTGCCGTCGAACAATGACATAGTCTATAAGATGCCACTGCTTGGACCTTGGATGCATCCACGTGGTTTTGTGTTTGTTGGCCAGTCTGAAGAGGGTGTTGGTGATGGTGAGACCGTTCTCAGCACACACAGTCAGGAGCAGTAGCCCGTTGCTGTTCATCTTGCCGACTCCCGGGAACCCAGAACTCCCTCCCAGCTCTGGTGATCTGTCCCCACTCTTGCGTTGAAGTCCCCTAGGACTACTAGCTTGTCGCTTGCAGGAGTTGACTTCACAAGAAGTTTCATATAAATCTCTCTTGTCTTCCTCACAGCTTGTGAGTGTGGGGGCGTAGGCACTGATGATGGTGACATGCCTGGAGCGACCGACGGGGGGAAGCGCAGTTTCATCAGTCGTTCGTTGATGCCGGTGGGGAGATCAGGGAGTTGGTGTAGCAGAGTGTTTGCGGATGGCAAATCCAACTCCATGCTGTCTGTCGTTATCTTCTGCTTTTCCCTTCCAGTAGAAAGTGTAGCCTCCCTCTGGTTCACAGATTGCTCCCTCCCCAGCAAAGCGAGTCTCGCTGAGCGCAGCGATGTCAATCCTGTATCGCGCCAACTCTTTGGCTACAAGAGCAGTTCTTCTGTGGGGCCGTGTTGTGTCCTCTCTATCCAGCAATGTGCGCACGTTCCATGCACCGATAATGAGTCTTTTTCTTCCTTTTTTCTTTTCGACCGCTAAGAGGGTTAACTGCCAGCTGCGGCATGCTGGCCAGTTAGTTATAGGGCAGGCAATTTTTAGGACACCTTTTCTAGTCCCTTCCCTTACTAGGGTGAGCAGTGCTGTCCTGAAAAGGGCTGCTCAGACACCTGGGATGCTACCGAAACTCCACTGCTGCCCCGGGTACAATGGAGAGCGACCATCTGTCCCACGCCGCCTACGTGTAGGCTTGGAACTACGACTGCCAGTAGTAACCGCTACCTGTCGCTTCGTCCCGCCCCCATCGCCGCAGGACTTTCTGAGTCAGAAGAGGGAAGTATGAGGGGATTGGTTTGGGGAAAGAAAGGGGGATCTGCACAAAAACCTGTGCGTGAGTTGGGTTTTTGGTGGGGAAGCTGTTGCACTGGAACAACCCCACCCTCTCGGCCGCAGAAGCCCGAGTCCAGTGGCACAAAGAATTGTTACGACTGGGGGCCTCCTTGGCTGCAGTGGATGGCCAGGTCTTCTTCCGTGCTCTGACGTGCCCTTCACACTCCACAGTGCGTTGTTGAAACCGCCCTCCAAGCCGTTGAATCAGTCACGTGATTTCCTCCGCCTTGTCCGCCGGAAACAAACTTCACATGCTAGGGTGAGCAAGTCCTAAAATCACCGAGGGTTTGAACCCGTCGGCTACCCTCATCAGGTTCAGCCAGCCTGCCAAAGCTGTTGCCCGGGGTGTGGCCGCTGCGTATGCTACAGCTACGGGGAGCCACTGATGAGAGTTGAGTGCCATGTGGGAGCCAATAGTGGACGAGCTGTCCTGAAAAGGACATGGCAAGCCCCCCCCACTAGAGGTACTGTCCCTCCATGACATCCCATACACCCATATATATATATATGGCTGAGGCAATTTTGAGGAAGCTTGATATACAAATGGAATGTAACCCCAGGATGGCCACATTGAATTGTAGTGCAGATCTTTTGTAAAGATCCATGGTGCAGATCCGTGATACATATCCATAGTTCAGATCCATGGTGCAGATCCATGATGCAGATCCTTGGTACAGATCAGTGGTGCAGATCCTTGGTACAGATCAGTGGTGCAGATCCTTCGTACAGATCTGTGGTGCGGATCCATGATGCAGATCCTTTGTACAGATCTGTTGTGCAGATTCATGGTGCAGATCCATGGTGCAGATCCTTGGCGAACATTCCATGATGCAGATCCTTGGTACAGATCTGTTGTGCAGATCCATGATGCAGATCCATGGTGCAAAGCCTTGGTGAACATTCCATGGTGCAGATCTGTTATATGTTCCATGGAGCAGATCCGGGCTACAGATCCGTCGTGTACGTCCAGGTCAAACGTCAGATGCAGGATCCATTCAGGAAGGTGATGACCGATTTCTCATGTGTGCCCAGAACTTCTCTCTTCTACAGCAAGAGATGCCAAAAACCTTTTCCACTGACACCAATAAATGCCCCAAACCTCTCCCACCGACATCAAGAGATGCCCCGACCTTTTCCACTGACACCAATAAATGCCCCAAACCTCTCCCACCGACATCAAGAGATGCCCAAAACATTTCCAGTGACATCAATAAATACCCCAAACCTCTCCCACCGACATCAAGAGATGCCCAGAACTTCTCCCACCGATATCAAGAGATGACCCAGAACCTCCTCCATCTAGGAATTGAATTTCCGCCAAACCTTGACTATTTTTTCTGGTGTAAGTGTACATATGAATGAAAAAAAAAGTATGTCAAGGAAAGAGATGCATTATAACTTTTTGTTTCTTTCTTTCTTTTCTTTCTTTCTTTCTTTTTATTTTATTTTTTTATTTTTTATTTATTTTCTGTTTGTTTTTGTTCTTAGGGTTTTTTTTTTTTTTTTTTTTTTTTTTTTTTTTTTTTTTTTTTTTGGTTGTTGTTGTAATTGCTGCTTTTTGAAATTCACTGCCGATGTAAACTATTTTCCGCCGTCAAAATGCGTATTCTTCTAGAGGTGATTATTGTCTTCTCCTGAGCTTTTTGCAGGGATTCTTGACCAAACCAGTTCAGACTTACCCCTGGACTCTCGTCTTATGCATCTCCTTCCTCCCACCCCCCCCCCCCCCCCCCCCCCTTCTCCTTCCACACCCATCCACCCTCTCATCTTTCTTCTCCCTTCTCCCCAATCAATAGATATTCCTATGGCAGCGACGTAATGGCCCAGGAGGGAGCAGTTCAGGCCACATGAGTTGCACGGTCATAAGATCGTTCTGATTACATGTAGAGGGGGGAAGCATCCATTGCATTGATTCATCATTTCCCGGATCGCCAGTCTCAAGGTGGAAAGGGGGGCCAGCGGGCAGTTCACTCATCCAAGACTTGATTTCCAGATTTCCAGGCCCAAGAGGTTTGAGTCTGTCTCGTAAAGGGGCAGGTTCCCCACCTCACCCCCTACACCTCCCACTTCCCGCTCCAAATACTACCCTCTTTCCACAAGACTTCAAGTTGTGTTCTGAGTACTCGTCTTTCGGAGAAAGGTTGATTTCAAAGTGAAGTGACTGCTGGTGGAAATTAAATATAACAGTAAAACTGGAATTATTGAGCAGCCAAACGAAGGAAACGAAACAAATGACAAAACCCAGACACTAGGCGTTTCGGCCTGTTGGGTCTTCATCAGCCAAGACAGACCACATTCAAAACAATGGGAGCAGGAGACCAACAGCGGTCACTTACACTTTCCTCTTTGATCTTGATGGAAACTGTGGCGTTTTCAAAGTAGGTGATGAACTTAAGTTCTGCATGCAGCTTTGACCTTGTAGCGCACGTAAAAAAAAAAATCCACAAGATGAAAATGGTCTCCGTCAATATTCTGTGGGGAAAATCACCTTGATGGGTCAGGCTGAAAAATGTTGTTCAGAAAATAAGTCTGTGGGTGCACTGTTCCAAGAAAAAGCAGTCTGATTTTTGCATAACGAAAACAGTGTGAGGATGAAGTTATCCATTACAGTACAGTACATTATGACACAATGTAATGTCCGTCTTCTCGCTCCGTACACAAATCCTCTGTGTTCCTCTGATTTCCAGATCGGTCATGCTCACTTATAAGCATACCAAGCAGATCAAGAGCAAATCACGTTTGTGCTAGAGCAGCACAAAGGTCTGACCAGTCCGTTGGGCTAATGTGTAGATCAGGCATCTACTAAGTGCTGACTACAAGACTCTCACCGTAATTCCTTTCGTTTTAACTGAAGATGTATTTATCCATCCAGATGTAAATCCTGTAAAACTGTGTTCTCGTGCCGTAGCAGATGTGGTGCAGTGTATGTGGACTAGTCCACATTCAGTGGCACTTTGAGGAAACTGAACGTGAAACATTGGGCAAGACGGTTGTACGAGTCGTAGTGTTCAAATGCAATAACCGTGCGAAGTGAAGCGATGTCGGAATTTGAAGCGGGTCAAAAGGACAGAAGAGAAAGTGGGAAGGGGACAGGAGAACGGGAAAGAGAGGACAGGGGAAGGGAGAAACGGGATGGAGGTAGAGGAGGCGACGGGAAAGGAGATGAGGGGAAGAACAGTACATTACTGTATTAACACAGTGTATTATGATACAATACAAACCAGTTAGATTCCGTTATGCTTCAGCTTTAAAGCACTGGGCTTTTGCATAGCACATTGCTTTTAATTTGATTCAATTTTTTTAATGGAACGTTTCGGACAGTTTTGAAAAATTCCTTTAGCATTTCCTCTCCCTTCAAACTGTATTCCTTCAACATTTCCTCTTCCTTCAAACTGTTTTCCTTCAACATTTCCTCTTCCTTCCAACTGTATTCCTTCAACATTTCCTCTTCCTTCAACTGTATTCCTTGTACATTTCCTCTTCCTTCAAACTGTATTCCTTCAACATTTCCTCTTCCTTCAAACTGTTATGCTTCAGCTTTTAAGCAATGGGCTTTTGCATGGCACATAGCTTTAACATTGATTCAAGATTCCGTTTTTTTTTTTTTTTTTTTTAAATGGAACATTTCGAACAGTTTGACAAATTCTTTCAGCATTTCCTCTTCAGTCAGGTTTGCACAGCATAGATCCGACTTCTCCGTTACTCGTGTACCTCTCCTCTCTCACCCGCCCCCCCGCCCCCCCCCCCCCCCCCCCCCCCCCCCCCCCATCGCATTCTTCCTCTCACACACTCCCTCCCTTACCCTACTCCAGGCCAGTTCCCTATCCCTTTCCTTCTCCTTCCCCCCCCCCCCCCCCCCCCCCCCCGGCTGGTGGGGTGCCAACAGTGCCCCCCCCCCGACCCGACCCACGCCTGTGTGGAGAAATGGACTGGTATTGCTGGAAGTCCCCCCCCCCCCCCCCCCCCCCCCCCCCCCCCCCCCCCCCCCCCGGCTGGTGGGGTGCCAACAGTGCCAGGTCTCCCGACGCCCTGCACACACTCCGTTCACCGCCACGCCTGCTGGGAATGTGCTGCCTTCCTCTTCCGCTGGGAGTCCCCGACCGACCACAGAGGGTGTGGAGAAATGGACTGGTATGGTGGGAAGTCGTACAGTCATTAGCTGGTCACTCTGGAGTTTTTTTTCCGCGATGATTGTGCACGTTGGGTGATTCATACAGCCGACTGCCAGGCTGCCAGAAACCGTATCAACAAACCTTTTCGAGGATGGCTGGTACCTAGCTCATTAAGCCCATGTCACACGGCACGACAGGCTCGTTTTACAAACATGTAAGACCCATGTCACGCCACATGTAAGGCTCGTCCTACACAACATGTAAGACCCATTTCATGCCGCATGTAAGGCTCGTTTTTACAACATGTAAGACCCGTGTCACACTGCGTGTAAGGCTCGTTTTGTACAACATGTAAGACCCATGTCACACCGCATGTAAGGCTCGTCCCACACAACATGTAAGACCCATTTCACATGGCATGGAAGACCCATGTCACACCGCATTTAAGGCTCGTCCTACACAACATATCAGACCCATGTCACACGGCCTGCAAGACCAACGTCACACAACATGTAACGCCCATGTCATGTGACTTTGTAGACCCATTGTCACGCGACATTTCTGGGACTTTTTTTTTTTTTTTTTTTTTTGTCACACGTCACCGTTTTGAGGTAGAGCACGCTTTTGCAAAGAGGTGCGGCAAGTTTAGAGCGACGGCTATGTCCATGCGCACTTATTAATATAAGGGCATCTGACAGGATAAGAATCATCGGCACGGCCAGACTTGTGACAGTCAGAAAGTCAGACAGACAGACAGACAGAGACTTAGGGAAACAGTCAGACTGACAGTGACAGAAACAGACAGACAGACAATCAGAGACTTCGGGAAACAGTCAGACTGACAGTGACAGAAACAGACACAGACACTGGCAGAGACAGAGGCAGAGGTAGAGGCAGAGGCAGTGGCAGTGGCAGAGACAGAGACAGAGACAGAGACACAGAGAGAGATTAATTTTCGCCGCTGTTTCCTTGATGTTATGATCCCCATGTCTCACAGACAAACACAGGTCGATTTGAAGAGAAGCTTCTGGCATGCTAGGAGTCTGGAAGGGACTGGGTCAGTTCTGGTCTACCAGCATCGCTGTTCGTTGGCTCATGATGCTTAGTGAGTGAAGTACGTTTCGCCCTACTGGAGCCCATCGAAAGCGAAAAACAAAAAACAAACAAACAAGCGCAGAACATTTCCAAATGAGTATGGGGACAAAACACGCCTCACGGGAAACATCTTGTTACCAGCTGATTTCGACAGGAAACAATATTTCGCGAAGCCCGCGTGGCAAAGGCTGAATACTTGGAACACTAAATTTTCTCATAGTATTACTTTGTGTCTGCAGAGAAAAACATTTCTGTGCGTCATCTTTTGTTTGAATGCTCAGTGTTGACCTCGCTCTATCAGGAGAAAGGTATTGAGATGAAGAACTTTGATAATGTCAGTACTGTCTTATATGGTTCACGTGTTGCTGAAATTGCCATGGTTATTTTTGCAGTCACAGGTTGCAAAATTTTTGTAAAGATCACAACTTCATGTACCACTAGGGTATTTCACTTACGTAAATATTCACATATCAGATGTGGCTTTGCAAGTGCTAGATAAGTTGAGAGTGAAGGTTTTCTTTTCTTTCTTTTTCTTTTTTTTTTTTTTTTTAACAAGTGTCTAATATCATCTGGCGATGAAAAGACATTAAATGAACCACTGAACTTAACCGCGTGGCAACTATTCAAGAAGAAGAAGAAGAAGAAGAAGAAGAAGAAGAAGAAGAAGAGAGAGAGAGAGAGAGAGAGAGAGAGAGAGAGAGAGAGAGAGAGAGAGAGAGAGAGAGAAAAAAGACAGGATCGTTGTTGCTTTCTTTCTGCAACGCCCATGGAATAGAATGAGAGACTGGAGACCAGATTGTGTAAGTCTGGGTATCCATTCCGATTACAATGGAAATTGCCACGTGGGGACTCAGGTTCTCGTGGCACGCGATCAAGAACGAGATTTCGTGCCATCACCCAAGGAGACAGAGACAGAGAGGGACAGACAAAGAGACAGAGAGACGGAGACAGAGAGAAATAGAGACAGACAGACAAAGACAGAGACAGAGAGAGACAGGCAGAGAGACATAGACAGAGAGAAATAGAGACAGACAGACAAAGACAGAGACGGAGACGGACAGACAGAGGCAGAGACAGACAGACAGACTGACAGACAGACAGATAGACAAATAGACAGATAAAGACAGAGATTGAGAAAGACAGACAGACAGACAGACAGACAGGCAGACATAGAGAGAGAAAAGAGAGGGAAAGAGCGACAGAGGGGGGAGAGAGAGAGAGAGAGAGAAAGAAATGCACAGAGAGGCAGACAGACAGACAGACAGAAGACAGAGGGAGAGAGAAATGCACAGAGAGAGACACACTTTGACATTTTGGTATTTCATTGTGTTACCAAAGGGTCTTTTGACAATGGGGAGGGGATAACAGAAGAATAACATATCCCTTTTCCTTTCCTTGCAAACAAATAGTACACATACATTCCCATTGTGTATCAAATGAAAGGTTAACAAAAACAAATACATCGTAACATTTCCTTAAGTCTTCACACACAGAAGCAATACAGTAAGGTTATAAGAAAAAAAATCGTAAGACTGACTAGACGGAGATTGAGAGAGAGAGAGAGAGAGAGAGAGAGAGAGAGAGAGAGAGAGAGAGAGAGAGAGAGAGAGAGAGGTGGGGTGGGGAGCGAAAGAGAGAGATGTACAGAGCGAGAGAGACAGAAAAAATGAGAGTAGGAAGAGAGAGAGAGAGAGAGAGAGAGAGAGAGAGAGAGAGAGAGAGGGTGGGGAGGGATTGAGAGGGGGTAGGTTGTAGTGGGGGGAGGGGGGGGGGGGGGGGGGGGAGACAGAGAGAAGCAAGAGAAGCAATCTTTTTAGGACCACCCAAGGACAAACAGAAGGCCCAAGAAAGCTACCTCAGGGTAATCAGTTCTTATCACTGCTGTGTCCTTTAGGCAGTGAACAACTGGACCTTTGAAGCCAAGGGATCGTACGTAGATGGATCGTTCATTCCCCATCTAATTATAGAGGGAACTTTTGTATCAGAATAGGGAGGGTGCTGTTAGGCAGAGGTCACAACACACGAAGATTGATCCTGTGAATAATGCCTTCTTTAAAACACGAGAAGGCCCCCAGGTCTGCGTCTTTAGCCTCGTAAGAAACATGCTTTCTCCACACACACACACACACACACACACACACACACACACACACACACACACACACACGTGTGTGTGTGTGTGTGTGTGTGTGTGTGTGTGTGTGTGTGTGTGTGTGTGTGTGTGTAAGGGGTGTTAAACATGCTTCCTTCACACGTGTGTGTGTGTGTGTGTGTGTGTGTGTGTGTGTGTGTGTGTGTGTGTGTGTGTGTGTGTGTGTGTGCGCGCGCGTGTGTGTGTGTGTGTGTGTGTGTGTGTGTGTGTGTGTGTGTGTGTGTGTGTAAGGGGGATGAGTTAAACGTCTTCATGACAAGTGTTTTTTTTTTTCCATAGGAAGGGGTTTGGGAGAAGTGAGGGGAGGGTAAACAACCCCAAATTCCACACAGACTATTGCGTCAAGACATTTATCCAAACTCATGCTGTGCTATAGAATAGATTGCTATGCAGTACAACACAACATGATTTACAGCGATACTCAGTATTAATACCATGCAATGCAATATAATCCTCATGGCATACACACACAAAAAATATATAGCTCTGAGACATCATTTAAATTTCATTTCGTGTTTACGTTTATACTGTTTCCAAAGCAAAAGGCAAAAAATCACAACACGACTCAGCAACGGCACTGAAACGTGTGTATGTATCACAAACTAACCTGGAATAAAATAGTTGATGAATGGAAACACCTCAGTGTCATTAGCAGATATCATCCCAGATAGATAGATAGATAGACAGACAGACAGACTGGTAAAGAGATAGAAAGACAGACAGATAGATAGATCGATGGATAAATAGAATTATAAATAAATATAAACAGAATTATGTTGCGCTTGGCAGGCATTGAAATGTTAGCAGAAACTGTCTGGAAATCTGGTTCTCGAGTTAGGTGAACAAGAAAAAGATCTCGAGCACAGCGGGAATGAGCGAATATACCGCATGGCGGCCGTCTTTGAGGTTTATTGACAGTAAGCAGTGCATGCCGGGAAAGCAATTGTCAAAATATATCCAGCGTGTCTTGGGCCATGAACTAAGAGCTGATTAACTCAGTAAGGTGAGCCCATCTCATATTTAGAGGGTTATAGCTTTAAACTTTCGGACAGCCCTGAAGAGCACTAATTTTCGTATTCCCAGTTCTATACCAGTTCTTATAGAACTGGAGTACTTTACAATGGGAACGAAGAAATGCTGTATGTCTGTGTGTCTGTCCGTGGTCAAAATGTGTTCCACTCGCTCCAGACAAAACTTCTGAGCCGATCTTTCTGAAAATTTTTAGGTATGTTCATTATGGGTCACGGATGATGCCCAATGTTTTATTTACCAGAATATCCGTTACTAACGACTGTAACGGCCCAAAACGGGTTTTTCTTCTTTATGGAATAGCTCAGTGACGAAATACTTTATGACGCATGTTTGAGTGTGACGTCAAATACATTATGACACATGTTTGTGACGTTTTTTCGGGGAGATAAACTGGTAGTACGTTTATATGCTTTGCATTTGTTTATGTTGCTATGCTCTGCTGACGGCTTTGGTACCCTCCCAGAGAGGACCCTCTTTCCCCGCTGTCCTGGGGTGGTTAGCCCCCTTGGCTGCCATATCTTCGGCGAGAACTGATGTCATGTGTAAATGGAATTTGACCTAAGGATGAGGCTCAATGGTAAAGCACACTGAGTTGGCAGTCAGATGTTGGCAGCTCAAATCCAGCTGGTGCAACACACAAAAAAATCACAATGTCCACTGCCCATCATACCGTGTTGACGGTTTGTGATGTCATTACAGTGTTACTTTGGCCCTTCTCCTTGTACTCGGGGGAGGGGGGGGGGGGGGGGTTAGTGTCCTGTATATATGCTGGATGAGAACAGACACCAGTTAACACCACCGAAGTGACGCGGAAGCAGTGCGGTGTCCTCTCTGGTGGGTTGCCTCATGACGGACTTGGCTTCTCTCCCCTGAAGACTGACTGCAGGCGCCGCTTGGGCTCCTGTGGGACAAGCTGGGGAATGACTGACGATGGGGAGCCGTTCATTTGAGCAGCATGGGGATGGTCAGTGAAGTGGTCAGGAAGATGAGACAGGGGAAAGAAATGGTCCCTCCCCTTCCACTCTGTTCCCCTCCCTTTGCTCCCCTCCCCAGCGAAGGCATTGAAACATTGCGTCTTGAGTGCAGGGCGCTTGCTGTGAGACATGACAGAAAAACCTATGTTCAGGAAAATTGGACAGAAAGCCTCTGTCCAGACTGGGGCACGCTGAGTGAGTGCCAGTAAACGTAAAAAGAAAAATCTGATTTCCCTGTCACCCTGGGCATCATACTCTTACATCATTCTGGACAAAAGTCGTGGGGAACGTTCATAACATCAGCCGTTATGTAAGAAATTCTCCGTCTCCGGAAACGCAATGCTAACGATAACGGAAATTGCTGTGCCGGGGGGTCCCCTCGAGATCTCATTCCACGTGGAAAAGAACGAGACCAGACAGATTACCGGCGCCATGTTTTGGGTTCTGTTGAGACAAGCCGACATCACATGTCAGGAGGCAGCTGGAAAACGATTGTTTATTCTGACTGGATGTGGCCTGGAATAACATTCCATCATTGATTGCCAGGACATATTTTCTTCTTTCTTTTCAAGTTGTTTCTGTGGAAACGACAAGTAT
The DNA here is from genome assembly GCA_016801955.1 of Conus betulinus. Classification (NCBI taxonomy): domain Eukaryota; kingdom Metazoa; phylum Mollusca; class Gastropoda; order Neogastropoda; family Conidae; genus Conus; species Conus betulinus. Next base: position 135,619 of record JADBJO010002830.1, on the reverse strand, counting down.
AGGACAGGCTGGGAGACATATTCGAGGTGGTGTGAAATTTGTAACGTTCTCTGAAACACCATCCAACGTGCTCGAAAACCAAGACGATCTTTTCCACGTGCTAGAACAGTTGAGAGCAGTTATCTAGCCGCTCAAAGGCACAATAATTGTTTGGCATTAGATGCTTTCGATTCAATGGAAGGCAGTAGACATGGGGACTGGAAAAGTCGGCTTGGAATGGGGGGTGGGGTCTTCGTTTCCAAACGTCACAACATTTTCAGCCCTGTTTCAGTGCACCTTTAATTCCTGCCGGTAAATACGTGTGTAGATGTGCATGTGTCATGCAATGTGTCAGGGCTTGTATCAACTCTATTTAAATTGACTTCCTTTTGGCTTTAAAAAAAAAAAAATTAACGTTTGGAAAGAGAGTCTCCGAGATATTTGTCGACTGAATCGTATGCTTTTTTGAGTTATTAAATTTTTATGAACATTGGTTGTGAAGAGGGTTTTGGCGATGATTTTTTTTTTTTTTTTTTTTTTTTATAAAGGTGTATAATTTTCCGGCCACATATAGCTTCAGAATAGCCTGTGAAGAGATTAATTTTTGGAACCCGTTTGCTTTAGTGTTATACTCAATTACAGGTTTTACATTTGAGTTGTGGTAAGATTTGTTGGCCAATGTCAATTAACACTTAACCATTTAGAAATTTGCTGTTTAGCTGTGGTTTAAAGATTAGAGTCAGTACCTCAGAAGACTTTGTAGGCATACTTTTTAAATCACTGTAAGTTTGTGGAGATTCGTTTAAAATGCAAAAATCAGTGATACGTTTGATTGAAATCGCGCCATCTCGTGAAATAAGACAGCATTTCCTGGCATTTCTTTTCAACTGGTTTCATTCTGAGCTTCACAGACTTTCTTGCCTCGTCGTCTTCCCTGCCACTTCAAGGGCATTGCGCCCACTCCACTCATTCCAACTCCCCATCCACAGTCACAGCCACGGCACCAGCAGTTCACTGGCAGCATTCAGTGTCAAACTGTCATGAGGCAACCCGCAAGAGGAGACACTGCGCTGCTGCTGCCGTGTCACTTCGGGGGTGGTCAGTGGTGTCTACTCTTATCCAACAAGCACAGGACACCACCTGCTGAGCCCTCTATTGATGACGATTGCTTTCGTCATGGAGCCAACGTAAGTGAACTCTCCCTCAGTGCGGCGCCACCACGTTCGTACTACGACAGTCCCCATGATCCTGGAGTCCTTGACAGAGCGTCACCAAGGGAAGGGGGCCGGAATAGCTCAGTAGGTAGAGCGCCTGACTCTTAATCCAAGGGTTGCGGGTTTGAATCTCCGCCGGGCCGTTTCGGTACAGGGGGATTTTTTCCCTCGGAGTTAACATTAGTTGTGACTCCATTTCCCATAGTCCTTCGAATGAGACTATAAACCGAGGCTCCGTATGTGAACGCACGCATAACATCTTGCACACACGTCAAATCCCATCAGCAACTTTCGGAAGAAAAGGGCCAGTTTGGCCGTTGGTATGGATGACACGTTACACATAGCATGCACCTTCCCCGAAGATGGAGTATGGCTGCCTTATGGCCGAATAAAAAAAAAAAAACCGGTCACGTACACAAAACTCCACTCCCTTTGTTGGGTAGATGGGATTGATACTCGCTGTCCATATAGGGAGTGTCCGCAGGAGTATCAGCCTGCGTCCGCAGAAAAAGAAGTCACCATGGGCATGGCTGTGGAGAGAAGGTCAAAACTGAGGTCATCATGAGGGCACGTTATGACAGAAGGGCATGAAGGACCAGACTATTTGAGACTTTTCACGCGCTGACCGACGACGAAGAGGCTGATGAAACTGATGCTACGGATTTCATCCCGGTCTCAGACTGTATGACACGCATGTAGCCCACTCTTACGGTCGTCATACACCCCGGGGTCAGCCAGGCCGAGAAATACAGACACTTCTAAAGCTGGCTAGGAAATTTATGCCGACACTCTCACAGATTCATTAAGTGGATGAAATTCCACTGTGTGGTCCCAGTCTTTCCATTTGAGCCCATAGCAAAATCAGCTCTGGCTCTGATTGGAATCGGAACACGACCCCCGCCTTGGCTTAAGGCTGTGTCAGGCCCAATTAACATAGGCTAGAACAACAAGGCTACATCAAAATGTTGTTATGCTCTGAATAGTTATGCCGGGATTGTCTTCAGTTGTGACAAACTCCTAGCATAACATTATCAGTCTCCCAAATCCCCCGAAGTCGGAGTGTGGGCTGCCCACGTGGCAGGGTAATCAGAAACGGTCACACACGTAATGTTCTCATCCCCAGCTGATGCATTTGTACCATAGTGTTCAAGTGTTTTCGGCTGTTTGGATGATCCCTGGAGTCTTTTAGCCAGGGTACGACAACAAGAAACCACGACCTCCAAGCTGAGAATTCGCAACGCTAAGCACAGTTGCCATGGCGGCTGGTTTGACTCAAGCTTGTTTCTGTAGCAGCTGTGTTCCGACAAACATGAATCAAAGATCAATCATCGTTGTTTTAAGGACTTCAGGGCCCCACCGTTTCAAACTCATTCGAAGCTGTTTACAGTGTTATCTTGTTTACTTCTGACCAGTGTGCGAGTATGTCCACAAGATACAACTAACGTGTCACTGATTTGAAAGGGGAACTTTGTTACCATGCTTATATACATACGGGAATTAAAACTAGTCGCCGTAGTTTCGTATAAACCTCTCTTTTGACCGTTCAAGTGACTTTTTTTCTATGTAAATCGAATTTCTGCTTGCTTGCTGAGTTCCTTGGCTATCTTGGTAGGAAGGCTGATTTTCGATTTCAGATCACAAGGTACTGAATTGGTGTCAGGGTCTAGCAGGGTGGGGGTTGTTTTATTGTGTCTTCTCGTTTTGTTGTTGTTGTTGTTGTTGTTTGTTGTCGTTGTGTTGTTTGTTTTCGCGTTTCCTCGTAGTTTTAGTTTGGTTTGTTTCGTTTGTTTTGTGTGTTTTGATTAGGTCTTATAAAAGATGATAAAACTCTCTCTCTCTCTCTCTCTCTCTCTCTCTCTCTCTCTCTCTCTCTCTCTCTCTCTCTCTCTCTCCGTGTGTGTGTGTGCGCGCGCGTGCTTGCGCGCGCGCGCGCGCGTGTGTTTGTGTGTGTGCGTGCGTGCGTACATGCGTGTGTGTGTGTGTGTGTGTGTGTGTGTGTGTGTGTGTGTGTTGATACTAAAGTGATGTTACACGAAAGAAAAGCCGTTGTGCGAAGCTCGTCGTCGTGATCAGCCCACAACCTGCCAACAGAGCGTAGACCCCGATGGTCCGTGAATCCCACCTCAGACAAAACGGCCGACGATCAATCTGCCAACAGAGTGTAGACCGCGATGGATGGTTTGATGATTCCCTCGTCAGACAAAAAGCCGACGATCGAAGGAATGATAAATGAAGTCTGTTTAATACATCACCACCCGACCATCACGAGAAATCTTGTGGAACTGTTCTGATGCAGCGGTGTTTATGTCGCATGTTTCATTTGACATGAAGAGGCCAGTCTATCCACGCAAAAAAATATCTAGTGTTGAACTACTGCCCTCCCCCCCCCCTTCCCCCCCCCCCCCCCCCAAAAAAAAATAAATAAATAAATAAATAAACAAACTTACAGTCAGCAGCATTGCCAGACATTCCTTTGCGTTCAGTTTTATATCAAACATGATCGAATCTGGCACACCCGGAACCCAGATTACGAAGGAAATTAGCTGACAATGTGGACCGCCATTTTGGATTCCGTGTGCATTTGGACACCTGGCGGTGGCGAAATGGCAGAAGCGGCCTAATTTTGCATCGAATTTCGAATGTTTAATGGCTCCCAGGAACGAGCCTGTTATTAGAATAATTTCACTGAAAGGGCCCTTTCATTATCTTAAATCAGAGAAGAAAAAGCGAACGCCGAGAACGAAAATGGAGAGTAGCAGAAACCCATCCGTGTTGGTGTTCACACCCAAATGGTCAGGGATATCATAACTGCTGGTAATCGCTCCGCTGTACCGGTATTCTGATATCAAAACGACGGGGTTATCGCCTCCGATCCCAACCCACCAACCCCCACCCCATCCTGAAAGAGGGCAAAAACACACAAGCTTTCAGCCACACAGACTCGGAGACTAGAGTCAGAAGTGAACAATGCTCGAATCAAGTTGCAAAGTGAGGCTACTGCAGGCAAAAATCTAAACAAATTTTAGATGTAGTTATTAGCGAACCGCCACGAAAACGTAGACAAACGAATTACAAGACAAAACAGGACGCGTTTCGACCTCTTAGGTCTTCTTCAGGCAAGATACAAAACACTCAGGACAACGAAAATGAACGAGCAATCACTTATCTTCGTTCACTTCAGCGCAAGATGGGCGTTGAATGAAAACGAGGCTGTCAAGAAGGAGACAATGTGGGAGTCGAGGTAGTAATGGTGATAGTTAAATGAGGAATCAAATGGTTAAGTATTAACAAACCCCTACATGGCACTGTGACTCAGGTGTGAAGGTGTATCAATACTAAAAGTATGAGTTCCAAAATGCAATCATTTCAGAGGTTGTTTTAAACTGGTCTCCTTCCAGAAAAGAGAATGGTGTTCACAAACATAATCTGCAGTTGAAAACCCCCGGCAGCGAGCTACTCCCACAAAACCTTCTAACTAAAAAAAAAAACATACCATACAGATCAAACATCCCGGAGATTCTCTCTTCAAATCGTCAAATATGAAGAAATGCCAAGTTCGGATATACTCCGTTCAGAATTAGGCGACATACCGACCCGAATTCAGTAATGCACTGACAAAAATTATACTTAAGGGAAATTAAGGTGCGCTCAGAAAACTGCAAACGTTTCAAAGTTCGGAAACGTAAACAGTACCCGCCCCACCCCACCCCCACCCCTCTCATCCGCCCTGTCCCCCATTGTCTGCATCCCTTCCTCCCCCTCTTTCAGTTTGAAACAAAATCGAACGATGTCTCACAACTGTACGATTCGGCATCTGCTTGAACTCAACCATCAGGCTATTGAAACCAGCTGAAAGGGCGAAACATGTCATGCTGGTCAATTGAACGTGCTTGCTGGCGTGTTTGTTTTCAGCGGACGTTGCAAACTGTTGACCCGCTCCGATGTGATTTTCTAGCTTATCCTACGCACGTCGTTTCCATAGAAACAAAAGAGAGAGAGAGAGAGAGAGAGAGAGAGAGAGAGAGAGAGAGAGAGAGAGAGAGAGAGAGAAAGGAAATCTTGTTTTATTAATCAGTGGAAGGGCAATGCTAATCTGGACCATATCCAAGCAGAATAATAATAGTAAAACAACGGCCCTCAGACAATGTTATGTCCGCTTCTCTCAATACGTCCCAAGACATGGCGCTGGTAGTCCGTCTGGTCTCGTTCTTTGCCACGTGGAACGAGATCCCTAAGGGACCCCTGGCAGGGCAATTTCCGTTAACGTTAGCGTTATGTTTCCGAGGATGGTGGATAATTTCTTATACGGTGGCCAATGAACGGAAAGGCTGCCCACGATTTTTGTCCAGGATGACCCCAATAGCACTGTGTTTTCAATGTCAGGGGAATTGGGGATTGCTCTCCAGAGCCGTAGACGATTGCCGTC
>JADBJO010002830.1:112500-125000 GCA_016801955.1 Conus betulinus | reverse complement strand
ATACGTCCTTTCACAGAAATGAACCTGAAATCTAGACTGGAGAATTTTTAATCTCTGCAGCTCCACCCCCCCCCCCCCCCCCCCCCCCCAGGTGGTAAAATTCGTCAGCAAAAATTAGTAAAAACTTTCATTCATTTCTCTGAAACTGGATTTAAAAACAAATCAAACAAAAACAAAAAAAAAAAAAAAAAAAAAAAAAAAAACCCCCCCTCTATGCTGCTGGTACTTTTTTTTCCAGTCCAAACATTGTTGACAGGTAAGCATTTTTACCCGTCCATCCCCTCCCCAGCAGGTCTGTTTAAACATCTTCACCTTTTTTTTTTTTTTAAATTCACGTGATGTAATTGTTGTTGAATCTTAATCCTCCATGTCCTTAATAGAAACGAGCGCTTGATAAAAGTTGAAATTTTTTTTTTTAAAAATAGACAAACAAACAAAAAGCAAACCATGAAATTTGGTGGGGGGGGAGGGGGGGGGGTGGGGTTGGTTTTTGGATTTTTTTTTTTTTTTTTTTTTTTTTTTGAAAAGGTAGGTACATGTTAAAAAAATCCGTTTTATATTTTGTTTTAAATGAACCCAAACTGACCGCAGAAAATGCGTGTGATTGCTGAAACAGCACCAATTGGAGGAAAAAATACGGAAAATGTGGCAGTGACGGAAGATATCAAATAACCAAAAGCGAACAAATAACAGTTAAAAGCCAGTTACATTCCCTGTCTCTTAGCTGTTATGTTTAGCTTGTTATATGACGTAAACGCACGCGCAAATCACAATGTCGGTCAATGCGCAAGAGCTGGGAATGACGTCAGCACACACAAATCGCAACACTATGACAAACATCAAAATGCAGACTCGTGTCGAAAGTACAGTCGCTTTCAAAAGTGATAATCTCTTCTTTAAAAAAAAAAAGATATAAGACAGAAAAGAATGAAAAGTTGCAAAGTATTGCAAGATAAAGACACACACCAGCATAGTAATACTGGACGATCAATTTTCAGACATTCTGATGATATTTTCTTTAAACCAAGGAAACCTGCGCGGATTTTTGGTCACTTGAAGAATTTAATTTTCTTATTATTTTTTTTCTTTTCTTTCCTTTCTTCTTCTTCTTCTTTAAAGAAAATTTGGGATGGTCTTTATATTCTTTTGAGCTGCCTAGGTGAAGTGAGGTATATACAGACAACCCAGTCTTCACAGGCTACACACCAAAAATTGAGGCGCAAGGCCTTGCATAAAGAATTGGTTATCTATAGACTGGCGCAATTAGATTGCTTTTTGAATTTTTATTGTGTCTGAAATTTGATTCTCCTCGTTTTCTTTCAAATGCCATCAAGGTACAAGCCATTTGGTTCTAAGCAGACAAATTAAAATCAAAGGAATGGAAACTATTTTGGCGCTTCGAGCTGGCGCAAAGATAGGGTCACGGGTGAGTGCAAAGGCCTGAAATATGCGAACACTAAGGGGAGGGTCATGTATTTGAAGATTGTTCGTGATTTTTTCATCGATGAAAATCCTCCCAAAACACGGGAACTGATTGGTGGGAAGTTGTTCTTTTAATCAATTATCTTTTTAACGTTAAATACTGCCTCAAATTTATGGTAGGCCTAAAAACCCTTACATGGATTATAGAGTGTTTTAGTGCAAATCCTAACTGTGGTGAGTGGCCACACAGGGACGGCCAAGAAGGTTAGATCAAATCTCCTTGGGCACGGCTTAGATCAATGGCGGAACTAAAACAATCCCACAGCTAGGAAACGAGGCCAGAACCAGCATGCTGAGGACCCGCAATCGATGTACAGACAGCCGGCCAGAATTACGTCATCCACAGAGATCAACGTGACCGACACACCCATCAGCGTTGCTAAAACTTTCCGGACAGCATGGCGGACCCCCTGCTATCTCGCCGTCTTCAGAGCTGGTTTGTCCTAACCCTGCGGAAATGGTTACGAAGGGAAGTATGGAGTGGAGTGGTTCTTTATCTTGCAGCCACACGAGGGGAAATGGGTCTTTGTGGGATCCGGGTCATTCTCATCCCCGTTTCATAATACAGTTACAAGGGCACTCGGGATGGATTTGTTCAATTCATGTTGTATATAGCCCAGCCGACCGCTATCGGCAATATCAAGGCTGCGACGTTGTCACAGTCACTCTCCACATACATTTTTTTTTTTTTTTAACCCAGACACCACACACACGAGAGAGAGAGAGAGAGAGAGAGAGAGAGAGAGAGAGAGAGAGAGAGGAGGAGAGAGAGAGTTATCATTCTTCTTCTTGATTCCAGGAATGTGTGAATGGTGGAAGCAAGACAACTGTGTTCTTCTTTTTTTTTCAGTCTTATACGCTTTTATATCCAGCAAGTAACATTCTGCCATTTGTCATCGGTATGTATTGTGGAAAAAAATTAATTTCCTTGTCTTATACCTTAGTCCTCTCACTCTAGCACTTGTGCAGAGCATGCCATTGCTGAATTATGTCCGTTTACTTGATATTTTACTTCCGGTCACTACTTTTATTAACTGTCTCTTCAATTAACGTGGGAAAGTGAAAACTTAAGGGGACAAGAACATTTTTTGCATCTACTTGTTCCCAGGGCAACTAATTATTATCTGAGAATTTCAATCCCTGAGACAGACCAACTGGAAGTAATAAATGCCTTCAAAATGAACAGTGGAACTTCCCACAATACTTATCCTCTCCTCTCCTCTGCTGATGTAAGTCACAGTTGATTACTTCCCTTCATTTCATAGACAGCATTGCCACTGTGACGGCGAAGGAGAAGAAGAACTGATTCCAACTTCAGACATTCTGATATGAAACTGACGGGATGCTGAGTGAAATTTCAAGCGAATTATTGGCACGTAAAATACAAGATGGACGTTTAACCGTACTGCTCGAAAGATTTCAAAGGTCAGAAGAAAAAAGAAACACCCGAAGATGCTGGGGAGGACCCAGAGAAGTACTGCCTTTCACCCGCCCTTTGAGCAGTCCTATACCACCCTTGATAAATTCATAAAAGTCATAAATTCAACCTCTCAGAATGTGGCTGTGTCTCAGTGGAGGGGTAGAAATAATCGCATTAAAAAAAGTTCTCACTGACTGTGAATCTCATAGTCAAAGCAATGGAACAAAGTGAGGTGGCCTCGATCCTAAATTTTCAGCAAAGGTTTCCAGGTGTGTGTTGTCGTCGCTGATCGGGTTTGTTTGTTTGCTTGTTTTGTTATTGTCGCTTTTTGTTTGCTGTTTTTGTTTTTTTAATCCGTGTCTTGTCGTTGTTGTTGTTTCTTTGTTTTTCATCAATTACAATAATGACTCGTCACGCATGGCTGAGGACAGGAGAGCAGTGGCGACGGCTCCTGCCGCTGAGGGCATTCACCGTGTCATCCTAATGGATTAATCCGACACCCATGGGACGACGATGATGATGATGTTATGCTAACTCTTTACCACCCGCGCCCTGGATAACTTATCCAGTAGGTGTATCCAGCTTGTACCCTATTTTTTTTTCCTGCTTTTGTTCGTTTGCTTGGTTTTGTTTTATTTTTGTTTTTCAAACGAGCAATCTGACTTCTGAATATCACGTCCGTAATTCGATGGTTTGACAATGGTTATTTGCTGCAATTTTTTTTTTCCTTAATGTTGGTTGGTCTCAGTTGTGAAGATTTGTGTGTGTGTGTGTGTGTGTGTGTGTGTGTGTGTGTGTGTGTGTGTGTGTGCGCGTTTACTTTGTATGGCGAGAAAGGTTTTCGGGGAACGAGACACACACGCACACACACACACACACACACACACACACAGACTTGCAGAAGATTTTTTTTTTTTTTTTTACCTATTCTCTCCCCCCCTGTTTCTTAATGTTCAAATGAATGTTTAGCTTCATCGGCAGGAGTGCAAACGCAGGTTCAACTTCCGGCCATGTCCGCCGCTCACCATCGGCTAGCAAACAAACACCCCCCCCCCCCCCCCCCCCCCCCCCACTCCCCCAGAGAGCAGCCTGTCACAACCAACGGCAGGTCCTGAAAAGGAAAGTCCTCGAGCCCGCTCCCTCTGGTCCAAGGGACATAACCTTTTCGAGTTCTGCGATTTGGGCGGAACCCTTTTTTTTTCGGCATCTCCGTAGGGAAATACATAGAATCCACAATCATCGGCAGCCGGCCTAGGAATGAATGATGGTGATCTTAACACCCGTTGTTTGACTTGTCAACCTGTCTGCTCGTTTCAATTCAGTTTTTGTTTGTTTTTTTTTTTATGTCAAAGTTGAGTTTCATCACAAAGATATATTTTGTTATACCCCTCCACCCCAACTCCCGACCCCCGCCCCTTCCTTCACCTTGGTACAGAAACAGACAAAAAAACACAGACAACAAACGTTCCTGAATAAAATACTTTAACGGAGCTGGTCTTTATTTGGAAGTTAATTTCATGTAAAAGACAAAAATACTTTAAACGGAGCTGGTTTTTATTTGGAAGTTAATTTCATGTAAAAGACAAAAGCGTTCAGATAAATAAGTCTTTAAGAGGCGAGGAGAGAAGTTTGCAATGGAAAGTTTGTCTGTTTGTTTGTTGCTTGTTTTTAATGATAAGTCTGGTATAAATTGAGACAAAATATTACAGAAAAAGGAAATAAGGGAGGGCATCTCAGAAATAAGCGAATGTTTGGGATATAGACAACGATATCTAACACAAACAAAAGTTTTCAAAAAATAAATAAAAACAAATAAGTGTTTTTTTTTTTTTAAGTAGAAGAAAATGTTGGGTGGCAAATCTAATAAAAAGTCAAATATTCCAGGAAAAAAAGGTCATCATCGAAGTGGCGAGTCTTTCTAGTGCAAACTGGTAATGTATAGCAAGAGAAAAAAATCTTTACAGAACAAATGAGACAGGAGGAATGGGGTAGTCTCAGTTGGGAGTTCGGTAAGGACGAAGACAAAAATATATAAGAAAAAAAGTATTTAAAGGGTGTTTTGATAGATAGAGAGGGGGTGGGTTAAGTCCCATGGCTTTAACTCAACAGTTTTTGAGATTTTTTTTTTTCATTTCGCATGACGGATGTTCTGTTTTCGTAACATTCTGCGCATTATTTCTAAAAAAAAAAAAAAAATTTTGTGATGAATGTGTTTTTTTTTAGGCGATATATTGCTGCTTCAGATAACAAAAATGTTTTAAATACCATAATTGCGGGAAGAAAAAAACCGTCGATCACGGGTGATCGAAATTCAAGGGAAAGAACTGAAGAGAGTGAACTGTTCAAGGCTCACTGTGTCCAGGGCATGGAGTTATCACAGGAAACTGTGCCTCTCCTTCTCCTTCTACCTCCTTAAGTTCTCCTGAACTGAATCAAATATCCACTCCTGCTGGCCGGACAGAAAGGGGTTTTCAACCTCTGAACCCCCCCCCCCCCCCCCCCCCCCCCCCCCCCCCCCCAACCCCCACTTTCCCCCTCCACCCCCCTCCAATGGCTCCAACTAACTCATGACTATCAGCTCTACAGCCGAGCACTGTAGCCATGCTATTACAGGGAATCTTTGCTGGGAAGGTAAATCAAACTGCATAAACAAAAAACAAAAATAATAAAAAACGAACAAACAAAAGCAACAGAAAAAAAAAGAAACCTGTAAGGGGACGAGTCTTCGCCGAGAGGAAAGTACAGAACAGAGAGAGAAAATATTCACAAAATGGGGAGGGCGCGCGTGTGTGTGTGTGTGTGTGTGTGTGTGTGTGTGTGTGTGTGTAAGAGAGTTTCCCTTCCTTTTTTTTTTTATGCGCTGTGGTTTTTGTTTTGTTTGTTTGTTGTCACACACTCCCAGTTAAACTAACTATACTTACCATTATCAAACTCTTCCAAATGGGAAGCTCGGTAGGCCAAAAATTACCAGGCAAAGACAGCGAATAATAAGACACCAGCTCACTATCTTCTACCTACCACATACCTTTTGTCGTGATGTCGTGGGTGCCGAGCATGTTGGTCTCAACAGACCCACAGCACAATAAGTCTTCAGCGTCAGGCTGTTAATGTTGTGTGGACAATGACAACAACGCTGGACAAAACAAAAACAAAACAGATGAAGCTTTAAAAAAATCGCTTTCAAAACAATCAACACAGACCCTCTGCCCTTTTGTTTGCAATGTCAACGTTGTGTGTTCTGTTGACACTACGCGCTGCCAACACTGTGAACACTATGCACTGTCAAGACTGTGTGCACTGTCAACACTTTACACTGTCAACACTGAGTGTTGTCAAAACTGTACCGTCAACACTGTGTGCACTGTGAACACTGTGCACTGTCAACACTGTGTGCACTGTGAACACTGTCAACACTGTGTGCACTTTCAACATTATGCTCTGGGCACTGTCAACACTATGCACTGCCAATACTGTGTGTGCTGTCAACACACTACATACTGTCATAGTCAACACCGAGTGTGTTGTCGAAACTGCCTAGTTTGTTGCTCTCTCTTAAAATCTACCACTAAAATTGACTTTAAATGCTTTACTCTCTTCACACAATATGACATGGAAACATCTGAATGTGTACCCTGAAATCTCTCACAGAGAATGCTCTTGAAAATTTGGTCAAATCTCCTTTAAGAAAAAAAAAAATTACTATTGTTCTCAAGCCATGTCCAGCCTTCAGGGCTGACGAGACCTCAAAAGCACAAAGTGTAACGTTCTGAAATTTCCAAAGTACCATCCCAAATTCAAGAGTAGCACTCATGCAATGCGACAGGTCAGATTAAAAAAAACACTTTCAGTTGCACTTCACTCTGAACACAATTTCATGGCAGACTAGGAAGATGAAAAATCCTGTAGCTATCATGTGGTTTTGACTTGCCATACAATCAATCAAACGGCTGACCACCAAACCAGGCAGCAAAATCACAATCCTCTTGAGCAATTTTTCCTCTGCCTTCTTCTTCCTTTCCTCGCCGAACATGGCGTTTTCTTTCAACAAAATTAGTCAACAGTCCAAGGATCTGTGTTGTCGTAGTTCTATTAAGTTACCACCAAAGTCCATGAAGCTTTCTTTTTTTACTGAATTTTTGGTTTTTTGTGTATGTGTATTTCATCTCAGAGTGTAGCAGCTTAACGTGCTACACAAAAAGCCTTCACACTTGGCAGCTCTGATCTGACCAATTGCCCACCACTAGTGTTGTGACAGTGCGTCACTATGTAGTGTGTCAATGGCTGTGAAAATCCTAACAGCCGTTGCAAAAAAACAAAAAAAAGTTGAATGGAATGAGCCTTCCTTAGGAAGAAAAGAAGGAGCAAATATTCCTGAAAAATAAAGTCATTCATTTTTGCATTGTTTACTTGGTCATCCACAACCCTGAGACACAATGAAATCACTCTATCTCTTGAAATATTTAAAAGATTTTTACTGAAATTTTGGTTATTCGTCCAACACTTGACATGCTGTCAGTCATCTGATGGTGGTATGCATGGATCAACATGGACAGAAATCGCGTCATTTGAATTGCGCACTTCCGTGATGCAGGTCATGAAGGACCCATACTTTGAATCGAATACAGCAGTGCACTGAGAAAGGTTCATGGGTAAATTGCATCATCAACGAAGCATACGCTCTTGCAAACTCTTTGACGAGTGTGGTTCTGGTGCGACTCATATCATACGAAGAGAGATGAACACACTATAATGCTTATGTAAACTGTATGGGTCGTGGAGGACTCACAACATTAGGAATGTCAAGTGAAGAGAAACGTCAGGTTAATGTTAAAGCGAATCTTTCTTAGGTGGGAAAACTATTAACCCTGTATTGGCACACAGGAGTTACATTCCTTTCTTAGATGCTGATGTCATTACTGTTATTTCCTCATTAATATTTTCAGGTGTGAAACAGAAGGTTTTTAAGAAGACAATCTTGGATTCAGGCACAAACGTGCAGTCTCAGTCTTTGAATCAGCAAGAAAATATGATAGATATCCAAATGTGTTTTATTGCCCATTTTACAGTGACATGAATAAAGTGAAATCAAAACTTTTAAACTTTTTCTTGTTTTCATACACACATGCAGACTTGTAACATATGCTTACATACCACCTCTTCTTACTTCACCAAGTTCGACCAGCACCTTCTCAGACACAAAAACGCAGCCGTGTCCCTCTCACATCAACAATCGTACAGAGCTCTTCAGGAACAATCACACATACACAACTCCCAAACATTCTCAACAACAGAGAAACTCTTCAGGGCAAAAACGCTTAGCACACATCTCCTGCGCGTAGGTGACAGTACACATCTCTTCAGAACAAACTTCGCACCTCTCAAACATCAGCCGCAGTGCACATCTCAAAGGGAACAACTACTCAAACATTGGTGACAGTGCGCATCTCTTCACGAACAATTATACATCCCTCAAGCATCGGAGACAGTACACGTTTCTTCAGGAATGACTATGCATCTCTCAAATATCATCCATAATTGACATCTCTTAAATAACAATACACATCTCTCAAACATCGAAGACAGTAAGACAGTACACATTTCTGCAGGAACTACTACACATCGCTTGAATAATATCATCCACAGTCAACACCTCTTCAGGAACAATTACACATCTCTCCAACATCTGAGGCAGCACCCATTTCTTCAGGGACAATTATGCATCTCTTAAACATCTGATGCAGTACACATCTCTTCAGGAACAATTACACATCTCTGAAACATCTGAGGCAGCACCCATTTCTTCAGGAACAATTACACATCTTTTTTCAGGAACAATTACACATCTCTCAAACACATTTCTTCAGAAAAAAAAAAACATGTGCCTCTCAAACAATATCCACCGTACACACCTCTCCAGGAACAACCACACATCTCTCCAATATCAGCCATAGTAAGGTAAAGTAATGTTGCTTATAGCCCAGCTGACCACAAAGGGCCATATCAGGGCTGTCACCACGCTGAAGTCAGCTCACAAGTCATTCATTCACACAACCCTTTAAAAATACACCTTCCAAATCTACCACAGTACACATCTTTTCAGGAACAAACTACACATATCTTAAACATCAGCAAACAGTCCACATAATTACCTTTAAGAATCGCACGTCTCTCAAATTATATATCTGTGTCCGTACAAGTCTCTTCAGGAAGTACAAATCTCTCAAATTATCAAACGCAATACATATCTCTTCTGAAGCAACCATACGCCTCTCAAACATCAGTGACAGTATAAATCTTTTCAGGAACAACTACACATCTTTCCAACACCAGCCACAGCACACATCTCTTCAGGAACAAACCACACATCTCTCGAACATCAGCGAAGTCCACATCTGTTTAGAACAAACTACACATCTCTCAAACACCAGCCACAATACACAGTTCTTCAGGAAGAACTACGTATCTCTCAAACATCACTGACAGTATGCATCTCTTCAGGAGCATCCACACATCTCTCAAACATCAGCCACAGCACACATATCTTCAGGAACACCCACACATCTCTCCAATATCAGCCACAGCATATCTCTTCAGGAGCATTCACACATCTCTCTCAAACATCAGCCACAGCACACATCTCTTCAGGAGCAACCACACATCTCTCCAACATCAGCCACAGAACACATCTCTTCAGGAGCAACCACACATCTCTCCAACATCAGCCACAGAACACATCTCTCTTCAGGAGCAACCACACATCTCTCCAACATCAGCCACAGAACACATCTCTTCAGGAACAACCACACATCTCTCAAACATCAGCCACAGAACACATCTCTTCAGGAGCAACCACACATCTCTCCAACATCAGCCACAGAACACATCTCTTCAGGAGCATCCACACATCTCTCAACATCAGCCACAGAACACATCTCTTCAGGAGCATCCACACATCTCTCAAAAATCTGCCTTAGCACACATCTCTTCAGGAGCATCCACATCTCTCTCAAACATCACCCACAGCACACATCTCTTCAGGAGCATCCACACATCTCTCCAACATCAGCCACAGAACACATCTCTTCAGGAGCAACCACACATCTCTCAAACATCACCCACAGCACACATCTCTTCAGGAACATCCACACATCTCTCCAACATCAGCCACAGTACACATCTCTTCAGGAACAACCACACATCTCTCCAACATCAGCCACAGTACACATCTCTTCAGGAACAACCACACATCTCTCAAAAATCTGCCTTAGCACACATCTCTTCAGGAGCAACCACACATCTCTCCAACATCAGCCACAGTACACATCTCTTCAGGAGCAACCACACATCTCTCAAACATCACCCACAGCACACATCTCTTCAGGAACATCCACACATCTCTCCAACATCAGCCACAGTACACATCTCTTCAGGAGCAAACCACACATCTCTCCAACATCAGCCACAGCACACATCTCTCAGGAGCAACCACACATCTCTCCAACATCAGCCACAGTACACATCTCTTCAGGAACATCCACACATCTCTCCAACATCAGCCACAGTACACATCTCTTCAGGAACAACCACACATCTCTCCAACATCAGCCACAGTACACATCTCTTCAGGAACAACCACACATCTCTCCAACATCAGCCACAGCACACATCTCTTCAGGAACAACCACACATCTCTCCAACATCAGCCACAGCACACATCTCTTCAGGAACAACCACACATCTCTCCAACATCAGCCACAGTACACATCTCTTCAGGAACAACCACACATCTCTCCAACATCAGCCACAGTACACATCTCTTCAGGAACAACCACACATCTCTCCAACATCAGCCACAGTACACATCTCTTCAGGAACAACCACACATCTCTCCAACATCAGCCACAGAACACATCTCTCAGGAGCATCCACACATCTCTCCAACATCAGCCACAGAACACATCTCTTCAGGAACAACCACACATCTCTCCAACATCAGCCACAGCACACATCTCTTCAGGAACAACCACACATCTCTCCAACATCACCCACAGTACACATCTCTTCAGGAACAACCACACATCTCTCCAACATCAGCCACAGTACACATCTCTTCAGGAACATCCACACATCTCTCAAACCTCACCCACAGCACACATCTCTTCAGGAACAACCACACATCTCTCCAACAGCACACATCTCTTCAGGAACAACCACACATCTCTCCACAGCACACATCTCTTCAGGAACAACCACACATCTCTCGAACAGTACACATCTCTTCAGGACACCATGGGGGTGGGCACAGGAACGCTGAGCAGCGGAGAATCTATGATTTCCGGGACTGGTGTCGGTTCAGGTGTGCTCCGCTATCTTAGTCTTCAGCAAGGCAAAGTCTTGTGCACCGCTTCGCTGTGCTGTGGACCAGAATGGTGGTCATGACAATAACGAAAATAACATTCAAATCAGGTAATAATGATACAAAGTGGTAGAAGTAGGAGTGGTGATAATAATGCGAGGCAATCATTGTTTACATCAATGATGATTGTTACACTTGCAGCAGTGACAGTAGAAGAACATGTAATTGAAGTAGCAGCAGCAGCAACAGCAGTGGTGGTAGTAGTAAATGGTTAGTGGTAGTAGCAGTCATAGCAGTGCCAGCAGCAGCAGTGGTATTCTACCAGACTTCTCTTTAACACCTCCACACACTTAAAAAAGTCTAGGACGACTGGGGGATAAATTTATGTAAAAACTAAAATGCATTGAACCTCCATCCTCCCAATTTCTTTTTTTTTTTTTGGCAAGTGAGAGTACCTAAATAAGGAACTCTTTAAACTGTCCAGGCAAAACACAGGTGAGAGCAATGATTATGATGAAATAGTCAAGCAATGATAACAAGAGGATGAAACACCTCCACAATTATGGCATGTCACCTGGCATGTTCACTTACATTTAGATTTTCATGCATCGCATGCTTCTCATATACATTCACACCTGGTCTTGCTCTAGACATTGATGAGATATACCTCCAATCAGCAGCTGGCTCTTATGATCATGTTGTTCACAGTTCACACACACACACACACACACACACACCACTGAATGAAACTAAGTAAGGTAATGTTGCTTATAGCCCAGCAGACTGCAAAGGGCATATCAGGGTGTAACCACATCCAAGTCAATTCAAAAGTCATCACAAAAAAAACAACAATATTACACCACCCTCTAAAATACACCTTTTAAAACCACACTGGAACCTTCACTGAAAATCTTTTCCGTAAGATCTTAGATCAGCTGAAAAATGTTACCCCCCACCCCCCACCACTCAGAAATTCACAGATCACATTAGGTTGGACATCTCTGAAAAGGTTTTCATGGAGTCTGCTGTAAAATGTTTATATGTCTCACATCATGCAAATCCCAACACTCTAAACTCAATGAAACTATTTCTGGTCAGATTAAATGTAATCCAGCGCCCATGAAGTTACGACAACTTGATTCCTTCATGAAGAGAAAGATTAATGTACTACAGGACAGCAACTCTATTTCTATGCATAGAATTTAATCAGTAAACAAACAAGGTGATAAAAAAAAAGAGGAA
>JADBJO010002830.1:42500-107500 GCA_016801955.1 Conus betulinus | reverse complement strand
AAAACATCAAGTTCTCTACAAGTTCGCATAGTAGATGCATGGAAAGGAACACCAAGACACAGTTTATAGGCCTTGCTATCTATACTTTGCAATTTTTGTAATAAATACTTAGGAGCACTGAAGAATGCCTCTTGTGCATAAGATAGTTTAGATCTAATCAGAGATGTCACTAAATGCTTTAAGATTTTTGCATCCTGACACCAACTTTGCTGGCTAATAATTTTTAGGAAATTAAGGGTTTTCCTTGCTTTATTTAAAAGATATTGTATATGATAATTCCACGTTAGTTTAGACGTCAAATACACTCCCAAAAATTTGACTAAAAGATTTATATTCAAGATCAACGCCATCCAGTTTGAATAAAGGCAGCTCAGTAGGATCTGCACCATTAATAAATAAAACCATGTATGTTTTTTCACTAGAAAATATATAAACCGTTATTAAACATGTATCTACCAAGACAGTCAAGATCAGCTTGATATAGTTTTCTGTAACAGTTTATTTCACGCTTAGTTGTGTTTTTTTCTTAATGAAGTATTCAACCATATACATAAATCAAAATATGTGTGTGTGTGTGTGTGTGTGTGTGTGTGTGTGTGTGCGTATGTGTGGTGTGTGTGTGTGTGTGTGTGTGTGTGTGTGTGTGCGTGTGTGTGGGTGTGTGTATGTGTGTGTGTGTATGTGTGTGCGTGAGAGAGATGGATGTGTGTGTGCGTGTGTGTGAAAGTGTGTGTGAGTGTGAGTGTGAGTGTGTGTGTGTTTGTGTGTGTGTGTGTGCAAGTGTATGTGTGTGTGTGTGTGAGAGAGAGAGATGTATGCGTGTGTGTGTGTGTGTGTGTGTGTGTGTGTGTGTGTGTGTGTGTGTGTGTGTGTGTGTGTGTGTGTGTGTGATGCATGCACAAGCATGCATGCAATGTGTTTCTGCATGTTTGTGTCCATCTTTGCATGCGTGTGCATGGTTTGAGTGTACGTTGAAGGACCGAGCCTGATTGTGATTCTCATAACTACATGACTTCTTTCAAACACACAGACTTCAAAATTTAACACCTCCAAGCCTCCTTATTGCTCTAACTCCACCCAAGGGTAAAAAAAAACCAAACTCATAATATTGTGCAGGTGACTTTGAAGAGGATCTGTTTAGCAACTTTCCAATCTAAAAAGTCTGACACCACTTCTACTGCACCGTTTCTGGAGGGTAAAATTTGCTGGGAGGGGTTCAACCATCTAAGGATTGACCTCTTTGGGCACTTGGGAGAGCCCACACCTCCGCCGCGGTCCATCAGTCCTTTGCTCATGGATCCCAGTTGAAAACCAGGTCTGCACCAAATCTGACAGGTCTTTGAACAGCGACAATCTTACAATTTCTTTTTTTTTTTTTCTTATCTAGATCATGCTTCATTTCTGGGGAAAAAAAATTGATGAAAACATTACATTTCATTCCCCAGTCTTGCAACTTTCACTGCAGTAGACATAAAGTTCCTGGATCAGGGCTCTTGCCTCCGATCCACACAAAATTTGAAAAACTTGTTCCTTGGACCGCTTCCAATCATCCCAGCAACTTTCGTTTGAAATCGGCTCTTCCATTTTCATGTAGTCTTGCTGACAGGCAGGCAAACAAACCAACCAACCAACAGACAAAGGTGAAAACGCAGCTTCCTCAAAGGTATGGAGAAAAATCGCCGGGTTACATACCAGCTTAGGCTCTTGTACACGCCGCTGTCGTTCATGTCCCAGGATCCCAAGCCGAGCGCAATCATCCGCATCAGCAGCTGCAGGTCCGTGTTCTCCTGCGTCACAATTCACACATGTGACGACCTTTAACACTTCCATGACTGTTCACACAAACAGATCGACTGACCCCCAACACACAACTGCCCGCCTTTTGGAGCGAAAAAAGTGTTGGACCAGGGTAGAAGGGGGGCAGGTTCGATTTGAGCTGAAAGTTTCTTTCTCCTAACTGCTCAGCTGGAGAATGTAAGGCCTCAAATGAGAATGAGATCTTCTGTTATATGTAAATGTTGACTCTCAGAGATCATCATGTCTGAGTTATTCTGTGACATTTTACTGTCCCCTTCAAAGAAATTACCCTAAGCCCCACATTTCTAAGTAAGAAATTTGATATTCTGGATTTCAAATAAAATATAAAAGAAAAACCTAGGATTTCTTGTACATTAAAAAGAGGGGGGTGGGGGGAGATGGGGAAGGGTATGGATTTCAGAAAAGTTCTTCAGGTTCACAGTTACATGAACATTACTTGGCAAACCCACAATTTTGTTAACCAAACATTCACATGACTCTAAGTGTTCTGAATGAAAAGTACATTATTACACATCCCTCTCTTTTCATTCATTCTGTTTTTCTTTCACATACTAGTGGATACATTATAACCACCTTCATTTGGAGTACTATAGGAAGTGTGTAGTGTTAATAACATTTTTTTAACAAAAAGTGTACCCCACCACCCCAAAAAACAACAAAAACACTGAAAGCGTTAAAAAGTTGGGTCTGTTTTCCTCACTTATTTCTTAAAAAAAAAAAAGAAGAAAAAAAAAGGGGAAAAAAGCTATCGAACCAAAGAGGATTACCCGCGGCAAGGTGTCAGTGTTGATGCAGTGTTGCAACAGCTTCATGGCCGACAGCACCACCGTGTTCAAGGCGAACGGGTCGCACAGCACCATGGACAGGTCCCCTGAACAGAACAGACAAACACACACAACCACTGTTTACCCTACAAAGAACATCGAGCTCTGTGCCCTCTCCAACCTGTCCCTGCAGACAAGAAGACAAGAGAGCATGTCAGAGATCCCCCTCCCCCCTCTAAGGGCCAGCAAGGCCAAGATGTGTGGTCGCTGGACACCCCACTATCAACCCAGCACTCCAGCTGCAACAGGGGGGGTGGGGGGGGAGGGAAGGCCAAGGAAAACTGTACTGTCTCCAATCTGAACTGAAGTGTCAGGCTTGCCTGTGAATAACAAGCTGCTGCTGTAGACAGACGGACGGAAAACAATGCACAAGACATGACGAGGAAACAGACTGCGTGAGTCCAAAGAGCGACCTGGTTGGCCTTGTGTACACAGCACTGTTCTTGTGATCTGAGACTCTTGGGTTCAATTCCCCGGTTGAGACTAGCCAGGTTTGAGGAGGTTCTCTCTTCAGGATCCACATCGGTGTAGACTCTAAGTCTCTTGAACCTTCATGGGAACAGTTTTTAACAGGAGGCAGGAGTGAAACCATGTATTAAAAAAAAAAAACAAAAAAGAAAAACCAAAATGACATGCATGCAGCCTGAATCACATTACATCCTTCAAAGATGAATAGACCATCATGTGGTGGTGGGACACACATACACATGCACGCGCACACGCACACACATACACACACACACAAACACACACATGCATGCGCACACGCATACGCACACATATGCATGCATGCACACATGCACACGCACACACACACGCATGCATGCATGCATACCCAAACGTACACCAATGCCACTTTCAGACATTATTCTTCAACATAAAATGGGGCTACATAGATGATGGCATTAAAAACAATCACAATAGCAAAAATCTCTCCAGTGGTGATCCTCAGAGTTCTGGCTGAGGAAGCCAATGAAAGAGTGGACTACAGCAGAAGAATGAAATAGAAAAACACAACAGACCACAGATTAAAAAGAAACTTAAAATGACTGACTTTCCAAGAAGAAAAGCAAATCCAACAAACAGGAAAGACAAAATTCAAACAAACAGGAAAGACAAATTCAAACAAACCATGAGAATAGACAAATTCAAGCAAACCAAAGAAAAAAAAAAAATTCAAACAAATCAAAAAGAAAAAACAAATTCAAACAGACCACCTGTTCCACCCGCTCCCCCTCCCTCATCTCGCTCCTCTCTTCCCTCCCTTTCCTCCGACAGACATACCCCAGAATGCTCTCCTGACCCTTGCGGATGCCATCCAGAAGGCCCTGCAGCTCTCGCTGAAGGTTGGGGTTGATGTTACGCTCCCGGACACAGGCGTCCACGCACCAGCGAACTTGTGGATGGGGTCGACGCTGATGATCTCGTTCACCTCCGCATCATGAAGGGCCATGAGAATCTCCACCCTGTTCCAGCGAATGTTGAATGAAACACACGGGAACTGAGCAAAACCATTCCAGACCAATGTGTATGTGTGTGTGTGTGTGTGTGTGTGTGTGTGTGTGTGTGTGTGTGTGTGTGTGTGTGTGTGCCTTTCCCTCAAGTTCCCCTCTCTTTTTGCCCCTCTCCATCATTCTCATCTTCCTCTCCTTCCATTCTGATACCCCCACCCCCCCCCCCCACCCATCCAACCCCATACTCCCGATCCACACCCTCTCACACATCCCCACCCTCTTCCCCCGCTTCTGCCCCAACAACCCTGATTGTGTGGCACTCTCCTCATGACCCGGTATTGCATGGCATGGCATGGAACACTCGCTGTTTAGCATTTATGATCATCTTCAGACTTACAGCACAAGTTGAAATGGTCCGCTCATTCTGACATCCCGTCCACAGCCACAGCCCAGCCGGCACCGCCGCAGCCCGGCACCGGCAATCCACAGGGAGCAGTCAATATCAAGTCGTCAAGAGGCAACCCACCGGAGGAGACACTGCACTGCTGCCGAGTCACTTCAGTGGTGTTCAGTGGCGCCTGTTCTGATCTAACATACGCAGGACACCACCTACTAAGCCCCCTACTGACGACAATAATTGCTTAGTCGCGGAGCCGGCGTAAGTGAGCTCTCCCTCCGGAGGGCGCCACCACGTCCGTCCAACGACAGTCCCCCATGGACTCGCCGATACCGGTGACCCGGACGGAACCAAACCAAAGCCACAGACGTGGAGAGGGACATCGAAACTGAGAGGTCACCATGACAGCAGGGCATGAAGGGCCACAGAATTTGAGACTTTTTTTTTTTTTTTTTCAATGCTGATCGATGAGAATGAGGATGATTAAGATGATGCTACGGATTTCCATTTCGGTCTGAGACTACATGACAGGGCTGTACTCTACGCTTCCTTTCATAATATATCCTGGCGTCAACCAGGCCCGAGAGATACAGACACCTTCAGTGTTGGTCAGGAAATTTGAGCAACACTCTCAGAAACGCATCCATTAAGTGGATGAAACTCGACTGTGTGGTCCCAGTCTTCCCAGCTGAGCCCGCAGCAAACTCAACTCTGGGTAGGAGCCGGTCGGGGCAGAAAAACCACATGGAAAAAAAAACGCATTGTCAACGACCCCTGTGCCTCTACGGTTGGCTGCGCTGTAAATGTCATAACTTGACTCCATCACCCCCCATCTGCACCCCTAATCCTCTTCCTCATCTCTCCCCGCCTCTCCCCCTTCTCCACATCCCCTCCCCTATCTTCTTGGCCTCTCATTCAATCCTCTTTCCTCCTCAATTCCCATCATGATTTCCACTTCTTTGTCATCGTGATCTCTACCTCTTTGCCGTCACAATTTCCACTCCTCAAATTACCCGCCATCCCCACTTTCCACACTTCCCTACTTCTTTCTCCTCCCTAAACCCCTCCCCTTTTCCCCACACTGCCAGATAGATTCTGAAGCTCACCGAAGGGTGCAGTAGTGGACGTTGCGCTTGCGCAGGAAGAGCGTGCGCAGGAAGTTGACGACCATGTGGTACAGTTTGGTGTTGCGTCCAATCATGTAGACCAGCTTGGAGACGATGGAACCCTGCCGTCTCGCTTTGGGGTTGGGGAGGAAAAACGACAGAGTGGCATGCTCCTGGCTGAACAGGGCCGTCTCCTTCTCGCTCACATACTCTGAGATGAGCGGCGAGCAGGCGTCTGCAAACAGGTTGAGTCTGGAAGGAAAGAGACGAGATCCTTCAGATTAGCAACTGCTTGTGCGTTTAAAACATGGGATCTGAACAGTAAGTTGTAATACTTTTGAATTAATTAATGGCCATACAAAACACTCCTGGAGATAGGAAAGAGTCAAGCGAACAATAAAACAAACAAAAAATTCCGTAGCACCAACTCTATTTCAGATTTTTTTTCACACCCTTCCACCATTAATCTTAATACTTTGACAATTCTTATACAAAATGTACTGGGTTTTGTGAAGACAAAAAAAAAAAACTTCTGTGAAACACAGTTTTCTCGTCAGCTTCTTTTGATTTTTCTTTTCTTTCCTTCCGCTTTCTCTTGCTTCATTCATTATTTACTTTTACCCTCTTTCTGTTCGTTCATTCTATATCATTCTCTTCCCATCCCCCTGAAGTATATGCTTTATCAAGCAAAACTGGAGGCTACTGAAGTTCAGATATCGAAGATCTTAAAAGTGAAGAGTTTTTTTTCCTTTGACTCTTTTCATCCCAAGTGTAATTAGGTCAATTCATAAGTCCACATCACATACTTTTCAAGTAGTGACCAACCCCCCCTCCCCCTCCCCCCCCCATTCCCTCCGTCCACCTGACAAACGCCAACTCATCCGTCCTTACTACCCCCTCCTTTCCCTTTCCTGTCCCCATCACAGCTCCCCCCAGCTCCCCCCCCCCCCCCCCCCCCCCCCACACACACACACACAGAGACCTGTCCTGCCAGATCTGCCTTTTGACGGGCACAGCCACCTCCTTGAGGAGGTCCTTGTCCTGTAGGATCTTGTCCAGGTAGACCTTGTCGATCTGCGGGATGTGCTCCAGCACGCACAGCACCACGGGCCGGATGTGCTTCACCTTCACCATGGGGAAACTCTTCTCCAGCAGCTCCACCAGACGCTTCTGCACAATGGACACCACCGCCACGCACAGACAGGTGAGCGAGGTAAGGTATGGTGATGTTGCTTATAGCCCAGCCGACTGCAAAGGGCCATATCGGGGCTGTCACCGCGTTGAAGTCAACTCACAAGTCATTATCAAGAAAAAAAAAAAAAAAAGCATGTGCAACAACCTGTGTAACTACAGGAGCAGATGGCAATATGAAAAATTTTCAAACCGCAGGAATAAAGAGCTTGAATATATTGTATGACTGATAGTATATGTCAGCAGAGTTACCAACATTACTAACTGCAGAGGTCGTCAAAACCTAGTCACTGAACGTGATTAATAGCAAAGGTCAGCAGAACCGTTCTCTAGAATGTCGTTAATCACAGAGGATACAAAACCAATTCACCAGAATATCATCAATGCATGAGCCACAAAAACCATTAATTAGAACATTATTAATTACAGAGGACACAAAAAAAACAATCATCAGAACATCCTTAATTACGGAGGTAACAAAAAAAAAACATTGATTGATTAGAACCACATCAATGGCAGAGGTCAACAGAACCACTGATTTGAACTCTATCAACTGCAGAAGTAAGAAGCACTCCACAGAACAGAACAGAGTCACTCATCAGAAGATATCTAATATCTGCAGTCACAGACCACTGAAACAGAATTCTAAAGGATTGTCGCTAAGCACCTGAATTGTTCAACATTCATTCCGATCATACATGTGTCAAAATGTGCTAAACTGCTATGGATACTTTTTGCAACATCACAAAAAAGAAGTGTGTATAAAACTGAACAAAATCTATCAAAAAAAAAAAAACCCAAAAAACCCAGAAGGGTCTCTGTACAAGTCTGTCACAGTAGGATGCATAGCTGGCCTGAAGCACACTATGGAACATGTGTTGCCAGTTCACACCTCCCTTTGTTAGAATTCATGAATTCACTGTGGGTTCTTTTTTGTCTCCCCTTAGCAAACTTTTAGAGGGATATATATTCAACAATGTCATATTGACTGTTAAATGTCTGTATAAACTCTAGCACATCACTTGGCACACACATTATATTTTAAACCAGACTGACATAAACTGCACTGCATCTAGCTACCTCTGCTTCGCTGTGCCAAGAAATAAAAGAAAACCTCTTCTTAACTTCACACAGGCTGGGAAAACCCAAAAATATTCTGAGGGCTTCGGCTGCAAACACTGATCTCTTGTGGTTACGCACACTTCATACTTTTAACCCTTTGCGGCGGGCGGCAAAGACCAACAACCCTGACCTTGTCCTCGTCCTTGCCAGAGGCAGACAACTCCTGCACCCGTTTCAGCAGCTTCTCCCTCATCTCCTCCATGGTGGACAGGTGGAAGTCGCGGCGCGGCACCCCGTGCAGGTCCAGCAGGTTGAGCGCCGGTTTCAGCGAGGGCAGCAGGATGCTGTTCTGGCTCTGGAACTCGGTGATGGCCATCATGGGATCGTCCGTCGACAGGATGTTGGCAATTTCTGACGGGCCTGCGATGCCCAGCTCTTCCAACCCAGCCATGTTGGGTGGGATGAAAAGGTGGGTGTGCTTTACTTTTCGATTTGCCGTTTCACGTTCTGTTGACCCTCAGAGCTATCCGACACTGTAAAAAAAAAAAAAAAAAAAAAAAAAAACTCACACATATATATAATATATATATATGTGTGTGTGTGTGTGTGTGTGTGTGTGTATACATACATGTGTACATGTATATCTATATCTATCTCTCTCTCTCTATATATATATATATATATACATATACACACACACATACATATATTATGTGTGTGTGTGTGTGTGTGTGTGTGTGTGTGTGTGTGTGTGTGTGTGTGTGTGTGTGTGTGTGTGCGTGCATACATGCATGGATGCATGCATGCGTGTGTGTGTGTGTGCATGTGTGTGTGTATGACTGATATTTTTACTAAAAATACACTTTCTAAAGAATTTTTCAATGCCAGTTGCTACATTTATGCAAACTAAAAAGTTTGACTTCATGGTAAAAATCAAAAACAAACAATGGTAGCTGAGGTCAGCTGGACTCCAGTCATATAATGAGGTCTGCAGCCCAGCCGACCACCGAGGCCACATCAAGACTGGCAGCACGTCCAATTCACAGCCTTGGACAAGTCAAAAAAGCAAAACTGAAAATCACAACCAACACAAGTCTCAAAGACAAAAGAGTGGTCTAAGACCATGCATATTACAGTCAGATGAAACACACACACACACACAAATCAACATAAATCAATGATAATACAGATCATATTAGGTAGAACATCTGGGAAGAAGGTATTTATAGTATCCATTGTAAAATGTCACTGCCTGATGTCACACACACACACACACACACACACACACACACATACACACACACAGACCAATCTAATATAATCACTTCCTGTCAAGACATTTGCGCATGCTACAGATTAATGCATACTTATTAAACATTATGCTTGCATGCACACACACCGCCGACTGAACAGGTGTTTGATGTAGAAAGCGAGAAACCTTTCTTCAACTGTTTTTAATTCTACTCTAAACCCAAACACACACAATCATGCCAGTGTTAGTACTTTATGGTTTCTCATTCAGCTTTTTCTCTTTTCAAAACAGGGGTCGCAACTGACCTTGCAATGAAACATAACACAGTGAAAAATGTGCATGCATGTGTGTGTGTGTGTGTGTGTGTGTGTGTGTGTGTGTGTGTGCGTGCGTGCATGCGTGTTTGTGTGTGTGTGATGTTTTATATGAGTATATGCACATGTTTGTGCGCTTACCGCATGCGCGCGCACACACACACATGTGCGTGCACACACACACACACACAAATACACACACACACACACACACACACACATGCGCGCGCACACAAACACTTAATAAACTAGTAGTGTTTACTTCAAATGAAAAGACAATACATATGTTATTCCGAAGAAGAATGAACACAGACGCCCATGTTTTCAGCACCACAGTGTTTAATTAACACTAAGAGAAGAAAGGTAGGTGTTAAAAAAAAAAATGCATTGCACATACTGACAGACCTTAAAGAAAATGATCCAACCTCACACCTCCCCAATTCCCCTTCACCACTCACACCCCCTCCCCTCCCTTCCTACCCCCACCCCCCATCCACACACACACACACACACACACACACACACAAACACACACACACACACATACACACACACACACATACACACACACACAAACACATCTTACACCCACTGACAATCCCACCACCAAACTTTGCAATGATGACCCCTCAAAAGCATCCTGTGACTTGGGACACCCACACGACTGATGACTCAGCCCTATACAGAATGCAGTCACAAGACAGTCTCATGGGCAGCCCACATCATCCTGAATCACACAGCCGACATACAAACACACACACTAACACAGCCACACACCAGTCACACACTTCAAGGCCTCTCCTCTCTCTCTCGTTTTTACTTCCCCTTTGTTTCAGCCCTCATCCACTGTGCACGGCAGCTGCACAGTCTGTGCAGAGAAGACTGCAGTGACAGTCACACAGTCAAGGAGCAGTCTATTTAACGTCCTAAGCCAGCCCATGTCCTGTCAGGTCAGCAGGATACAGCTCTCATAGGGATTGAAAGCTGAAGGAAGCCAGCGTGTCGGTCACAAAACCCAAGGTTTGTGCCGGGTACGTATCATGTTGCACTCTGCATCAGTATCAGGAGGTCTCAAAATGTACTTTGTTACGTAATGACCTGACACTTGGTAACAGTTTACATCCCTTGGTCACAGTTTCCACTGATTACTGTACTTTCACTTTTAGACTGCAGAGCTTTATTAGTATGGGAGTATAATAAACCAGATTTTTCAACCGCTGATCCTCTATGAACAATGCAAAATGTCTCTGAAGTTTCTCAGAAGATTTTAAAATAGAAAATTTAAACAAAACAGAACAGAAGAAAAATCTACGTTTCAGTCATAGACTTGCCCTGTAGATTTTTGTTCTGGGTTTTCGTTGTTGTTGTTGTTGTTTTCTAGTTTAAAATCTGATAATCTGAGAATCCTCAAAGACATTTTGCATAGTTTGGGCATGTTCAGATTGAGTACACTTCTCAATTTCTACTTTTTTTTTCTTTTTCAACATCAGTTATCATCTATATCCCCATCTCAACTTCTCTCCGCTTCTTAAGTCTGACATAACTGGGGGAGGGGGGTTTTTTTTTTTTTTTTTTTTAAGTGAAAATCTTACCCTTTTCTTAATGGCTGGGTAGTGGTGGGTAGGGTGTAAGGACAGAGATGAGGGGTCGGGGTATGGATGAAGAGTGAGAAGAAAGAGGTGGTACAGGAGTGAAGGGAGTTACAATTTTTACACTGTATACTTTTACTTAGTTCTAGAAAGCTGAGTGTTTTAGGTCACTGGTCCCTCAAACATTATGTTTGATTTTCTTTTAAACCTTTGTGTCTTATTTTGTCAAAAGAACATATCATATAATGACCAAACTTTTAGTAATAATAATAGCAATAAATAAACAATTGTAATACACTAATGATAATGAAAATAAAAAATATTAATGACAATAATGAAAATAAATTCTAATAAAAATAATAATCATAATCATCATACACTACAATTTAGTGCTGCAGCAGATTCTTCTGGCCAGTTGTAAAGAAGTGTACAGAATTTAACTAAATCACATACCCTGACATCTAATATTCATGAATAACAGACACAGGTGATAGAAAAACAAAGACAAGTTTTAAAACTCTGGTTTCTCCTTCATCCTTGATATGAACAGCAAAGATGTGAACAAGATAAAGGCTATGGGTGAAAAACAAAACCTTTTCAAATTATATTCAGCCATTCTTTTTGTCTTCAAGCACCAAAAATACTTCTATTCTCTAATATTAAGTAATTAACAACCGACAACATTTTCGCTCTCACTAAATCATCAGACTTTCTCAGCTGATTTAATATTGTATCTACAGAGACAGACAAACAGACAGACAGACAGACAGACATAGAGAGAGAGAGAGAGAGAGAGAGAGAGAGAGAGAGAGAGAGAGAGAGAGAGAGAGAGAGAGATATATATAAAACTGAAATGTGACCTTTGAAGTTTTGAAGTTCTCCTGCAAGTCATACAGTATTCCACATACTGTCTAGTGTCATATGTCCTGCTGTTGCGAACATTAGCCCACTTGTCAAACTCAAGTTCATCTCAACAGAACTCTCATCCCATGATACTAACTCATATGTAATCAAGAGGATGAGCATCTCTTCAGACTGTAAAAGGACTGGGGAAAAAACGGCTTGGAAAACAGGGTTTTGACAGAACAGTTTGTCAATCAAGGGTGATCATTATCATCCTCATGCCTGACAGCGACATTCTCAACACAGGGAAGGAGAAATTGCTGCCAGCAGCAGAGGGCAAGGGAACATGCAGTAAGGAGACTCCAACAGGCTGGGCGTGACCTTTGTGATGAAAACTGCCACTCTCACATCCCTCTGCACGGCCCTAAGTAATGCTGCGCAACTCATCAAGCCAGGCAGCCTGCATGGACTTCTCTCCTGTGTACGCATGCTGATACTCCTGTGGACACTCCCTGTATAGACAGGCAAGGAGTAATCCCATCTACCCAACAAAGGGAGCGGAGTTTTGTGTGTATGACCGTTTTTTTTTTTATCCCGCCATTAAGGCAGCCATACTCCAGCTTTGGGGAGTGGCATGCTATGTGTAATGTGTCATCCATACCAACAACCAAACTGGCCTTCTCTTCTGAAAGTTGGTGATGGGATTTTACATGTGTGCAAGATGTTTCTTCTCTTCGCTGGTGATGGGATTTTACGTGCGTGCAAGATGTTATGCGTGCGTTCACACACGGAACCTCGGTTTATAGTCTCATTTGAAGGACTGTATGGGAAATGGAGTCAGAACCCATGTTAACTCCGAGGGAAAAATCCCCCTGTACCAAAATGGCTCAGTGGAGATTCAAACCCGCAACCCCAGAATTACGAGTCCGACGCTCTACCACTGAGCTATTCCAGCGCCCAGCCAGCCAGGACAATTAGACTGCTTTGTCCATGCTCAGCCTTGACGCAATGAGGCCTTGCATATGACCTTCTAGTTCTACCTCTGGCAGCCACAAACCACACACGCATTATTGGGTATACTAACACAGAAATGCATCCAAGCAGACTTGGCTTACTTGAAGTATCTTAATTAAACACACACACACACACACACACACACACACACACACACACACACACACACACACACACAAGCACAGAATCATACACAATATGCAGGGCTAAAGAAAAATCAGAAGATGATTTTTAGTTGTCCTGGGGGCAAGTAGATAAAAAAAAAAAGTCTGCTTGTCCTCCAAAATTTCTACTTACCCTCTGAAAGTGAAGGTTATTAGTATGTACCTCTGAAAGTGAAGGTTCTTGTATATATAACTAGGACTAGTAGGAGTATGAACAGTGCAATAAAAAGTCAGCAA
The DNA here is from genome assembly GCA_016801955.1 of Conus betulinus. Lineage (NCBI taxonomy): Eukaryota > Metazoa > Mollusca > Gastropoda > Neogastropoda > Conidae > Conus > Conus betulinus. The sequence goes on along the minus strand of JADBJO010002830.1, from coordinate 94,235 downwards.
ACATTCTTCAACAACGCCATACTTTCCACAGGTGTGATGATGGGTTTAGCAAGAGGAATAAGGTATAAGGTATAAGATTCTAAAAGAATTCCACTAAACATATTCTTTATACATGATACAGAGTAATAATGGGGAAAATGTAACCGTGTATGAAAGTGTATGAAAAGAAAATAATAAAAATAAAACTGTATTGCTTCCACATTCATACCTTCGAGGACCAAATCAAAATTATACATTCTCTCTCTCTCTCTCTCTCCACCGTACATATATTCCAAAATGAAGTAATTTCATATATCTAGGGGAGCAGATGTTTCATTTCTAACCAAGTACAATGTCTAGATCCTGGTGAAACTTTTTTTTTTTCATATTACCTGCCTTGTTTCACGATAACAATGATCTGCTGGAGTTCCGTTCTTTATAAAAAAAAATTTAGGAAGAAGGGGGTAAAGTGTGGGGAGAAGAAATATATAGGGAGTGGAGTTTGAAATATAAAGGTAAAAAATGGTAGGATTTACAACTGGTCTGCACTGACTGCTCTGTCTGTCACCCTTGTACTGACAGCAGCAAAAACTGATTGTCAAATGGACAAGTCAGAAGTGATAAAAGCATTTGAACCCATCCACCAGAAGGTTTAGTGGTCCAGGACAATTGGACGGGTGGGTATTTTGAGGCCTGATAGTGATATAAAACTAACTGTGCAAAAAGTATCATAAACAAACATTCTGTACATTGTATCACATTTTTGTAATCATGATAATTTTGTTACAGGCAGCCTTTGTGCTTTTGCTCATTCTTTGTTGATAAATGTTTGGGCATTCAGTGTGTTCAATTCTGCTGCATGAAGAAGAGTTTGTTACGATTTTCCTGGTGCAGCCCAGCTGACCACATGCGACCTTCCACCAGAGCCATCAACATGCAGGAAAAATAGGTTGTCTTCAGATCTATACAAAATCTTTCACATGCTTTTTTCTAATGCTTAAAGCTTCAAATATGGTATTCAAACCAATATTATGTCAAATAAGGACCTTGCAGCAATAAAATTTGTCACACTAATTCATCTATAGGTATCTACATTCCCGGTCCCATGTTTGAATACCGAACCTACTCTCATTCCAGATACTACTTACAGTCACTGTTGGCCTGATGACCAGTCTGTCACGTTTCAAGGAATGATGGCAGCTGGTTGAACGTAACTTAAATTACAAAAAAAAAAAAAAAAAAAAGGTGGATAAAGTTCCTAGTCCCCTGCCTGACTATAAAACTGATTTTAATGGCAAGGCTTCTACTTTTCACTTTCGCCACCAACGAAACAAAAACACAAGCCACCCACCAGTACCACATAGTGTGATAGCTGCCCCCCACCCCATCCCCCACATACCTCCTGACCCATTCCCCACCCATTCAAAAAAAAAAAAAAAATTTTGCTGCTGGTATTAGCGGTAACATTACAACTGGAAAACAAAGGTGCCAGAGCTTCTGACGTACCTGTGTATGTGGCAGAAATCCTGCCTACCTGCAGTACACTCTAAAACAGATCTATCTGTACTACCTGTTCTGTTTATATGTAAGCATTGTTGTTGCAGTGGTGGTGGAACGACCTTTTCTTTTCTTCTTCAAGTTATTTGCAGATTATGTTAGTTGTTATAAATTTATGCCACCTGTACTTGTGCTGGTTTATAAGAAAAATGCTAGCAAACATGTTTCAAAAACAACACAAAAATTGACAGTGAAACACACACACACACACACACACACACACACAGGTAGGATAAGTTCACCACCCAATCCCATTCTTTCCCTGGTAAATTTTTTTTTTTTTACATTAACAAAGCTTTTGTCAAGCCACATTTGGAGTATGCTAATGTGATCTGGAGCCCTTTTTAAAGCATCAGTTAATAACATTAGAAAAAGTTCAAAGAAGAGCTACCAAACTGCTAAAACATTGCCAAAACTTATCATATAATGAAAGATTGAAATATCTGAATCTGCACTCGCTGAGGGGAAGAAGGATCAGAGGTGATCTAATTCACGTTTATAAGATCTTTAATGGCTATGATGATATTGACACTGAGACATTCTTTTCTGTTGCACAAACTGCGAGTACTAGAAAGTCTGACGGAAAGATTTTTATAAAACACTGTAACACTAATCAACGTAAATTTTCATTTTCATACAGAGTTGCTAACCACTGGAACAAATTACCTACTACCATTAAATTTGCACCTGATGTTAATACTTTCAAGAATTTTCTAGATATGATTCAAAATTTAGAGAACTGTTTTATGATTACAATGGATTGCAATGAAGAATTAATTGTTGCATGCCAACCGACCAAAAAAAAAAAAACTGAAGAAATTTTTTGAGGGGACACATGATAGACCGCGAGGTCTAGGCTAATGAAGCCAGTCCCTACTACTACTACTTCTACTTCTACTACTACTACTACTAGTAGTAGTGGTAGGGACGTAATTTATACATAGGCCATTTGTCACGCACGGACATTCAAGGGATATAATGGTGCTTGTCGTATGGCGGAGTGGTTGCAGTGGTTAGTGGTTAGTTTTTTTTTTTTTTCCCCATGTCGATATTTTGGAGTTATGATGTGTGTTTTATTTTTATTTTTGTGTGTGGGTGTGTGTTTTGGTCGAGTTATTGTAGGTAGATTATTGACCAAGAGGGTGCAGTTTGTGCCTATATTTGGCCGTATCTATTTTTGTGATGATGTTGTGGTTTGTGGTTTTGATGTTTTATTGGTGACTGTTGATTGATGATTGGAGGAATTGGTGGTTTGAGTCTGTGCTGATACACAGTGTTCCTATGTTTAGAAGTGTGGTCTTGGTATTTTGGGTGACTGATTGTTGATTGGTCTTTCAGCAAGTTAGTGTTTTGAGTCTGTATACGACTGTTGATATTCAGGCCCTTATCTGGAGTAGTGTCGTGTCGTTCCCTGGGCAACCTATCGGTTGCAGTCAGGGTGTGGCCTTGTCAGTTTCATGGTGTCTGTCACCTCTAGGTGTCGTCTGTCTTTTTGACTATCTAGTTCAGTTGTTTGCGACTCCTGGCTCAAGACGGAGGTCTGATCCAGTGTCTGTAGTGAATTGTAGTGAATTGTTTTTTTTTTTAAAGGGGTGTTGTTGTGTCCCCCTTAGTAGTTTGTACTGCATGAGCACTTTGGGTTCTGTAGGCCATCCTTCCCCTCTGGATGACCCAGCCCCAAGTTACCACGCGATACCCCCTGTAGTATCCTTGGTCCGATATTAACCCTGTGTGGGTTGGGGTCCTTTGAGGCTCTCCCGGGATCTGGAGGTGGGGTGTCGGGGCATTTTTTTTTTTTTTTTTAAATATTATTGATGATTGATGTGTTATTGTTTGAAGATCTGTTTTACTTGTTTTGCTGGTGGTGCATGTGTGAGTGCGAATCTGAATAAAATTTGTCAGTTTGTCGCACCTATTATTCGGTGTTTTGGATTCTTTGTTCTGTGGTGTTAAAAGCTTTAGAATGGGGGCGGGTGGATTTAAAGAGGGTACCCTTTCACATTTGGGTATTCCTGTCACTGCACTAGGCGAAGTGACGACACCATTAAGCCTTTAAATGTCCCCTCTTGTTATCATACTTTATAACAGGGTTGAAATGCATGCTAAATAAATTTTCCTGCTTATCATCAAAGCTTCTATAGTGTACTTTAAAATTCAAGTCTTTGTCTAGCAAATTCTTAAAAACATTAGTATTTTTTAGCAAATTAAGTGCAATTGGCAAATTGTTCCAGTTAGCAATAACTCTATTACTGAATGTGAATCTCCCCATATTAGTATGACACTGCTTAACAAATATTTTACCTTCCGAATTTCTTGTTCTATCTGTTTTAGCAGCTTCAAAAAAATAGTCCCACGGTATGTCCGTTTGTTGGTGAAATATTTTGAACACTTCAATCAAATCCCCTCTAATATGTCTACCTTTTAAAGAGTGCAAATTTAAGTAATTTAATCTATCTGTATAAGACATGTTTGTACATTCTTGCAAGATTTTAGTAGCTCTTCTCTGTACTGTTTCGATTGCTATTGACTGTCTTTTCAAGTGTGGGTACCAGATTATATTGCCATATTCAAGATGCGGTCTAACCATAGCTTTATATATTTTAGAAATGTTTCTTTCTTTAGGTAAATAAAAGTTCTTTTTATTAATCTGATCACTTGGTTTGCTTTATTTATACTCTTTTGAATATGAGTATCGAAAAGTAAATCTTTATCAAAGATTACACCAAGATCCTTTTCTTCCTCACATTTCTGTACCAGCCTATTTCCACCATCATTTTCATGTTATATTCATGTTCCGGATTGTTTTTGCCAACATGCAAAACTTTACATTTTTCAACATTAAAATACAGAATCCACATATCTGACCAGTCTTGGAGGCAATTTAAGTTTTCTTGCAAACTGTTTATAGTTATCTTATTTGTCATATATTTTTTTTATCATCAGCAAAAAATTTTTACAAAAACTATTCACCTCATCTGGAAGGTCATTTATAAAATAGTAAACAATACAGGTCCTAAAATGCTTCCTTGGGGAATACCACTTATAACATCTTTCTCTGTCGACATACAATTACCACTCTTACTCTTTGTTTTCTATTTGACAAAAAATCTCTAGTCCGGTTTAGCAACTTGCCTACTATACCATATGCTTCCATTTTTTTCAATAATCTCTCGTGCGGAACTGTATCAAAAGCTTTACGAAAATCAAGGTAAATATGTCAACAGAGCACTTATTGAAGTTATTCTCTAGCATGGTAACTAAATCTTCCATAACTTCAAGTAGTTGTGATATGCAAGACCTTTTTTTACGAAAGTCATGTTGGCATACTGCAAACAATTATTATCAGTGAAGTGAGATACTATGACATCTCTTATGATGGATTCTAGCACTTTGCATGCTATACTGGTTAAGCTTACGATAGTTACCTGGCTCAGATTTTGACCCTTTTTTAAAAAATTAGCAGTAACTTACTTATGCTGACTCCAATCGAGGGGTAATTTTCTGTCTCTAATGATTTATTATAAATCTTACTGAGTGGTACAGATAACTCCCTACTTAATTCTTTTAGGACTTTAGGTGGTAATAAATCAGGTCCCTGCGCTTTTGATTGATTCAATTCAAACTTCTTCTCTACTGCAGCTGGCGTAATTATTACGATCTACTACTACAGTTGAGCGGGGCCGTCCAAATGGATGATAATGACAGAGTTTTCTATCATGAGTCTGTCAGCAGCTGACACACAAGATTAATACTGAGAAATAGAGTAGTTTCATACCTGAGAGTGAATTATGACTAAATGCAAAAGGAGGAGTACCACACGAGTATTTTGATTTCGCCGCCTCGCCGAAGTGATTCCATAAAGACTCGTGTCTATGGCAAAAGTAACTTACCTCTCCTTATATGTCTACTGATTTCGCTGGCGCGAAAAGCTGAGTTGTTTCTTGAAACGAACAGTGTACTGTGCAACAAGAAAGTAAGAACCCACTAATTTTTTGATATAACAGCACTTCAAATTCTCAATTCGATTTTCATCTCTATTTGGTTCGTGTGATCATTGCATCTTCAAGCGTATATACACAGCATGCATGCAATAAAGAAGGAAAGTAAAGAAGAAAGCTGGAAAGACAAACAGAAAACATACAGATATATACTATTTATACAAATGCATTATGAGAACGTTTGTTCTCATTTCTCTACCGTTTACATGACATTAGTTAAACTAAATTGCAGTCACTGCATTTAGATTAGCGCATGTTTCATCACTAACATTCAATTCTGCTGCAGATATAGTTGCAAGCTGTGTACAAGACTTTTCCATTCGAGGTTTTGTTCAAATGAGAACCATCTTTGTTTCGATTTTACAAACTTCCTGAGCGTAAAGGAGGATGTTTGAGGAGACTAATCTAAGAAAATCAATGTCTGGACGTACTTTACAGGTTAGTCAATCAGTATGATGATGAATATTATAGAGCGAAAGTAAAGTCCCCACACTTCACACCCCCCTTTTTTTCAATCTTTTAGAATGAGTGAATCTTATCTTTCCTTGTTCTTCGTTATTCTATCCTCTGCTTTATTTTTTCCGATTTTGTGGCTTGCCCGAGAACTTAATCCAAGAGGTCAAAAAAATGCTGCCTCTGAATTGTCATTTGTTATTCCATTCGTATCGTGACCCAGTTTACTCTACTTTTTTTTTTTTTTTTTTTTTTTTTAGAGAGTGAATGAGGAAGAATTTGTTTTCAAAATAATATTGTGAATGATGAGAAGAAGTATGAGTAGTCGCAGGAGTTGTTTGCATCACGTGAATCAAGCACTTCCTGAACAGTGACATCACGTGAAGCAAACACCTGCTGAAAAGTGAACTGATGAAATTCACCGAGCAGAACTGTCAACTTGCGCCCACTTTCACACCCACCCCACTGTGTCCTCTCCAGAGTCATTCTAACATCAAAGCTGTGTCCTCTCCAGAGTCATTCTAACATCAAAGCTGAAAACAACTACTCCACCTCCACCCCTCCCCCTTCCCATTTCCATGCACTGTTTTCCCCTCATTTGGTTGAGTGCAGCACTTTTGAGGGCCTTGGGATGGCTCAAAGCTGTGAACGAGGCTGTAAAAGGGCACCATTTATACAGGGTCCAAAAAGCATGCAACCGGACAGCAGCTCCACTTGTCTAGCACTTTTTTCATTGATAGTTGTCTGTCCTAGGATCTGTTGTCGTTTTGGGGAGTGGTTTTTTTTTTTTTTTTTTTTTTTTTTTTTTTTTTTTTTTTTTTTTTTGCTCGTTTTGTTTCATTTTTCACCCCCCCCTCACTTGTAAAGTAAACTTCATCATACTGAAGATTTTCACTTGAGAGAAGACAGAGAGGCCTTTGATTCTTTATGAAAAGTGCAGTTTGTTTCTCACCTTGTGGGATATATGTGTGATTCAACTTCATGAAATAAAGGGGATTAAAAGAATGTGTGTATTTGCACTTCATACAGTTACTTTTTTTTTTTTATCCTTCTGCAAGTTATGTTCATTGGTTGATTTCTCGGAAGAAAGCCCATAGGCAATCTGGCCATCAGATTACAGCCAGTAAAGTTCTGAATCAAGAGGAGGGCTAAAAAGCCCAACTGAGCTTAAACCTGCCCTTTTTTAACATGATGTAGGATTTGACCCTAATGGAATGCAATTCTTTATAAACTGACCAACTTCCTCTTCATCAGTATCACTATTGTATGATCAAGGTATATCCCAGTGTTTCAGCAGAACATTAGTACATGTTTAGAAATTTACTAGTTACTTAGTGAACATGGCAAAGCATAAAAAAAAAAAAATTCTGAGTATCGGGTCTTATTTTATGAGTTTTGTATACTGAGGGTACATACCTCCTATCATGTTTGACAAGCTACCAATACTGAAAAGTGTCTAGAAATTTGTGGAAGGAAAATTCTTTTCAATCTTTGCACTTTTGATTTTTTTTTTTTAATGGAGTTAATGAAAAGTTTATTTACAAGAGATAAAGTATTCTCTGTACAAATGTGAACACTTATAAATCTTCTCAAAGATATGCTAATTGTTTTCAGATTTTATAAAATGAGAATGTGGAGATGAGGAAGCTCTATAGAAAGGGACTGAACACACTGATGATTGAACAAAATATATTAATTTCTTCTTGGGGGGGGGGGGGGGGGGGGAAAATTGAAGTAAGTAATGGCATATGATTTCAGACAACTGAAACTCTGGAAAGATAAAGTGTCTGTCCAGTTGATTGTAAATTATTGAGCAGAACAGTAAGAATCCGAATAGGTAAAGGGTACTTGAACCAGCATTTCTACTCTTCATCTTACTCACTGTGAATGAATAGATCTGCCCATGGTATACATATGTGCTGCACCGTGCATCTTTTCGATATGGATGGTACACCATAGCGACACACATTGCTGCCTACCACAAGTGCCGTGACAGGTGATTTTTCACTCCACACAGGCATGTCTTAAGTAGATTCATCATAATTTCATGTGGGTTGACATCTTACACTATGTATGCTGCAGGGTTCCATTTGCTGGTGAAGATGGTGGCTTCACCCTTATCTGATATTTTGGCAGGTATTTTTATCCTAGGTTTCAAATTTTTAGAGAGTCATTTTGTCAGGTCTGATATTACAAGTGAAAATAATAAGCATGTAGTGAAATTGAGAATTAAGAATATTTTACAGAAAAAAAATGAATTATCTTAAAAAAAAAAAAAAAAAAAAAGCCACTGGTGATGGTGCAGCTTTTCTCAAGTTTATCACACAGAGAATTGAATTTCAGAGTTGCAGTCTGCTTTTGTTGAGAGATGATCTATTCTGGAAATAGATGTTTAACAGAACAAGATTTAAGAGTGACAATATGTTTTTAACATGGTGACGGCCCTGGTGTGGCCCTTTGCGGTCGGCTGGGCTGTGGGCAACATTGTCTTACCTTATTTCAACGTGTTGGTTTTTAATCCTAGGATTGATTCTTTTAATCTGTTTTTAATGGGTTGGGTAAGGTTTTGCTTTTAATCTTTTTTTAACATATATACATGGTAGTTTGGAACGTGGTGACAGTCTTGAGATAACCTCTGCTGTTGACGGGACTATAATTTTAATCTTAATCTTAATCTTAAGAGTGACAATAATATCCAAAAGTCAACAAAAAATAAGCTTGCAGTCCATGTATATTTAAAAAAAAAAAAAAAAAAAAAAGACAAAAATCGAACATCCATGAAAGATCAATCCTGAAAGGAAAAATCCTACTACAGTTGGGCTTTAAACATGTCAGCTGACGTGTATTGTGATGTCCATTTTCTATTCAGCGGTTGCTGCTCTTATATTGATTACAAACAGTCTTTGTTCATTGTGAAGTCTGTTAATGGTCGAGCTCCATCATATCTCTCTGATCTTCTCCAGCTGTACGCTCTTGTGAGGCCCTGGCATTCCTTCGTTGATAGTGGTACTCATCTTCTTCAGATCCTGTGCTTCCATGCCAAGACCACTGGAGAGTACTTCTCTGTTAAAGCCTCATCTGCTTGAGCAAACTGCCTTCCTCGTTCAGCTCTTCTAATTCGCTTCTTCTTTCCAGTCATCTGTCAGTACTACGCTTTTTACTGACTCGCATCCTCTCTTTCTTTCAGACTTCAGATTGTGTCACAGTGTATGATTTCAGTACCTGTACAGTTACGTTAGCATGCTCATACGTGAATGAAGGTGGGCGCACATGTGTCGGTGTTGTGTTGTGTTTTTGTGTGTGTGTGTGTGTGTGTGTGTGTGTGTGTGTGTGTGTGTGTGTGTGTGTGTGTGTGTGAGTGCTGAGAACTTTGCTAGTGCTCATTATAGACCAAGTGCCATAAATGTCCATTATTTTTATTACTATTGACACTTGTTTGCTGCAGTGATAACAAATGATTATTGCAGTTCTCAAGAGAGAAAAAAAAAAGTACTTTATGTCGTTTGCCAACATTTGGTACAGCAACATTAATTTTCAGAGGTCAGTTTTGCTCATAGAATCCAGGTTTGACTTTTCAGAACTGCACTGCAGAAATCCTTGAAGCAGGGCTCCACTTAGTATGGATGGTATAATGAATCTGAAGCAGACAAACTTTTTGGAATCTCAGGGCTTGGTCCATCTTCCAGGTTTTAAATTTAATGTATGAGAGTGAAGTCTTTGCTCAAAACGCAAAGTTAGGGATTGAATCAAATGTTTTAGTGTGTGGATGATGGGTAGTCTGTGCTTTACGAAGCGTTTGGTGTTGGCACGCATAATGGTTAAGACCCCTAGACCCCAGCTGCACGTTCCAAATGTTTTAAAGAAAACCTTCGCGGATAAGGTTGCAATATAGAATTTAAGCTACAGAAATTAAATTGTGTATTTTTGTGTTATTTTTAAACAGGTTGGCCCAAAATACAGCTGAAGAGTGAAAAGATGGCTGCAGTCGGTGTGTTGTGTGGGAGAGCCAGGTGTGATGACGGCCTCCCAAGCTTTGTTCATTCTCCAGATCCTTCTCAGCTGCCTGTGCCATCTTCACCATCGATGGTTCAATGCCGGGGACTGACGGGAGAACCTGTGGATTGGTAAACATTAGGGTAGAAATAATGATAATGAATGAATCCATCGAACGCAGTATCTTGATAAGGGTATTTATCCATGATGCCTGAAACATGTGGAGATCATCGAATTATTCTGTTTAAAAGAGCACATGACATATCCCTCTGGGAATGAAGTTGACCCACTCCATGCATTACAATACGCCAGTTGTGGCTGCCATTATCCTTCTGTCTCAATGCATGTCTTTTGTGAGTGAAAATATCAGTTGATCTCTTTCATTTTCCTCAGGTTCATTGTGTACAAACTGCCCAAGATGAGGCATTCCAAGGGTACGTCTTTTGGCGATGGCCACGCCCAGTTTTACATTGACGCTCAGCATCCCATCTGGACGCTGTCCCCCAACCCCATCAACATGACGAAGCATGCTATTTACTACACGCTGCAGCAGGTCTACACTGCCAAGGTAGTGTGTGTGTGTGCGTGTGTGTGTGTGTAGTGTGTGTGTATGTGTGTGTTGTAGTGTGTGTATGTATGTGTGTTGGGCATGTGTGTGTGGGGTGTGTTTCTGTGTGTGTGTGTGTCTTTTAGTATGTTTATGTAGTGCCATGTGTTTGAGAGTGTGTGCATGAATTGAGAGCGTGCATTGACTGTGTAAGTTTGTGGGCCTGTATGTGTGTGTTTGTGTCTGTCTGTCTTTGTGCTTGCTTGCATACGTGTAACAGATGACTTCCAGAAACAGCTGTGACAGGCGTACAAACAAGCTATTTTTAAGAACTGTATGAACTGCAGGAGCAATGCAAATGAACTCTATTCATGTATTATATGACATCTGTCATTGTCATACTGGGGCTGTCAGACCTTAACCTGGGATGAGGGTGCTGAGAAAACATAGACGTGCGCTATCTGTAATCTGACTGTGTATGCCACCAGTCAAAATGAGTTGTCTATGTTAAAGGCAAGGAGTCTGATGTGGCCATTAACGCCCCAGCCAGCCACACAGTAGGAACAAGGCATTTCTGTGTGACTTTCACTAACATTCCTGTGCCTTAGAGATTAAAATTATCATTTTTTTTTTTTTTACCTTTTTGTACTCCCAGTTCTTATAGAACAGGGAGTACTTTACAATGGGAATAAAGAAATGCTGTCTGTGTGTGTGTCTGTCTGTCTATGGTCAGAATGTGTTCCACTTGCACCAGACAAAACTTCGGGGTCGATCTTTCTGAAAATTTGTAGATATGTTCATTATGGGTCACGGATGATGCCCGATGTTTTATTTTACCAGAATAGCCATAACTAATGGCTATAACGGCCCCAGACGGTTTTTTCTTTTTATGGAATATCTCTTTACGACGCATGTTTGATTGTGACGTCAAATACATTATGACATATGTTTGAGTGTGACGTTTTTCAGGAAGATAAACTGGGAGTATGTTTATGTGACGTTTTTCAGGAAGATAAACTGGGAGTATGTTTATACGCTTTGCATCTTGTTACTTCTTTTCATTGGGAGAGTCAGGGGACAGGTAGTAGTTGCGGCTGCCATCATCCCTCTGTCTCAATACATGTGCAGGAGAACAGCCTTCTGTACCTGATGTTCAACGATGAAAAACCGTCCGGTGGCATGTCCCTGAGTCATGGGCACACAAAAGGTGAGAAGGATTCCTTTCTGTTCGTCGTCTTCCGCTTCTTCTTCTTCTTCTTCTTCTTCTTTTTTTCTTCTTCTTCTTCTTCTTCTTCTTCTTCTTCTTCTTCTTTTTTTCTCATTCTTCTTCTTCTTCTTCTTCTTCTTCTTCTCCTCCTTCTTCTTCTTCTTCTAATCTTCTTCTTCTTCTGCTTTTTCTTTCTTCTTCTTTTCTTCTTCTTCTTCTCATTCTTCTTCTTCCACTTCTTCTTCTCCTTCACCTCCCTTTGTTTTTTCAGTTTCTTCTCTTCTTCTTCTTCTTCGTCTTCTTCTTCTTCTTCTTCTTCTTCTTCTTCTTCTTCTTCTTCTTCTCTCCTCCTCCTCCTTCTTCGTCTCCTCCTCCTCCTTTTGCTTCTTTTCATCTTTGTTCCTTTTCTTCTTCTTCCATTGTCTTCTTCTGTGGTTCTTCTTCTTCTTCATCTCCGTCTTGTCTTCTGCTTCTTGTTTTCAACTTCTTCTTCTTCTACTGCTTCTTTTTCTTATTCTTCCTTTTCTTCTCCTCTTCTCCTCCCCCCCCCCCCCCCCCCCCCCCCCCTCCTCCTTCTCTGCCTGTGTGTGAGGATTCGAGCATTTAAGATGAGCTGGATCTGGTTTCAAGAGAAAATGAGGTGTGGGTAGATGTGGGGGTGGTCAGGTGAGTTTGAAGGGGTAGGGAGGTGACTCTTCCCCTCTGAACTTGAATTTGGGGCTGAAATTTGAATCAGGTCATGACATGTCCTGATGCTGTCCTCATACCAGGCAGATTTCAGGTTTTGTTTGTTTACTTCCCCATGAAAGTAAAGGTTTCCTGATAAAAAAAAAAAACATTCTTTTTTTACAAGAACTCTATGGGGATGCTCAGATTGGTGGAAAATGCCATGTTCTGTGTGTCCCTGGAAATCAGTCTTTGTCCAGGCTGCTTTTCTAAGAAGTGTGTCCCTTTAATATGCCGAGGATGGTAGACATCCCTGTGAGACCTCATGTTACAAAGATGTCCTCAGCATGTGACTGTTCCGCCTGTATACCCCATCCTGTGAACTCCTTTTACCAGTTCCCTCTGTGCATACTGAAACTTCGGTTAACGCTCCTGTGGTTGTCAATCCCCTTTCATTGGGAGTCAGCTATCACATTTACTGAAATACTTTTACTCTCTGCCATCTTCCAGATCAATTGGTAAAGCTTTTTTCCCCTCAGTGGCTGAACAAGTAGTGTACTAACATTGTATTACGTGCCGTTGATGTGCAGGTATGTGATATGTACATGGCTGAGAGGGAGTACAAAGACTGGATTGAGTGGTGCACTGTTGGATGTTACCTGCATGCGTTTTGTTTGTTCTTGTTTGTTTGTTTGCTGGGCTGTGCTGTGCACTTATTAGTTTATTAAACATTTGTACCTGGGCTCTCAAGATAGACAGGCGAAAGCGGAGCTTTGGGCTACCATCCGGCAGCCTTCATCAGCACTGTTCGACTGACAGGGTGAACTGTGTTCGATGCGCACGTCCGTGATTCGAGCTCACGTCATGCGACCGAACTAGGGAGTTGTAAACGGACAGCAGGATGTGTCTCCCCATGTCTCGGTTTAGGGTTGGTGTGGTGGCCGCGATGTAGATGGCCTCCTTCACCCCTCTCTGGAACCATCTGGCCTCCCGGTCCAGGACGTTGATGTCTCTGGAGAACACATGTCTGCTGTTGATCATGTGTTCCCCTACCGGGGCTACTTATTAGTTGTCCCTCAGAATGATGCTGATGGTAATGATGCCCATACTTGGTTTGCCTAAACAGTCTATCCATGCGCAGGCACGCTGGGGTTTGACAGCCAATCAGGATTCTGGTTGATTCACAGCGCCCCCAAGTTTCCGCCAGAGAAGAAGGACGGCTACAAGTGGGCGGACAATGCTTCAGATTTTGGGCAGAGTTTTCTCTGCATGTCTTTTGCCTACAAAACCCTGGGTATACTGGGTAGGTTCATTTTGCTTTATGTGTGCTGTGGTCTCTCTGGTCTCTTGAGCGTGTTTTGCCCCTGACTGCAATGTTACAACATATTTTCCAATCTTCCTGATTTTTGTTTTTAAAGTTCCCTATTTTTGAAGTAATTCCCCAAATTCCAAATTAAATGGGAAAAATCCAGAATTTCAAGAATTATTGAAGGTTTTTTTGTTGGTTTTTTTTTTTTTTTTTGGGGGGGGGGGGGGGAGGGTTCCTTTTTTTTTTTTTTCTTTTTTTGAATAGGGTTAATCTCAAATTGCAGAATAAAGTTCAAACGATATTATGATATTACATGAAATGTTGACAATCACATGAACTGATGAAGCGAAAAAATCCATTTTGCTTATAAATCTCACATTCATCAGCTGAATCAGAAGAGGATTAAAAGTGTGTTCAATCAAAGGTTAAACTGCCCTCTCTTCACGGAACCCATCTCCCATCATTCCCTTTGTCCTGAACTTTGACCCCCAGAAGTTGGGCAGCTGTAATGCAAGCCTTGATCAGAAGAATTGGTTACCAAGTTAAGAAGTCATTTCTTTGGAGGGGGAAAAAAATGAAAAGAAATAGGAAGGGAGGGTTTATGCTAGGCTGTTGGCATAACACTGAAGGCAGCTTGATTTACTTAATGGGTAATTTATTCGTCCATTTAGTTTGTGTTTGTTCATTAATCCTTCAGTTTTTCTTTGCATGTAACATACAGAACTTCCAGATTAATATTCTAGAGCATAGAAAGAACAATTTTAACTCGAAATCAAACCCCATGTTGTACTAACGTCCAGTACTGAATGTAATGTCCTGTGCATACATGTCTCTCTTTGTGTTATGTTAATTTTTAAGACTGACCAGTGTTGTTACTCGGCTTCGTTCCATAAATCTAGAATATGTCCACTATCTCAATACTGGCTTCCTAATTCTTTGTCTTCTATCTTAATTGTCTTTTGCTACAATTTATAGATACACTCAACACAAGCACACCGATAATACTTTGAAACTTTTTACAGTTGATTTTGATTATTTTGCATATAAATTGGTGGCTGATTTTGCATCTGCCATTGTTCTACCAAGACATCTAAAGAGTCAAAGCTTCCCAAATAAACTGGATGGAAACAAAACAGAGGATCATCCTTAACATTAGTATAAGATGCAAACATGAGTAGTTTAGGAAGGATTGGCTCTTAAGAGGTTACTGTTCAGGGTAAAAGTGAGAAAGAAAAAGAACCTGCCAGCATTGATTAAATTCCACCAATGAAGGCGTGTTCTGCACATGTGCAATGCTCACCTGAGAGAGGAGAAAGAAAGGGAGTAGATCTGTCGTTTCCGCAATGACCAACCGCAATGCATTCACGCTGCTGACACGTTTCATTTTTTTAGAACTCACCTTGCCAGAGTGAGACCGCACTCTGCCAGCCTATTATTCCGAGAAAAAAACAGGGTTGGGGGATGAGGAAGGAGGACGGTGCTAGAGGTGTGAAAGTGGCAACGAGAAGGTGAAAATGCAGACTCACTGCTCCTCACCCTGTGTCGCTGACACAGTCAAAAACTGTTTGCCCATAAGACACAGAAAGGGAGCATTTCCATCTATAGATGTTCTGGACTGTTGGATGAGTAGACGTTTCAGCCCCTGAGGAACTCATGGGAGTGGGGGGGGGGGGGGGGGGGGGGGGGGGGGGGGGTATCCAGCTTCCAGGCAAGCACATTTTTATCTACTTGGCGGTCAGACTGATTTTTGCAGGGGAGTTTGTTGTCTTTCTGTCTATTACATACTGTCCTGTTTGTTGTCTGTCTGTGTATTTCAAACCACCCAATTTGTTGTCTGTCTGTGTACCATGTTCTGTCCTGTTTCTTGTCTGTCTGTGTATTGCAAACCATCCAATTTGTTGTCTGTCCATGTATCATGTACTATACTGTTTGTTGTCTCTCTGTGTATTATGAACCATCCTATATGTTGTCTGTCTGTGTATTACAAACCATCCTGTTTGTTGTCTGTCTGTGTGTTTTATGAACCATCCTGTTAGTTGTCTCTCTGTGTATCATAAACTGCCCTGTTTGTTGTTTGTGTATTATGAACCATCCTGTCTGCTGTCTGTGTATTATAAACTGCCCTGTTTGTTGTCTGTCTGTGTATTATGAACTGTCCTGTTTGTTGTCTATCTGTGTATTATGAACCATCCTGTTTGTTGTCTGTCCGTGTATTATGGACTGTCCTGTTTGTTGTCTATCTGTGTATCATAAACTGTCCTGTTTGTTGTCTATCTGTGTATTATAACTGCCCTGTTTGTTGTCTATCTGTGTATTATGAACCACCCCGTTTGTTGTCTGTCTGTGTATTATAACTATCCTGTTTGTTGTCTATCTGTGTATTATGAACCATTCCGTTGTTGTCTATCTGTGTATTATAAACTGCCCTGTTTGTTGTCTATCTGTGTTTTATAAACTGTCCTTTTTGTTGTCTCTTTGAGTATTATGAACCATCCCGTTTGTTGTCTATCTGTGTATGATAATCCATCTTGTTGTCTATCTGTGTTATAATCCACCCTGTTTGTTGTCTGTCTGTGTATATGAACCATCCTGTTCATTGTGTATAATGAACCATCCTGTTCGTTGTCTTTCCAGGTATTATGAACCATCCTGTCTGTTATCTCTCTGTGCATTAAAAACCTCTTGTTTGTTGTCTCTCTGTTATCATATACCGACCCTTTGTTATCTTTCTGTGTATTGTAATCCAAACTGTTTTTCTTTGTTTATTCTCTCGCTGTGTATTATAAATCTATTTGTCTCTGTGTTATATATCAAGTCTTTTGTCGTCTCTCCGTGTGTAGCAAGCCATTCTGTTGTTTATCTCTGTGTGTATTTGCGATCTGTTCTGTCTGTTTGTTCTGCAGTCAAGCAGTTGCTGTACTACTATCCCTGGGTGTATGACCACTACTTCCCACCCGCTGCTCTGAAGGATTTCCCTGGGCTGGCCGACCTGGTGAACAGCACACGCATCGCTAAACCTCCCTTCTACAGCGTTCGTGACGATTTGACTTCGCTGGGCGGCATGCCGCTCACCAGTTTTGCCAAGTTCACTTATTTTGGGGCTGGTGAGTCAGGTTGTAGAGCTAAGGAAAAAATATTACATCTGTGGATGTGCATTACGGAGTGGTGTGTGTGTGTGTGTGTGTGTGTGTGTGTGTGTGTGTGTGTGTGAGATTTACTGTACATGTGAGTGGGTAAGAGATAGTGCCATTGCATGTATCTCTTAATGTGTTCATGTGTGTGTGTGTGCATGTGTGTGTGTGTGTGTGTGTGTGTGTGTGTGTGTGTGTGTGTAATTGACTGTACATGTCAGTGGGTAAGAAGAGGTAATAGTGCCGTAGCATGTGCCCCTAGATGAGTTCGCATATTTGTGCTTTTGTATAATACACATGTGCACTTGTTTTTGTTATATGAGTGTGTAAGATCATGTGTGTATATACTTCTATG
The DNA here is from genome assembly GCA_016801955.1 of Conus betulinus. NCBI lineage: Eukaryota > Metazoa > Mollusca > Gastropoda > Neogastropoda > Conidae > Conus > Conus betulinus. The sequence goes on along the minus strand of JADBJO010002830.1, from coordinate 77,040 downwards.
TATATGCATTTTTATGTGAATAACTTAGTGATTCAGATGAGTTGATATTTTGTGGTGAACCGAAGTTGACCCTTCTATTTAAAGATCAGGACCGTTCAGTTTATTTGGTGGTCAGTCCAGATTCGTTTAAAAGGCAATTAAAAAGTGCTCCTTTTTCATGCCAGTTCAAGCTTTCGTGGGTGGTTTTTTTTTTTTTTGTTTTGTTTTTGTTTTTCAGTTATTTGGTTTGCACTTGTTGCGCACACACTCTCCATTTCCACTTCCTCACAATTTTTTTTCTTTCTAAGTTTTGAACGTCATCTCTTGTGTAGTCATGGATAAAACCTAGGTTATTATCTCCCTTTTTCTATCCCCCCCCCCCCCCCCCCCCCCCCCCCCCCCCCCCTCGATCTCGAGTGTTCTGTGGGTGTGGTTCACATTCAGTGTGATGGCATTATCCGCTGATCCCCGAGGCCCTGCCAGGGCCGTGGGAGAGAACTTCGATCAGACAATGCCCTAAAACTTCCTCATATGGTGCTAAGTATCTGACGCTAGTGACAGTCTGGTTGCAAGTACAGACCTGGTGACCAGCATAATGTTTGCCATATTTTGCACACGTTTGACAAAAAAATACAATGAATATGACGGGGAGGGGGTGGGGGGTAGGGGTTGAAAAAGAAAATGGAGATGAAATCTTGAACAGTAATTGCTCCTGTGAGATGGTATATGGAAATGAATCCCCCAGCGCCCCCACACCTCCCCTCCCCCCCCCAAGCTTTCATAAGAATTTGGGAGACATCCCCACCCACCCCCACATCTGCTTTTTACACGCCTCTGTAGAAAACATGCTCATTTTAGTGAAAAGGTACTCCAATAGCAGAATAAGGTAAACAGTTGTGTGAAGCTCTTTGTGCGCCTTCAGAATTCTGATGAATGGGCTTGTTATGATCACAGTAATTTCATTGTAATGAGGTTGATTTTTTTTCCATTTGAAGGAGCCGTTCTTACAATGTTAGGATCATTACAAAGTTTTCTTGGTATACTCATCAGTAGCATATGCATGTACTCATGAATTCTCAACACCTATAAAAGATACCAGAGTAAGAATTGTGCACGTTATGTGAAACGCAGTGGCTTTTGAAGACGCCAGTCATTCAGCCACCGGGCTATGAAATTGATGACATAACATACTGTAGAGTTATGTTGTGTTCGTTCTATGAATTTTGTTTTGACATTCTTATTGATGACATATGTATTGTAGAGTTATGTGTTCGTTTCTTTGTTGTTTTTGTTTTGTAGTTCTTATTGATGACATATGTATTGTAGAGTTATGTGTGTGTTTCTTTGTTGTTTTTGTTTTGTAGTTCTTATTGATGACATATGTATGTAGAGTTATGTGGTGTATTTGTAGTTCTTATTGATGACATATGTATGTGAGTTATGTGTTCTTTGTTGTTTTTGTTTTGTAGTTCTTAACCTTTTCCCCTGTCAGCCTGCCCATATCTATGCTTACTGCTTCTGCATAGGCAGGCTGATACTCCTGCCGACACCCCTTGTATAGGGAGTGGAGTTTTGTGTGTGTGACCGTTTTTTTATCCCGCCATTAAGGCAGCCATACTCCATCTTCAGGAAAGGTGCATGCTATGTGTAACGTGTCATCCACACCACCAGCCAAACTGGCCTTCTCTTCCAAAAGTTGGTGATGAGATTTTACGTGTGTGCAAGATGTCATGCGTGCATTCAACACGGAACCTCAGTGTTTATAGTCTCATTCAAAGCACTGTATGGGAAATGGAGTCAGAACCAATGTTAACTCCGAGGGGAAAATCCCCGCGTACTGAAACGGCCCGGCAGATATTCAAACCCGCAACCCCAGGATTACGAGTCCCAGGTGCTCTACCACCGAGCTATTCGGCCCCCCTATGCTTACTGAATGACAGTCAGGCAGCCGACATTAGCTGCAGTACTGGGATATCCGGACACAGTCAGCTATGTGGTGGTTACTCTTCAGTTTATCATTCCCTGCGGAATGACGTCACCAATCCAGTTTCCTTAGCCTTGCCATCACTGCTGTTAGAGTCATACAGTTTGCTGATACGTTCTGCTGAGTTTCCTTGCCTTGTGTACAAGCTATGAGCTCACCTCCTTATGTCTTCTGACGAGACAATAAGCCACAAAAAAAATCGGTAAAAAAAATGCAGTGTTTTGGCCAATTCACACTGTGTACCCCAATCAAGTTAGTTTGGAAGTCACCTGACCAATTGTCCCATTCCTGTCTTTAAGTAAGGAGAGCAGAATTCTTATTCTGATGAGTTTTAGATGTAGGATTTCTCCAGGGATGGTCCCCTTTGGCAATCATCATACATGTATTGACAAGTGTAGCCTATGACAAGTCTGCTATTCAGTCATTGGCAGTGATCTGGAAAGTTTTTCTTGGTAGATGTTTGAGATGCTGCATGGGGGCCAGATAGCTCAGTGGTAGATCGCCAGACTTGTAATCCAAGGGTTGCGGGTTCAAATCTCCACCAGGCCATTTCGGTACAAGGGGATTTTTCCCTCGGAGTTAACACTGGTTCTGACTCCATTTTCCATACAGTCCTTCTAATGAGACTATAAACTGAGGCTCTGTATGTGAACACACATGCATAACATCTTGCACACACGTAAAATCCCATCACCAACTTTCGAAAGAGAAGGCCAATTTGGCAGTTGGTATGGATGACATGTTATATGTAGCATGCACCTTCCCCAAAGATGGAGTATGGCTGCCTTAATGGCTGGATAAAAAAAAAAAACAGTCATGCACACAAAACTCCACTCCCTTTGTTGGGTAGATGGGATTAATACTTGCCTGTCCATATAGGGAGTGACTGCAGGAGTATCAGCCTGTGTATGCAGAAGAAGAAGAAGAAGAAGAAGAGATGCTGCATGTGAAAATCATGGATTAGTCGCCAGCCCCATTTCAGTGTGACTGAAGTGTGTCTGGTTTATATTCTCTGTCATCACGGTTTTACATTGGAGTTAAAATGCACACCTCAGCAAATGATAAAGGTAACAAGTCACTTTTTTTTCCCAGTTTGTTTAGAATTATCTCTGTTTCTTGACAAGATTTTAAAAACCTAGTTTGCAAAGTTTGATCCCTGTCCATCATCATTGCCTGTGGTATCCCATTGTTTGCTGTGTGAAGCTGTCTAGCCCAGTTCTGTGTGGTCTAGTGGTGAAGACACAGCAGCAGCGGGTGGTGCGTGGTGTGTGCAGATCTGTACGACGCCCTGGTGGCCCCCACCCTGAAGGTACCGCTGCTGGTGGAGTCCTGGCAGCACGGAACATCAGAGGTCGTCCTGAAGACCAACTGCTCCACCGTCTACAAGGTCAGTCAGGCAGCAGGAGGAACAAAGGGGAAGGATGTGAGGGTGGTGGCGGTGAGAGCATGGAGGGAAAAGGGAGGAGAGGGAGGAAGGGGGGGGGGGGGGGCGGCAGCTAGGGGGTGTTCATGACAAGGACTGCGAGGGAGAAAAGTATGTTTGGTTAGGTGAAAGTGAATTGTTTTTGTACTGGGTTTTATTTTCACATTTGTGTGTGTGTGTGTGTGTGTGTGTGTCTTGCTTTTATATATATGTGTGTGTGGATGCATATATATATATATATATATATATTCAATGTCATGTCACTGTTGGTGGTTTTTCTCAGTCAAAATTTTGTTGTGCACCAAGTATTTGTGTGTGTGTGCTTGCACATGCAAAGCTGTTCCTACATTTCAACAACTGTCTACTGACAGTGCACATGCGAAGCTGTTCCTACATTTCAACAACTGTCTACTGACAGCGCACATGCGAAGCTGTTCCTACATTTCAACAACTGTCTACTGACAGCGCACATGCGAAGCTGTTCCTACATTTCAACAACTGTCTGCTGACAGCGCACATGCAAAGCTGTTCCTACATTTCAACAACTGTCTACTGACAGCGCACATGCGAAGCTGTTCCTACATTTCAACAACTGTCTACTAACAGCGATGCCAGATGATGCATTGGAGGATATAGAATGTGCTGGTAAACACTTGTAATTGTATGCATGTGCGAGTGCTTGTGTGCATGCACACTTGCATTTTGTATTGCTGGGAGTGTCTTTCTCAACGATGCGTTTACCCTCTATTGATCACTTGAAACCACCCACTTTTTTCTTGAATCCGGCACCAAGAATATTAAGCAGATAGCTGGCATCGTAATAAACACAATTTCATTGAGAATGTTGCCATTAACACCATCAAAAAGACTCTGTAACAGTCAGAACCTCCTGCACTGGGTGACCTAATAGCTGCTGATGCTGGGCAGAAGGGAGATGAGTGTGGCTACATATATGGGGGAACTGTATTAAGCAATATGTGTCTCGTGCTACTGAGATGGCACAGTATGGGACAGAAGGAAATCAAAAACAGCAAGTTCTGTTATTTGTACAAATGTTAATGCACATGCACGCACACACGCGCGCACACACACACACACACACACACACACACACACACACACACACACACACAGTGGGGTCACCTTTGTTTAGCATCTGATTATGAACAGTTTGATATCTGATTCTTGACAGTTTCCGAGCCTTTAGAAATCTGATAATCAGACGCAACCAGTCAAAGCAAAGAACATGTTCCCCAAAAATTTTTTTGTCCAGCAAGCTCCCTCTATTTAGAAACAAAACTGCCTGCAACTCTGCATCGCTCTAACTGGATAAACTCCTTCCAGTCTAGCCCCCCAAACTTCAGTTTCAGCAGCTGTCCAACATGAACATAGAATCTCATTTTGTAGAAGGTTTGTTCAGTTTAAATGATGTGCATGTATGTGATACGGGCATGGAGAGGGAGGGCAAAGGGTATGAGAGTGTATGTTTCTGGGTGGGCATAAACGACAGGAAGGGAAGGCATACAGTCATGTGGGAAGTGGGCACGAAAATTTTAATCATCTTCTCGTGATTGTCGTTTATTTCTTCCTGTCAAAACTTAACAAACGAGGATTGTGTTCTATACATTTTTTTTTGCTTTAAATAAAACATAACATTCTATACACTGTTGAAACTTATTTCAATTTTTGATGTTTTTGTGTGGTATGACTTTGATTTTTGTTTTTCAGGTTAGAGAGCAGTTTGCGGTGTTTTCGAGGGAATAGAAAATGCTCTAGGGAAGATGTAAAACAACGTAGAGAAGAACAGGACAATGTTCCATCGGTGATTTGAAGTTTATGTTTGGGGCTTGGATGGTCACAGGTGTACAATGTGGAGCAAGTGATCTTGCCTGGCAACAAGTTCTTCAAGGAAGACAAGGACCATTCCAAGTACGCCGTGTCCTACTCCCAAGGGAACTGGGTGTGTGTCGGGGGCATCAACAGAGAGGTAAAGGGATTTGGGTGTGTGTCGGGGGAATCAACAGAGAGGTAAAGGAACTGGGTGTGTCGGGGGAATCAACAGAGAGGTTAAGGGAACTGGGTGTGTGTCGGGGGGAATCAACAGAGAGGTTAAGGGAACTGGGTGTGTGTCGGGGGGATCAACAGAGAGGTTAAGGGAACTGGTGTGTGTCGGGGGAATCAACAGAGAGGTAAAGGGGGACTGGGTGTGTGTCGGGGGGAATCAACAGAGAGGTAAAGGGAACTGGGTGTGTGTCGGGGGAATCAACAGAGAGGTAAAGGGGGACTTGATTGGGGCTGAGTGGTCGGTGACAAAGTGTGTGTGTGTGTGGGCGTCTGTGCATGTGTGTGTGTGTTTCAGGAGGGCGTGTGTGTTTCAGGAGAGAGGGTGTGTGTGTGTGTGTGTGTGTGTGTGTGTGTGTGTGTGTGTGTGTGTGTGTGTGTTCATGTGTGTGTGTGTGTGGGGTGGTGGTGTGTGTGTGTTGTGTGTGTGAGTGTGGAGTTGTGTGTGTGTGTTTGTGTGTGTGTGTGGAGTTGTGGTGTGTGTGTGTGTGCGTGGAGTTGTGTGTGTGTGTGTGTGTGTGTGTGTGTGTGTGAATGTGGTGTGTGTGTGTGTGTGTGTGTGTGTGTGTGTGTGTGGTGTGGAGTTGTGTGTGTGTGTGTGTGTGTGGTGGAGTCGCGGTGTGTGTGTGTTTGTGTGTGTGTGTGGAGTTGTGGTGTGTGTATGTGGAGTTGTGTTGTGCGGTGTGTGTGTGTGTGTGGAGTTGTGTTGTGTGTGTGTTGTGTTTTGTGTGGAGTTGTGTGTGTGTGTGTGTGTGTGTGTGTGTGTGTGTGTGTGTGTGTGTGTGTGTGTGTGTGTGTGTGTGTGTGTGTGTGAGGAGTGGGGAAAATGATATTGGAGGTGTTTCTGGGTTTGGTCCTGCTCTTGGGTGAATCGTGGTCTCATTTATGTCCATATTGTGGAAGGACCATCTCTGCTTTATTTATTTTCTTTTACATTTTTCAATAGGTCACTTCTTCTGCTTATTTGTAATTTTCCTCACTTCTGTAAGAACTGCCAGCAGGGTTCTGAATGCATGTGCAGACAAATATTTCCATTATGACTGTGATTATGTATTGTTGTTCCATTTAAAACAGTTTTAGTAATTTTTTTTTTTTTTCACTTTTTTTAAACTGGAAGTGGAAAAATAAGAATGGGCTAGTGCTGTCAGCATGGCCTAGTTTAGGTTAGCCATTATGTCACTGACCGCTGTATATCTGTAGGTACTGTCTTTCGTTATTTTTTATTCTTTCTCAGGATGGGCAGGATCTTTTTTTCTCCATATCTACCGATGCATCTTTCAAAAGACCCTCTCAGCTGAACTCTAATACATTGTGTTGTTTTCTTCAAAGAACTTTTTTCAGGTCCTATAACTGCACAGAAAGACACCAGAGGAGTGAATACATACCTCGTAGTTTTGATTGTCGTTACCCACAATGCTGGCTGGAGAGTATAGATCAGTTTGTTCTTGGTCAGTTGCTAAGAGTGAACATTGACCAACTCGCCAGTTACACTACGAAAGAAAAGAAAAAAAGACTGGGTGAATTCAGTTTATTGTTCAAGCCACCCAGTGACAACCTGAAAATTTGGCACAGTGGTAGAAATGCCGTACACTGCGCTTAGAGTCTGGCACATGCGACATAGCACCTGAAGTAAAGCCAACATGCCAGAGAGCGCTAGTTTGCTTCGGGCACCATCTTTCATCTGCAAAAAACCTTTCTGGGTGGTGCGTCATGCCAGACCTGCTGTAGTTTGGCTTTGCACCTGTGGAACTTTGTGAGAGAGACGCAGCATTTTTTGAGCGGTCAGCCACCTAAAAAGAACTTACCAGGCGACCGCCACAGTCCAGGATAGGAGCCCGGTTGGTTGCTCAGTCTGGACGACTAAGCCTCAGCACTGCATGCGCACACAGCGACTTTGTCGCTGTGTTGTCATCAACACTTTGCTGGTCGTTCATTTTTTTAAGTTAAGGTTAAGGTTTCCAGGTTAAGTTTTTCAGGACATCTGTTGGTTGATGTGTCTCCGAGCAGCTTCACTCTGCAGCTGTGAACCCATGTTGTCAACGCTTGGTGGAATGTGGCTCCAGGAATGAGCCCATGACCTTGGGGTCAAATCTCTGACGCAGATCTGCAGCAAACTGCCGATCCAGGATTGTTCAGTAAGATGTAGTAGCAGTTAACTTCTTCAGGTCGTTGTACCAACTGTTAATTCCTCCTGGTAATAAAAAAATGTCTCGTGGTTTGATTCACAGGATTGATAAGGTTATTCCAAATTCTTCACTGGACATAGACACTGTGCAGTTATGGGTACAGAGTGATAACTGTCTTCAAAGTGAACTTTTTTTCTGGTATAGTAAAACTTTCTAGTCATATAAACATTGAATGTTTTTTTTTTTGCCTTTTGTTTTTGTTAAGAAATACACAGAGAACAGCACCCTCAGCAATTACGTCCCCTGGTGGTAAAACTGTTTTTACTCGTGAACAAACTCAAAGAGCAGATCAAAGGTTTGTTCAGACTTGGTGAGGGTCTGCATTCTCTAGAGGGGCTTTCTAGATCAAAACCTCTTTATTGATGTTGGAAGTTTTAGACAACCTTTATTTCAAATGTCATTTTACTAACATCAGATTATGATTGTTGATCAGATAAAACAAGAAGAGAGAGAGGGAAAAAAAAAAAAGACAAATAAAGAAAACCCCACAGCGAGAAGTAAAACCTAAAACGTAACTGCATTAAGTGTGCGTTGCATGAGAAGCGGTGGAGAGGGGGTGGCAAGAAACCACGACGGGTGGCTGAAGAGAATGTATAAGTCTGTGCCCAGCTGTACAATTTCTGTGCCACACTCTGTTTTCAGACAACACAGTTCAAGAGAGGGGGGCGGCACGCTGTGTTTTCAGGACAAATCCGTGTGGACCGCGTACATGGGCATCATCACGTTCTTTGAGCCCTGTCACATCTCCCACCAGTAGTCTCCCTTGCTGGACGATTAGTTTGGGCTCGTTTATTATTACGAGCAAAAACTCATGGCTGCTCGTGGTATAGTGTTCTGGTTTTCCTGTGCTGTCTGGTTGACTGTTTTACTGTAGAGGGGTGATTGTTTTTGCAAGATACTATGAGCATTAAATGTGTCTGTGTGTATGTGTGTGTGATGGAATTTGATGAATATTAGAAATGTTGTTGTTGTCGTACCCTGGCTAACAGACTCCAGGGATCATCAAAACAGCTGAAGTACTTGAACACTGTGGTAAAAAATGCATCAGCTGGGGATGAGAACATTACGTGTGTGACCGTTTTTGATTACCCTGCCACGTGGGCAGCCACACTCCGACTTCGGGGGATTTTGGAGACTGATAATGTTACGCTAGGAGAGCTTGTCACAACTGAAGACAATCCCCACATAACTATGCTGAGCATAACAACATTTTGATGTAGCCTTGGTGTTCTAGCCTATGCCATTTGGCCTGACTCAGCCTTAAGCCAAGGTGGATTTTTAGAAATAAATCATTGATATTGTTTACTTGTCCGTTTCTACAAAACAAAAAAGAAAGAAGCATGCAAAGATTTACAGTCATAATGCCAACAAAGTTTTGAAATCAACAAAATAATTGGGATGCATGAGAGAGAGCAAGATTCCTCCTGATGTGGCATACTGTAGCAAGTCATGCAGGCACAAATCTGACGAATTGACATGTTTGAGCATTTTCCATGACTTTCATGGTCAGCAGCAGCCCACAAAGGACCAAGTAATATTTGTGCTTTGGAAAAAAAAAAAAAATCAGTGAGAGAAAAAATGCAGACAACAGCATATTCTGACAGAACCTACAAAAGAGCTTCCTTCATGTATTTTGATTATACATAGCCAGCTCGCATCCTTTATGTGTTTTGGTTATGCATGACCAACTTTCCAAACTATCATCAGTACTGGTATGTTTTGATAAAGTGTGTGACTCACTGAATTTACTAAATGACTCACAAATATTGTGGCAGAGAATCATCGTCAAACCCATAGGTAGTCTGGTGAAAGGTGAAGTGCAAATTTGAAGATTTTAAGGATATCTCTGTGTGGGAGCAATTCAAAGATATTAAGGATATCTCAGTATGGGAGCAATTCAAAGATTTTAAGGATATCTGTGTGTGGGAGAAATTCAAAGATTTTAAGGATATCTGTGTGTGGGAGAAATTCAAAGATTTTAAATATATCTGTGTGTGAGAGAAATTCAAAGATTTTAAGGATATCTGTGTGTGTGGGAGAAATTCAAAGATTTTAAGGATATCTGTGTGTGGGAGAAATTCAAAGGTTTTAAGGATATCTTTGTGTGGAAGAAATTCAAAGATTTTAAAGGATATCTGTGTGTGGGAGAAATTCAAAGATTTTAAGGATATCTGTGTGTGGGAGAAATTCAAAGATTTTAAGGATATCTGTGTGTGAGAGAAATTCAAAGATTTTAAGGATATCTGTGTGTGGGAGAAATTCAAAGATTTTAAGGATATCTGTGTGTGGGAGAAATTCAAAGGTTTTAAGGATATCTTTGTGTGGAAGAAATTCAAAGATTTTAAGGATATCTGTGTGTGGGAGAATTTCAAAGGTTTTAAGGATATCTTTGTGTGGAAGAAATTCAAAGATTTCAAGGATATCTCTGTGTTGGAGCAGTTCAAAGATTTCAAGGATATATCTGAGTGGGAGCAATTCAAAACATTTTAAGGATATCTCTGTGTGGGAGCAGTTCAAAGATTTTAAGGATGTCTCTGTGTGGGAGCAGTTCAAAGATTTTAAGGATATATCTCTGTGTGGGAGCAGTTCAAAGATTTTAAGGATATCTGTGTGTGGGAGCAGTTCAAAGATTTTAAGGATATCTGTGTGTGGGAGCAATGTGCTGTTTTCAGGTGTTGGACATTTATGTTGTTTTTATGTGCTTTAGACTTGTTTTGTGTCCCCCATGCCCCTTAATGGACACAAGATTATTTGTACTTTTGAATCCTCTGTGTGTGTGTGTGTGTGTGTGTGTGTGTGTGTGTGTGTGTGTGTGTGTGATGATTAATCTGTCATGATAGCGATTCCATGTTTTAATCAGATTTGCAACATTGTACAGGATTGTGTGTTAACTAACAACAACCTTACTTAATCAGGTCTTCAACGTTTTGTCATCAAAAATGATAGTGCAAATGTATCCTTGATGCGGCCTCCGCAGTTGGCCAGATTATAAACAGCATGGATAATATGCATGTTTTGCAGGGCATTGTTCGTGGGTAAAAGCATGAAATGCCATTGTCTGCTTTTTTTGTTGTGAGAGACGTGATCAGTTCTCCGGTGTTGTTATTTTCTCCATGTAAAGAATCAAATTTTAAGCTTTGTAAATAAAGGAGAGAAAATGTTGTGCAGCTGGTAACATATGTTCTAGCTGCTTTTTGTGCTGTCTCAGCTTGATCATGATTAGTCTATAGGTTTTCATTGGTGTACCACAGCTTTGAAATATGCTGCTGTAATGTTTTTGTTATATGTTTAGAGTGTGTGTGTGTATGTACCATTGCATGAAAATAGGATTGGTCATTGAATACCTGTCAAACTTCTGAAGATTTGTTTGCTCATATATGCATCTTTTTGAAACACACACATGCGCACACACACACAAACACACACACACACACACACACACACACACACACACACACACACACACACACACATTCATACACACACTACAAAGCTTCGGTTAGCTTCCTAAGTTTCCAGTTTTGTGCGACACTCAGCATTTGTGCCATCTTCCCAACTCTGTGTCCAAATTGCTCTTTCCCTCATTCCAGTACCCATTGTAAAGAACTGACAGCACCTCCTATGCTCTCACTCACTCTCCCCCCCCCCCCCCCCCCCCCCCCCCCCCCCCCACCAATGCTTCTCTCAGTTTGATGTGTGTCTATATTCGCATGCCCTTGCAGTGAATGCAAGACTGAAAACTGTTGTGAGCCCTGAAGGTTGAAATAAGAGGGAGTGGAAGGAATGCCGATTATGTCATTCATAATCTATTTTTATTTTTCAGTTCTTGTTGATTTCTGCCGTATCAGGTGATGAAGTGATTGTTGATGCGGATTTGAGCATCTCGTATGTCACCAAAGCAGCTGTTAATGAACTCACATTCCATATGTCGATTTTTTTGTGAGGGTGATGGCAGCAGTTTCTTTCTGTGTTGACTTTTTGTCAAAATCAGAGACAGATTAAGGAAGGGGAATATTCAGGAGTACCCTCCATTCTTCTCCCTTTGCCCCTTACCTCATCAGACCCTATTATGAAACATAGAAGAATCTGAATGGGGATCTAAATGCACAGTCTAGGGGGAAAAAAAACGTCTAAAGAAAACGATCATATGAACCTCTCCCTCTCTCTCTCTCTCTCTCTGTGTAACACACACACACACACACACACTTGCTCTCTGATGCTCTCTCTAACACACATACACTCTCTCTTTCTCTACTCTCTCTCTCTCTCTTTCTCTCTATGTAACACACACACGCACACACACATATTCTTGCGCTCTGATGCTCTCTCTCTAACACACTCGCACACGCACACACACACACACACACACACACACTTTCTCTCTCTCTCTCTGTTCCTCAGCTAGAACTCCAAGGTTCACCATCAGTGTGAATTTTGCATGCGTTGCTCTTTTCATTCTCATCATTAAGATAGCCACATTCCGTCTTCGGGGACATCACAGAAGCATGCTAGGAGCGATTGTTCAGCAGGGCGTCATAGAAATGTGCAGATTACTCATAGCAGTCCATTATCCCCTGTCAGTGGAGTGTCTTCGAAAAAGAGAGTAAGTTCTACCGTTTCCCCCCACCCCCCCCCAAAACCCCTCCCCTCCCCACTTCCCCTCCTTATTACTCTTTCCACCCCCTCCCAGTTCTTTTTGGGGAGGTGGCACTGTACATCTGAAAATCAGTAACAGCCTTGAAGCTGCACTCCCCCGTCCCCTGCTTTCCATCCACCTGGATGCTGTTATGTGCCCCTGAACATGTTCATGCACAGTTACACATTTTGGGGCTTAGTGGAGAAGACCATCATCTCAAAAACCAGATCATCTGGGATCTATGGTTCGTGTCTTGTCCAGGCTGGCTTCTTCTTGTTTTTTTTTTTTTTCCTCTGCCTCCACTTCATCTAAAGAGGGGAGGGCGTGGCTTTCTTAATTCTATTATTTGTTCCTTCGCTAGAATACCTGAGGTTCACAGCTGGAGTAATCTATGCATGTGTGATATATTATCAATAATCCCACCATTAAAAGGCAGCCACGATCTGTGTTCAGGGATGATGTCAAAACACAACACCAGCTAGGACATGTTTTATTTTCACGTCTTTATTTCCATTGGCACATGAGGGCCTGCTCTTCTCTGTAAGGTGAAATGGGACCGAGCGCACATGCAAGACTTGTCATGCATGCCTTAGCCTCATCTGAAGGACTAGGAGCCTGCACAGGTGTTGGCTCTGAAGAGAAAATTTGATTTCCAAACTGTCAGTCTGAAGTGAGACTTGAACCCCAGATCTTGGAACACAAGTCTGACACCTTACCCAAAAGGCCCGCCATGCCCCATTAGTGGGGGTGTGTATGAAATGTTTGGGAGGACACAACTGACCCTGTGTGCTGCATGTACTTGGTACACGTCAAGGCTTCTAATTGCTGGTTCATTTCAGGAATGCCTGGGACTCACTTGGGGACTTTAGACAGTCCTCATGAGATTAAGAGGGTCCCACTTGAGGCATGTTTGGAGCCAGACAGTTTTTAATTTTTACAGCCATAATGCGACAAGAAATACCAAGAAAGTCAGCAGGAGCTACTAGACTTGGTCAAGTTTGATACACACCCTTCCGGTAAAGGGAGGTAAAGCTGGAAGGGGAAACTGAATGTTCAGATGACTTTCAGTTGCAGCTCTGAAACATCAACCGAGTTTGTTCAGATTTTGATTAATGTCAGCTACATAGGTCAGTGCGTCCCCGGACTTCTGAACTGAATTTTCAGTGTGTTCCTTCAGTTTTTAGAGAGTTGGGGACACACGTAATGCGTGTAAATGGACACCCTGGCACATCAAATAACCTGTAGCTACAAAGGACTTGTCCCTGGCAGAATTCTGTGGGGAAAAATAATCCACATTGATAGGACCACCCATTGAGTTTTGTCCAAGCCTTTATTGTCAGCAGACTCTTGGGGGATCCTCTCTGTTCTCTCCAGCCTGTCCCTGTGGACATGAAGACCAGCTGTGTACACCGCAGCTGTTTTCTTGCTAAACATGTGCTTTCTGCGGGGCAACAGTCCCACAGCCATCTTGCTTGCTGTGGGCACGTGCACAGCACTGTCAAAGCCTTCACCATCGAAGTCCGAGGCATTGTTCCAACAGCCAATCAGACCCGTGCCTCAGTTGTCACCGTTTTCATCTGTTAGCTAGCACGGTCTGTGAGGGACAAGTGAGCAGACTGAACAGCTTTAGGTGAGCACTGTGAACCTCAGAAAGAATGGTTAACAGGCAGGCAGTGGGTTGGTCTACAGTACAGTCATGTCTCATACTGCAGAACATGAGGTTTAACTCTCTACATTTTTTAGGTTTTTGCGTTTTGCATGAATTTTTCATAAACATTAAGCGCATTATTTCAAAAATAATAATGTTTTTGCGATGAATGTCTCCATTTCAAGTTTTTTAGGCGATAACATTGCTTCAGATAACAAAAATGTTTTAAATACCATAATTCTGGGAGAAAAAAAAACGTCAGTCACCGGTGATTGAAATTCAAGGGAAAGAACTGAAGAGAGTTAAGGACGCTGTATGACAGGATGTCAGGCCTCTGAGCATACTGTTGATTACCGAGCTGTACCACTGCTCCCAGAACCTGGAAGAGGAGGCTGCGTATTACCTGAAACGGACTTTGTGTCTCGCCACCCAATGCCAAGAGAAAGAAAAATTGGGGAGGGAGGTTGTTTTTAGTGGGTTTTTTTTTTTTTTTTTTTGAGGGAGGTGGTGGTGTTTTTTTGTTTTCCCACCGATTGAGAATGCTGACTCTACCCACCTCAGGGACCATTGTTGTCATTAGGGGACCGAGCAGGTGGTGTCCTGCACATGCTGGGGATTTTTTTTTTGTTTCTATAGAAGCACAGAAGGTGTGTGTGTGTGTGTGTGTGTGTGTGTGTGATGGGGGGGAGGTGGTTGCAGTGGGGGGTGGAGCAAGTTGGGGGGATGGTTCTGAAGCTTGAGTCAGAAGAGATCAAAACCCTTCAACTCTGCCGCCTACCCCCCACTCCCACCCCACCGGCACACCCCACCCCCATCCCTCCACCTGTCTCTCCTGCCTCCATTCATTCCAACAAACTTCAGAATAAGGCAGCCAGTTCTGCAAGTCTGCTTTTGACAATATGTGTTTATTGTTTTTGTTGTTGCAAGTTGGATGAATGGAGAAATTGATGGGTTTTTTTTTTATTGCATGACCAAAAGTCTATTTATATAATCTATTTGTAGTATATTCAGGGTGAGGGAAGCAGATGTTGATATGGGTTTGAAGCATGTGGTATGTAAACATTTGATGTGTGTGAGTGTGCATGTGTGTGTGTGTGTGTGTGTGTGTAGAGATACGTTGGTGTGAAGTAGGCAAACTTCACATTAGCAGTGGGGTGGTGTGAGCTTTACTGTTTCACAGCTGAAGTAATATGCAGTATCTACATCACACACAGCCAGTATGTAACACTTGAAGCTTGCCCAGAGTGTGCCATACACATATAAGAGTCTATGTGAACATGTTGATGAGAAATTTTCATCTTGGAAGCAAACAGATACTTCTTGTCATCGCTGCCAGTTGGCCTGTTTGTTTTATTTTTTGAATCTGACAAAACTTTTTATTTCTTCTTAACCCTGACTTGAAGATAATTACACTTTTGTGAATATATGTATTTAAGCTCATTTCAGTATACCTTAGATGCAAGTGTTGTCAAGTTGTGCGTTAAACAAATCACTATCATTTCTGAACGTTGGAACGTTGGGCTGCACTTCTTGCTGAGGAGCTCTCAAGTTTTTAGATTTTGTCAGGGAAATTCTGTGGAAAAATATTTTCTAGTAAAGTCTGTTAGATGTGTTTCTTGTCAAATCACACAACAACAACAAAAAAGAATTGTTTAGGAAATTAGTCCAAATTTTAGGCTTGATGGTCAACATCATCCAACTGAAATTCTTTTTCAGATGTGATTTCATTACAAGGTGAACAGTAACATTTCAAGTTTCATGTGAACATGTGTCTGTGTTAGAAGCAGATCTGAATGGTCTCTCGAAAATGTACACATGTGAGGTCTCTTTGTTTAGTACTTGTACATTTGTCACTATGTTAGTGTTTCACATGAGTATGTGTCTGTTTTACCCTTTCCTTCTTCTTCAGTATCCTGAAGTAGTTTTTGACACACTTTGGTTATATCAAAAAAAGAGATTCAAATAAATTTTATTTATAACTATTTGAAATGTTTGTGGACATTCTGCCTCTGTGTGTGTGGTTGTGTGTTTGTGTGAGCACATGTGTATGTACACACAAGTTACTACAAATGAAATGAACGAGTAAAGATTATTCAAGTAATGTTAGCAACTCAAAATCTTCATCCGAATGTTCCATTTGATAAAACCTATAGATGCTTTGACAATGGGTCCATTGAAGAAAGAGAGAAAGACATGCGGGCATGCACGTGCCCACACACACACACAAACACACACACACACACACACACACACACACTGAAAGCAGAAGAACAAGAATCTTAGGGAGCTAAAAGCTGTTGTAGAGTTTGAACACCAATGAGTTGGTGCAGGGCAGAGTTGGCATGAAGGTCAGTTCATCCTTTCTGTTTCATGTTTCTAACGTTCTTCTGGCTATTAATGGTACGAAGTGAAGGGGGAAAAGACAAAAGAGCCGCAGAGACTTATCAATGTTCAGGGGGGGACCGGAATAGCTCAGTGGTAGAGTGCCGGATTGGTAATCTTGGTGATCCTGGGATTGTGGCTTCAAATCTCCGCCAGCCCATTTCAGTACAGGGGGATTTTTCCCTCGGAGTTAACGTTGGTCCTGACTTCATTTCCCATATCAAACCTTCGAATGAGACTATAAACTGAGGTTCTGTGTGTGAACGCATGTGTAACATCTTGCACACACGTAAAATCCCATCACCAGCTTTCAGAAGAGTAGGCCAGTTTGGCCACTGGTATGCAGGACACGTTACACATAGCATGCCTCTTCCCTGAAGTTAGAGTATGGCTGCCTTAATGGCGGGATAAAAAAAAAAACAGTCATGCACACAAAACTCCACTCCCTTTGTTGGGTAGATGGGTTGAATACTTGCCTGTCTATACTGGGAGGGTCCGCAGGAGTATCAGCCTGCATACGCAAAAACTAAGAAACAAATCAATGTTCAGCCACATGACATCCAATTCTTTGTTTCTACAGATCAAACCCAAGGGAAGGGAACCATGTGGTTGGTGACAAGCCTGGTTCCGCAAGAGTTCTCTGCTCCGTTGGCACACAGGTCAGAGAGTTGTGTGGGACATGAGACCCCTTGATCAGAACATTCCTGGGCCGTCAACGCCTTGCTACGTCTGTCTTTGTTCTCAGTGGCCTCCCTGCAGAATGTCTCGATGCTTTCTGCTCTTCCTTGTGACGTTCTCCTCACTCTCCCTTGCCTGCACCCAGGGCTTAACATTCTCTCTCCGGAACACCAGCTGCATTGAGCCGCCACAACAGCTGGTCCCTCAAACATTTGCATGGAGCTCCTCCCGTACCTGCCCTGGCCAGTATCTCCAACGACAGACGGCCTTTCACATTCTGAATCCTGCATTCTCAAAAGATGTCTCACCTGGCTGAGCAGTGGACTACAACGCTGCTTCCCTGCAGGACAGGTTGGTCTGTTGTTAGGCTGTTGGTGGTGGTTTTTGGTCACCTCACATGATGTCTATCACAGCGCTCAGACTTTGAAGATGAAAACGCTCTGGAAGCTGCACTTGCTTTCAGTACAGCAGCCAGGCTTCAGGTCTGTGCAGAAGCCAGCACTGTCCGTTGGCGCTTTTATCTTTTTCACAGCACGCTGCAAGAATGATCACGGCGCCCGACTTACCACTCGGTGATGTGGGGCGAAAATAGTTGTGGCAAGCGATCTGTCACTCAGGACATGTTGCGAGAAATAGCGACAGTCTTCTAAAAATAAATATGACCAAATTTCCTTGAGAATTTTTAACCAGTCGTGCCAGCATACAGATACAGTCCTTCCTACTTCATATCATACCAGTTAGCAACCTACTAACAGTTGATTTCATTGGTTAATTTGAAGAGAAAGCAATTAACATGGCATCTTCAAGCACTGAATCAGTGCTCCTTGTTCGCAGTATGTCATTTCCAACTAAAACAACAACAAAAATAATTATTTTGACTTTTAAAACATTTACCATCAAGAAGATGAAAGATTGTACAAAAATAAAGTAACTGTCGGATTTAGGATTTTAAAGAAAAGTAATCAAAAATGGTCAAAATCAGGTGTACTGAGGGAATATCAGTGCTGTGATTGCAGCATTAATGGGGCATATAGAGCGGAATGAGGGTCTGCGTTGATAATGTTAACTAAAGGTCTGGAAGAATCACTCTATGCGTTTGTAAACTAAGTTCGCAGAGTACAGAGCAATAGCAGCCCCCATTCAACTCACAGATAAGAGAGATGCACACACATGCACAAAGAACAGTTGTTCCTCACACAACTAATACATAAGGAGGTGCACACACATGCACAAAGAAGAGTTGTCCTCACACAACTAATACATGAGGAGGTGCACACACATGCACAAAGAAGAGTTGTCCTCACACAACTAATACATAAGGAGGTGCACACACATGCACAAAGAAGAAGAGTTCTCACACACAACTAATACATAAGGAGATGCACGCACATGGACAAAGAAGAGTTGTACTCACACAACTAATACATAAAGAAATGCACACACATGCACAAAGAAGAGTCGTCCTCACACAACTAATACATAAGGAGATGCACGCACATGCACAAAAGAAGAGTTGCTCCACACACACTAATACATAAGGAAATGCACGCACACGCACAGAGAAGAACTGTTCCACACACAACCAATACATAAGGATGTGCACACACATGTACAAAGAAGAGTTGTTCCTCACACAACTAATACATAAGGAGATGGGCACACACATGCACAGAGAAGAGTTGTTCCTCACACAACTAATACATAAGGAGGTGCACAGAGAAGAGTTGTTCTCACACAATTAATACATAAGGAGATGCACACACATGCACAGAGAAGAGTTGTCCTCACACAACTAATACATAAGGAGATGCACACATGCACAGAAAAGAGTTGTCCTCACACAATTAATACATAAGGAGATGCACACACATGCACAGAGAAGAGTTGTCCTCACACAACTAATACATAAGGAGGTGCACACATGCACAGAAAAGAGTTGTCCTCACACAACTAATACATAAGGAGGTGCACACTCATGCACAAAGAAGAGTTGTCCTCTCACAACTAATACATAAGGAGGTGCACAGACATGCACAAAGAAGAGTTGTCCTCTCACAGCTAATACATAAGGAGATGCACAAACATGCACAAAGAAGAGTTGTCCTCTCACAGCTAATACATAAGAGATGCACAAACATGCACAAAGAAAGAGTTGTCCTCTCACACAACTAATACATAAGGAGATGCACAAAGAATGAGTTGTCCTCTCACAGCTAATACATAAGGAGGTGCACAAACATGCACAGAGAATAGCTGTCCTCACACAACTAATACATAAGGAGATGCACACACACATGCACAAAGACAGTTGTACTCTCACAACTAACACATAAGGAGGCGCAAACATGCACAGAGAATAGCTGTCCTCACACAACTAATGCATAAGGAGATGCACACACATGCGCAAAGAAGAGCTGTCCTCTCACAACTAATACATAAGGAAATGCACAAAGAAGAGTTGTTCCACGCACAACTAATACGTAAGGTGGTGCACACACGCACAAAGAAGAGTTGCTCCACACAAACAAATATATATAAAGAGATGCACACACATGCACAGAGAAGAGTTGTCCTCACACAACTAATATATAAAGAGATGCACACACATGCACAGAGAAGAGTTGTCCTCACACAACTTATACATAAGGAGTGCACACACATGCACAGAAGAGTTATCCTCACACAACTAACACATAAAGAGATGCACACATGCACAAAGAAGAGTTGTCCTCACACAATGCACAAGGAGATGCACACATGCACAAAGAAGAGAGTTGTCCTCACACAATACATAAGGAGATGCACACATGCATAAAGAAGAGTTGTCCTCACTGACACATAAATACATCAGGAGGTGCACACATGCACAGAGAAGAAACTGTCCTCAAAGGAGATGCACACACATGCACAAAGAACAGTTGTCCTCTCACAACTAATACATAAGGAGATGCACACACATGCACAAAGAACAGTTGTCCTCTCACAACAATACTAAAGGAGATGCACACACATGCACAAAGAACAGTTGTCCTCTCACAACTAATACATAAGGAGATGCACACACATGCACAAAGAATAGTTGTCCTCTCACAACTAATACATAAGGAGATGCACACACATGCACAAAGAAGAGTTGTTCCTCACACAACTAATACATAAGGAGATGCACACACATGCACAGAGATGAGTTGCTCCACACACAACTAATACATAAGGAGGTGCACACACACGCACAGGGAAGAGTTATTCCACACACAACTAATACATAAAGAGATGCATGCACATACAGACAGAAGAGAGAGATAAAAAGAGAGGGAGACAAAGGGATGAGAGAAGGAAACTCTCAAAGGAAGCCAACAGTCACTCGAATTCAGAACATTCTC
The DNA here is from genome assembly GCA_016801955.1 of Conus betulinus. NCBI lineage: Eukaryota > Metazoa > Mollusca > Gastropoda > Neogastropoda > Conidae > Conus > Conus betulinus. Next base: position 56,680 of record JADBJO010002830.1, on the reverse strand, counting down.
AAAATATAGCAGTGTGACAGCATGTGTGTGTTGATTATTCACAAAAACATGCCAAGCATTCCTCAAGGTCAAGATTCCTGTAGTTCACATGAACATAATTTTGAACAAAAGTGTCTCGGCATGCACACATATATCACAAACAAAATACAATTAAAGATTTCAAAAGAGCAATAATGAAAAATAATATTGCTTGCGAACCAAGTATATGAATAGAGCTATACAGCAAGCTCTTGAAAACACAAACGCACACATCTTCAGTGCTAAACCCACTGTAAGGGTAAGTTTCGAGTACAATGAAAAGATATATTTTTTCCTAATGTACTTCCTTTTCTTCATATGGCCTGATGTTCTACACATACATCTGTGCACATTAGGCAGGGGAGGGGGAGTTAAGCTAAACAAAACTGGACATCTGGATTGAACAATCTTCCATACCTGAGGGGAGAGTATCACACAATTGCAAACTAGAAAACTACATTCAATGTTTTACGGGCGCACACACACACACACACACACACACACACACACACACACACACACACACACACGTACACACACACACACACACACGCACACACGCACGCACGTGCACACACACACACACACACACACACACACACACACACACACACACACACACATGCACCATTTGGAAACTAGTTCTTTTGAGCCAAAAATGACATTCACAGCAGACTGAATTTTACATCACACAAGCACTGTACTTGCCCATTCATTAAGTTAAGGTGAAAAAAAAAGAAGCATAAAAGAATGCCCATTCACACTATTTTGTCCATGACAGTTAATAAAACTCTCTCTCTCTCTCTCTCTCTCTCTCTCTCTCTCTCTCTCTCTCTCTCTCTCTCTCTCTCTCTCTCTCTCCTTCCTGGATGATGAAACCATCAACACCATATTCAAATCCAATATGTACTCTCTACACTCAGGATAAAAATTGAAAGCAGAAAAAAAAAAAAAGCCTTTTTTCGCTTGAAAACCATGAACGAAATATTCATTGACATTTGCCGAGGCAAAACAGATCTGGTAAATAATTCACTTTACAAAATAAACATGTCAGTTTCAAGCTAAATGGATCATCACAGAGAGAGACTAAAAGAGGCACCACTGAACACCACCAGCAGTGACTCGGTAGAAAGGCAGTGTATCCTCTGACGGGTCGCCTAAAAGGCCTTGATGTGGCTGTGCACAGGGAGACCAAAATGAGCAGTTTGGGGGGGAGCAGCGCAGATGGGACACCCCAAACATGAGACATCAAAAAGAAAAGGAGAGAGAGACTCAACAAATACATGAGACATCAAAATGAAAGAGAGAGCGAGACTTAAATAGATGTCTGTTTTTCACATACACAGAACACCTGGTCATGCAACAATTGCCTACTTAATTAAATAAGTGTGCCAGTTGTGGGAAGGAACCGCGCTGGCTTCAGATTGCATGCAGTATTGTCTACAGACCAAATCAGATGATGTTATGACCCTCCACAAGTATATTTCACGCAAACACGTGTACACACAATTGCAGCGTTTCATGGCCTCGATATTTCAGCTGGATCAGCACAAACACAAAGCAAGACACTAGCATCAAAATGACATGGACAAACATGCAAAATCACTGAACATTTATACACAGTCTAGACATTATTCACTTGAATCATATATATATCAATCGACACAATCTGGTTTTCATACTTTCAACCATATAACATAGACACGATCACACATGTAAAAAGCAGTATACACACAAGTCAGCTAAACTGCATGCTCATAATAACCTATGTGCACAGCCACTTGGCACTAGCTCTTCCATGGATTCTGTCCGACTTTCCCATTCGCACACTCTAAGTAAACATCCACAAGGGTGGGAGTAAGGAATGTTTGTAATACTGAAAAGTTTGCAGCTGGGGGCCAGGGGCCGCTTAAGGTCTCTGGTGGGGTGCAGTGGCAACGCCCTGCCGGACGCTGACGAAAACTTGACATTTAAGCACAGTTTACTGCATTCTCCTTTGATACAAACCCTGAATTTTATACTTCTCAGTATTATATAGTCATGTACTATAAAAACAAAAAATATGGTACTATAAAAACCAATCCATCAAAGTGCATATGGGGGGGAGAAAAAAAATCGCCAAAACACCAATACGGAAATCCGTATAATACGGAACTACTCCCACCCACGCACTCAAGATACATAGACATGCTTTATCCAATGAATAGTACTTAAAATACTATAGATGCATAAATACTATTCTGTTTACTTAAGAAAAAGGATAAATGCATTCTGAGGGGGTCAAAAACTGTCATGGCATATAATTATTGTTATTATTATGAATACTTATATAGCGCTTATCCTCAGCTAGAGACCAAGCTCTAAGCGCGTTACAGTCCACACTTGTTTACACCATATCAAAAATCTATTATAAAAAAAAAAAATTAAAAAAAGCAAAAACAAAAACCCATAGTGGCAAAATCACAGCTGAGAAGGAAATGTTACGAAGAAATTATGAAAAAAAAAGTATATATATATATTAAAAAGATTATTTTAAAAAAAATACAAAAAAGGCATACCGCATTCTGGTTAGATAAAAGCATACAGTTTGGGGATATTTACTGATAATTAAAAGAACAAAGTTACACAAAACTCATACAGAAATGTTCATTCTCCTGACAAAATATCTTTAGCATGTATATTCAATTTCAAAAGAAGAAAAAGAAAAAAAATAAGCAATGTAACAAACTTTCCTGATTCCCACCAAAAAACGAACTTTCACCTCCAGCCTGGTTATCCATGTCTTGCTCAATCACACTGAAGGGCTGTAAAGCACCAAAGTATGGGAGTTGCCAGTCAGCTGACACTGATGAAATCATGCAGAGTAGGGTATGGGAGTCACCAGTTTGCTGACATTGATGAAATCATGCAGAGTATTCTGCCTTACATGGACTTTTCACATGAACCTGTGTTTTTCAGGACTGCCATATGGTATGGTTTTCATACAGCATGCCATGATGTGTCTTTTAACATGCCATGATGTGTCTTTTAACATGCTATGATGTGTCTTTTAACATGCTATGATGTGTCTTTTCATGATAAAATGCTGTGCCTAATCCAAAAATCGAGGAAAAGAGAGACTCTTCAAGGACTTAGCAGTGACTTAAACAGAACCCAGATAGGAAGCCTTGAGTCCGGCCCAGTTTTTGTGGCCTTGAACACACTTGCCTACCCCAAAATCTTACAATCAGGAACAGATGTTATTAAAATCAGGAACAAATTGAAAATTTCAAACATTTTCAGGAACACTCAACCTTCCAACGGCGATCTTGTTTTTTTCGCAGCTGCGCGCTGGGGTCCATTTTGAGTATATCTTCATCATCTGTCTCGCACACTTGCTTCGCAGTCTTGATGCTAGCCATGTTTGATGGTCGAGCGTGCTTTTTCTGAACCTCGGCTCCATTCGGTATGTTTTCGTTGATGGATATGGCCATGTCAGCATGCGCACAGCGCTTCAATTCAAGTACCCTAACCGTCATCCGGTTTGTTCCTCTGTGAAAAATTGTCCGCTCATTTTGATTTCGTTTACTTTTTTTTTTTTTTTTTCCAGAACACGCGATCCCTGACCGTAACGTCTGGAACAAACCTCGATTTGATGTTTTTCTGTAACAAATATGGCTATCCCATGACAGTAGGCCTGTCTGCTTGAACCAAGATGTGAACTCCAGTGAATCATCCTCTGTGATGGGGGCCAGAATAGCTCAGTGGAAGAGCGCCGGACTTGTAATCTTGTTGATCCTGGGCTTGCAGGTTCAAATCTCTGCTGGGCTGTTTCGGTACAGGGGGATTTTCTCTTCAGAGTTAACATTGGTTCTAACTCCATTTCCCATACAGTCCTTCAAGTAAGACTATAAACGGAGGTTCCGTGTGTGAACGTATGCATAACATTGTGCATACACGTAAAATCCCATCACCAACTTTTGGAAGAGTAGGCCAGTTTGCCCGTTGTATGGAGGACACATGTTTACACATAGCATGCACCTTCTCTGAAGTTAGAGTATGGCTGCCTTAATGGTGGGATAAAAAAAAAAAGGTCATACACACAGAACTCCACTCCCTTTGTTGGGTAGATGGGATTAATCCTTGCCTGTCTATACAGGGAGTGTCCGCAGGTATATCATCAGCCTGCCTACGGGGAAAATAAAAATCCTCAGTGACTTTTTTTTTTTTTTTGAATCTTATTCTGTGGCCCCAACATGTCCTGCTCCTGTGGTGTCCGGTTAAATTTCTTCCCCGCATCCATGCTGTATTTGTGTGAAGATCTTTACTTCATATGGAACGCTGCAGAATGGATGTGGTGGCACTCTCTGTGTGTGGACGGGAAAGGGGGGGGGGGGGGGGGGGGGGGGGGCATCATTTATGCTGGCTCTGTGACCACTCAATTACTGTCAGCAGCAGGCAGAGAAGATGGGGGGTCCTGCATAATGCTGGTTCAGACCAGGCACCAGTGAACACCACCAAAGTGACCCAGCAGCAGTGCAGGGTCTCCTCAGGTGGGCTGCCTCAGGGTGATCTGATTCTGACAGCTCCTTATGGACTCTGCCGGTGCCCAGGCCTTGCAAGGGGCAAACTGTGTGTGTGTGTGTGTGTGGGGGGGGGGGGGGGGGGGGGGGGGGGGGAGTTAGCAAAACTACAGAATGGAAGCACTGACTAATAATGAGCATCCAGGATGAAGTAGAACAAGAGAAAGTTTTTTTTTTTTTTTTTTTTTTTTTTTCCTGATGACACTGTGACACAGTTCCCAATACTTTCTAATTTACAGCAATGACTGCAAACAGTTCTTACTTTAAAAAGATTAAAAGAGTACATATTGAAAGTAAAAAATTGAAATCGTCCATTATACATTCACATCATACTCAGTCTTGTTGATGTCAACCTTCGTTGTTGCATTCCTATCTGTAACCTTGTTTCAATTTGACCATGTTGTCATGATAATTCACATGTGCCCACATACGGCTGTCATGATTTACCCTTGATCCTCAAGCTCAGAGAGAGAGAGAGAGTCAGAGAGAGAGAGAGAGAGAGAGAGAGAGAGTGAGACAGCGAGCATGCTCACAAAATTAAACAAAGATGGAAGAAGAGCAAAGCAGACATACACATAAATACCAGACGATCAGTTACAAACAGAGGTATCATCAGGAACTGATTAGCAGGGGCTGGAAGGGAGTGAGCCTCTAACTAGGATGTACATGTTCAAACCCCTGTGAGCCCCATAAACAAAGCAGACATACTCGGTCACAGTCACGAACAGGCATGGCTTAGCCGGGCTGGGTGTGGGTAGGCCTCTAACAAGGGTGTAGGAACCCCTGTGAGCACCATTCTGACAAAGAATTCAGACAAAAGCACACTCCCGAGGACAAAAAAAAAAAAAAGACTACCTGTTTTTGGCCCTGTACCTCTTGGGTTTGACAGGGTTTGCTAGGCAATAGAGGCATCATAAAAAAAATGTTGAATGTTTTTAATATGAGCTTCATAACGTTGGTTATGAAACAGAAAAATCACTGGACTTCAAGGGAGGTAAGGTAAGGTAATGTTGCTTATAGCCCAGCCGACCGCAAAGGGCCATATCAGGGCTGTCACCAAGTTAAAATCAACTCACAAATCATTCATTCACACAACTCCTTAAAATACACCTTTCAAAAACCCACCTGAAATTTGTTAAAAATCTTTTCACAGTAAAAATCTCAGATCCGATGAAAAATGTTAATCTCTTTCAAGAATTTAAAGACTGCATCAAGCGGAACATCTCTGAACAAGGTTATCATGGAATCCGCTGTAAAATGTTTGTGTCTCACATCATGCAAGTCCCAACGCTGTAAAAGAGTATGACTGCAGGGGAAAGGAAGAAAATAAACCATAATGCTAATGGTTATGAAACAGAAAGTCACTGGACTTCAGGGAAAAGCAGGAAAATAAATAATAATGCTGATGCTGGAGCATTAGCTTATTGATTGATGCAAAAAAATACCGAGTCCAATGAACAAATTCTCAGCAGTTGTACCAAAGAATCTTTGAAGAGAAAACACCTTTGGGATGATCGTTTCCCTGCCTACTTCCCAGGTCACATCAGACAGTTTTAAAAAGCACCCCAGGTTGTAGGTCACATTCAGATGCAGTCTTCCAAGAAGAAAACTAGCGGTGTAAATCAGATCAGAGGACTGAAAACTAAATAAACATCTGCTGTAAAAAGTTCTGGAATCAAAGCAGTTGTTTCAGATATCAAGCAAAACCAAGTTAGCCATTTCAAAATGTCGACCAAAACAAACCAGTACTTTGAAATATTACTTAAATCATTTTTTTTTAAGTTAGTACTTGTTTGCCTTCTGAATCATATCTGATCACAATGACATTTTATATTTATATCACTGGCCTCATGTCAGATCATTATTCTATATCAGATCACCAGTCTTCAGTGTTCTATATCAGATCACCACTCTTCAGTGTTCTATATCAGATCACCAGTCTTCAGTGTTGTTTATCAGATCACCAGTCTTCAGTGTTGTTTATCAGATCACCAGTCTTCAGTGTTCTATATCAGATCACCAGTCTTCAGTGTTCTATATCAGATCACCAGTCTTCAATATTCTATATCAGATCACCAGTCTTCAGTATTCTATATCAGATCACCAGTCTTCAGTATTCTATATCAGATCACCAGTCTTCAGTATCAGATTGGATTTCTTCTAAATTATGCTTTACAAACAGTCACACATACCAAAGAAATATTAATCCACTTTCAGAATTTCATTTTACCAAGAACTAAAGGATTTTGACATACAGAGATTCAATATTTGCGGTTCAAACAAATCTTTTCTTCTTTTTTTTTTGTTTGGATGGTTTTATGTTCAAATGTACTCCACACCCGCCCACCCCCACCCCCCTTTTGTTGTGTGTGTATGTGTTTTATCCTGGCACATCCAACAAATTGGTTAGCCCATCTTCAACAGGAACTGGTTATTGTGACATCTGTGTCAATTAATGTCATACGGCCCACCTTCAAACGATTAATTATTGCAACATCTGTTTGACATATTTTCGTGGCTCATTTTCAACAGAAACCCTCTATTCAATCATTGTTGTACAGCTCACCTTTGACTGAAACCACTTACGTGACATCTGTTGCATGAATGTCATATGGCCCACCTTTGACAGAAAGCAGTTAATGTGACATCTGTTCGATTGACATTGTATGGCCCACCTTTGATCAAAACCAGTTAATGTGACATCTGTTCAATTGATGTTGTAAGGCTCACCTTTGACCAAAACCAGTTGACGTGACATCTATTCAATTAATGCTGTATGGCCCACCTTGATCAAAACCACTTATTGTGACATCAGTTCAACTTATCTTGTATGGCCCACCTTTGACTGAAACCAGTTAACTGACATCTATTCGATTAACGTTGTATGGCTCTCCACCTTTGACTAGTTAACTGACATCTACTCAATTGAAGTTGTATGGCCTACCTTTGATGACACACAGTTAATGTGACATCTGTTCAGTTGACGCTGTATGGCCGATCTTCCACTGAAACTTACCATTGTGCACAGAGCCCTTGCCCAAAATGACATCTTGGTACCTTTGATTGCTTGCTCCTACATGTTCACACACCTCAGTGCTTTTCCCACCTATAATTTCTTTTTTTTTTTTTTTTTTTTTTTTTTTGCTGTCCCAACCTCTGCACCACCTCAGAGGCAGTGCACCCATGCTGCTCATTCCGACACCCCGTTCGCAGCCACAGACCGTTGGCCCTGCCGCAGTCCCGGCACCGGCAATCCACAGGGAGCAGTCAATGTCAAGCCGTCATGAGGCAACCCACCGGAGGAGACACTGTACTGCTGCCAAGTCACTTCGGTGGTGTTCAGTGGTGCCTATTCTGATCCACATATGCAGGACACCACCTACTAAGCCCCCTACTGACGACAAAAATTGCTTCGTCGCGGAGCCGACATAAGTGAGCTCTCCGTCTGGATGGCACCATCACATCCATCCAACAACAGCCCCCATGGACTCGCCAATACCGGTGACCCCGATGGAACCAAAACAAGGCCACAGACGCGGAGAGGACATCAAAATTGAGGTCACCATGAAAACAGGGCATGATGGGCCACAGACTTTGAGACATTTTTTTTTCTATGCTGATCGATGAGAATGTCCGATGAGAATGTCCACCTATGATTTCTGCCTTCACAGCAAGACACAGACACTGGACATGAACACAGTTTAGTTCTCAGGACTGATTTTCCCGCTGGCGCTTCTCCTCTCTCCAGATCTTTCTGTTCCTTTCACCCTCAGATTGAAAAATCTCTTCAGACAGCACATGTGTTTTCAGATCTCAGTTCTCCAAGTGCCGGTGTGATGCGTGTCATGACTGTGATCACATTAGTCCTCGTGAGCTGAGGAGTCATTTCCTTCAGCGATGCGTGAATACTCCAGCTTCCGCCGGTCACGTCTGAGGGAGCAGAGGGTGACAAGAAAGAGCACGCCGCCTCCAACGTACAGACCAGGGTAGAGAATGTAGAGAGCCTCTGCACACAGCCAATCAAAATCCAGTTTATGGGTAGGCCAATCACAGGCACCATCTCAGAGCTATTGGGATAAAAAAGTGAGCTCAATATGTGCATAAAGCCTTCTCTCTCTCTGTGTGTGTGTGTGTGTGTGTGTGTTGTGTGTGTGTGTTCATGTTGTGCGTGTGTGTGTGTGTGTGTGTGTGCGTGTGTGTGTGTGTGTGTGTGTGGGTGGGGGGGGCGCGCACGTGCATGTGTGTGTGTGATATTTTTTTTTTCTTTCACTGTTCATAATTCAGAAGACTTTATTAAGATAAATCAGGAGAGAAAAAAACTAAATTGAGCAAAATTAACCACAGAGAGGAAATCAAAAAGACCGACAGAAAAATCAAAATATTTCACGTTAGCAATTCACATCGGTCAAGGCACTGCAACCAACCATTATGTCTGTGCAGAAACAAAATCAAAATGTACACAGCAGCTGATGAACAGACAGTCACACAACCTGCTCAACTCAGCTTTCTGTTGGCCACACACGACCCCTTTGCAGACACTCGAACCAGCAACCTGACAAGCGATCAGGATCACAAGTTAAGACACTATAGGCAAACTTGAGCACAAGACTTATCTTGCTTGGGCGACACAAATGAATGAAGGGGAACTTACACCATTTGCCGGGGTTTGAAAAGCACACATGACTGTCATTCACTGTTTTGCACTAAAAATAATGTTACAGACCTGATAGGTGCCGTTGAATGCTATTGTCAAACCTGGGTACATATAAATACCACTGTTGGAGCTTTTCTGGCCAGAGTCTCTCCACATCAAATATTTGTATTTTGAAAAGCACTCTTCATTCACGTTTTCACAAATGATAATGTTACAGAAATATTTTCACACATATTGTTTGCACTGGCAAATGTCACACATGTTGATTTTGACTTCGCTGTCTGAATAATTTCTTAGCTGAAAAACATTTTTCATTTAGAGGTTCTGCATGAACACAACTACGATTGAGCTGGATACATGTCACTGCATGGCAGTACTGCACCTACCGTATTTCTTGTGACCATGTCCATTGTGAAACAACAAGGAACTGGTGGAGTTAGTTAACCTAACCACACTACACCACATATACTCCACTTTTTCTTTTTAGTAAAGGACTTTATCGGTGAATTTTCTATGCACCAAGAATTCATGGGTGCATAGGTCTGTAGATACGAACCCACTGAAATTTGACAAAGATTCACTTTAATAATAGCTTCATACACATACACTTCATACACACACACACACACACACACACACACACACACACACACACACACACACACACACACACACACACACACACACACATACACACACACACACACACACACACACACACACACACTGGGCCCATCCATCCCCTTGCCCTACTAGTTCCCTCCCTCACCCTCACCCCCTCCAACCCCGTCTTTTCCCTCAAAAACATACAACTCCACAATTCCAACCATCTCTTCAGACATGTCCATAATCAGACCAAGGTGTTCAAAAGCAGCATGTGTGAACAGGAACAGTACGGGATCACGCTGATCCCACCCTCCTGCCCCTCATCAGCTCTTTCCCCCTTCCCACTAACCCTCCCCTATACCTCCCCTTAAAACACCATGCCAACTGCTTATATTTCACATCGGTATCGGCAAATCAAGCACATTCAGCAGCCTGTATGGGAGACACCAGCTCAGAAATACTGCCACAACCCACCTTCAAATTCATGTTGATCCCCCCCCCCCCCCCCCCCCCCGATCCTCCCCCCTCCTCTCTCAATGCCCATCACCCCCCCCTACCCTTCTCTTCTCCACCCCCCCACCAAAAGGTGCACCAACCTCTCAAGGCTTTGGTGCTGGCGGACCCAGCGTGTTCAAAACCATCCTGTATAGGGGGCACCAGCAGAGGCACATTTCCGCCGATGTTGGTGATGATGAACAGGTAGACGGCGATGGCCGACGTCTTGAACTGAGGCTCCACCAGCTCCACCAGGACTGTCAGCGCCACACCCACCCATCATTCATCTGCCACCTGTCCCATCATCGCATTCATCTCTATAAATAGTTGTCAGTGCCACACCCCCCCATCTCACCTGTCCTTAAGGGCCTCAGGCCGATAGTTGTCAGTGCCACACCCCAATACATCTCACCCCCATAACAGTAACACCCGCCCACATCTCACCTGTCCCATCATCGCATTCATCTATAGATAGTTGTCAGTGCCACACCCACCCACATCTCACCTGTCCCATCATCGCATTCATCTATGAATAGTTGTCAGTGCTACACCCCACCCATCATCTCTCCTGTCCCATCATTGCATTCATCTATAAATAGTTGTCAGTGCCACACCCACCCACATCTCACCCCTGTCCCATCATCGCATTCATCTATAAATAGTCGTCAGTGCCACACCCCACCCACATCTCATCTGTCCCATCATCGCATTCATCTATAAATAGTTGTCAGTGCCACACCTACCCACATCTCACCTGTCCCATCATCGCATTCATCTATAAATAGTTGTCAGTGCCACACCACCCACATCTCACCTGTCCCATCCTCGCATTCATCCACAGACAGCTGTCAGCGCCACACCCACCCCCACATCTCACCTGTCCAATCATATTCATCCATAGACAGTTGTCTCCCTTTATCCATCTTGATCTTCAAGTCAAGTCAATGCAATGCACTATCATCTGCACCCAGCCATCCAAACATCACTGTTTGCCAACTACCCACACCTTCCTGTCCTGCCAGTCAAGAGGTCGTCTACCTTCCCTTATTACACAGTGTACTTGGACAGAATTAAGTACTAAAACAGCACACTCCAGGTGGGAAAGCTTCTTCTTCTGTGTCAGCCTCTTGCATTCCACTCAAAAAGAACTATGAAATATCTTTTTCACCTGGCATGTTGTGCAGCTGACAGTAACAGCGCTAGTACTGTTACCACGACAGCGGAGAACTCACAGTCCCTGGCATGTCATATTGCTGGTGATGACCAGGGTGCTAGTGTCCACTGTATGAATGTGTCTGAAGTTGACCCAGATTAGAAGGGAGTGAATGTGACAATGATTCAGGCGACTCAAATGTGGTGAATCGCTGACTAAGGCATAAACAGGTCAGGACAGAAAAACAAATCCTACAAATAAATGGGTCTGATGAAAATCGAACCCACAACCTCCCAGCCGGGAGCTTGCAACACTCAGCGCTTTGCCAAGGCAGCTGTAACATTGTCCAAATTCCTGACAAAAGGAGAACTGACACTCATATTCTTTTGTCTAATATCACACAGTTTTTGTGAAAAAACGTAAAAATGAAGTAAAGTACTACTACTACTACTACTAAAATTCTTTATGACTGTCAAAGACATTGAATGACACTAAAGAATCCCTAAGACTGATTATGTAAATGCATTCTCACCAAGGTAGGATTTTTTTCTCCTCACAGAAAAATCACCACATTATATACGTTTCCCTTTTCAAAATGAAAATTTTGACCAGGGTCATGTTTTTCTTTACACAGAAAAACACCCTACACTGAAAATTTTTTCATTAAAAAAAATCTCTTAATCTTAAAGTTCTGAGCAAAATCTTTTCCTCCCAAATGAACACCTGAACACAGCCAGTTCCATTCATCCCCCTAACCCAAACCTTCACAACCACAGCTGACTCTTCTGTCTTCAAAATCAGTGGAGCACTCAGACAGCACATTTATTTATATGCTGACCATGCAAGTTCACTAACTCTCTCTCAGATTTCCTTTCCTGACAAGAAGAGATCAAGACGGCTTAGGTAACCTGATGCTGACACTCAGGTAGAGAGACACAGATCCAGACCAGATTCAACTCACTAATTGAACATTAGTGCAGAGGTGGACAGATCAATCTGTACAGACACAGGTAACATGATGCTGACATTAGTGCAGGTAGAGAGAGACACAGTATTCACAGATTCACCAATAATTGAAACATTAGTGCACAGGTGGACAGACAGAATCTGTAGAGACACAGATTCATCACTAACTAATTGAAACATTTAGTGCACAGGTGGACAGACAGAATCTGTAGAGACACAGATTCACCAATAACTAATTGAAACATTAGTGCACACAGGTGGACAGACAGAATCTGTAGAGACACAGATGCACCAATAACTAATTGAAACATTAGTGCACAGGTGGACAGACAGAATCTGTAGAGACACAGATGCACCAATAACTAACTCAAACACTAATGCGCAGGTGGACAGACAGAATCTGTAGAGACACAGATTCACCAACAACTAACTGAAATATTAGTGCACAGGTGGACAGACAGAATCTGTGTGTAGAGACACAGGTCACTAAACTAACTGAAACAGTGCACAGGTGGACAGACAGAATCTGTAGAGACACAGATTCACCAATAACAAATTCAAACATTAGTGCACAGGTGGACAGATAGAATCTGTAGAGACACAGATTCACCTCTAGCTAACTCAAACACTTGCATGCAGGTAGACAGACAGAATCTGTAGAGACAGATTCATCAAAACCTAACTGAAACATATAGTGCTAGATGGACAGACAGAATCTGTAAAGACACAGGTTCACCTCTAATTAAATCAAACACTAGTGCACAGGTGGACAGACAGAATCTGTAGACATGCTGGTTCACCACTAACTCACTCAAACATTAGTGCACAGGTGGACAGACAGAATCTGTACAGACACAGGTTCACCTCTAATTAAATCAAACACTAATGCGCAGGTAGACAGACAGAATCTGTAGAGACAGATTCATCAAAACCTAACTGAAAAATAAGTGCACAGGTGGACAGACAGAATCTGTACAGACACAGGTTCACCACTAACTCACTCAAACACTAGTGTGCAGGTGGACAGACAGAATCTGTAGAGACACAGATTCATCAATAACTAACTCAAACACTAGTGCACAGGTGGACAGACAGAAATCTGTACAGACACAGGTTCCCTCTAACTCACTCAAACGCTAGTGCACAGGTGGACAGACAGAATCTGTACAGACACAGGTTCACCTCTAACTCACTCAACGCTAGTGCACAGGTGGACAGACAGAATCTGTACAGACACAGGTTCACCACTACTCACACTCAAACGCTAGTGCACAGGTGGACAGACAGAATCTGTAGAGATGCTGGTTCACCTCTAACTCACTCAAACACTAGCGCACAGGTGGACAGACAGAATCTGTAGAGACACAGGTTCACCACTAACTCACTCAAACACTAGCGCACAGGTGGACAGACAGAATCTGTAGTGACACAGGTTCACCTCTAATTAAATCAAACACTAATGTGCAGGCAGACAGACAGAATCTGTAGAGACAGATTCATCAATAACTAACAGAAACATTAGTGCACAGGTGGACAGACAGAATCTGTACAGACACAGGTTCACCACTAACTCACTCAAACACTAGTGCGCAGGTGGACAGACAGAATCTGTACAGACACAGGTTCACCACTAACTCACTCAAAACGCTAGTGCACAGGTGGACAGACAGAATCTGTACAGACACAGGTTCACCACTAACTCACTCAAAAACACTATTTCACAGGT